>JAVIWB010001142.1:0-200091 GCA_031893035.1 Dermolepida albohirtum | reverse complement strand
AAGTTTCGCCTACGCGATGTTGCTCGCTTATACAGGATTCATTGTGACTAATAAAATATCCACCTTCAGGCATAATGCTGCTTCCACGCGATCGTAAGGCGACTGCGTCTCGAATAAAAACCGTCGCGCGTAGATGAAATCCCGTAACAACGGGAACACTATGATGTTAGCCCTGAAGTCCGCAACAGTTCCATGAGCAGTCAATATTTCGCCGTCACATTAAAGTTTGCTGCGCGCCGGTGTTATGCGCAGTATGTACTACACACTTTACCCGTACATTTATATTAAATGATTAATCAAGCTTAACTATGGAAACATATCGGACGGGCAAGTGTTTGTGACGCGATACGGTTCGGTGGAAATTTTATTTTCGTTCTGTTCGTGCGTACTGCCCCCTGCCGATGAACGATCGCACTCAAAATGTGTTGCGAATGAAACTAGACGCGTGTCGACCGAGTATTAATTAGTTAAACACCTTCCTGCTATATTAAAAGGAGAATATTTTCTGAATGTGATGCAGTAAAACTCTGAAAGTTTAATATGTAATAGAAATAACTATTTATGTTCAAGTATAGAACCAAACCTTCAAGGGTTGAAAGCTTCATTAACATAATAAATATGCCACGGATGTTAAAGAATCACTGTATTATTGAGTTGATTAGAAGTGAGACAAATTCTACTGAGTCAGTTGATGCATGTCATGCATCAGAAGTGAAAGTTCAAATGTCTACCAAAACCGACTTCCATATTTCACAAATTTTTAATTTCCTTTCCGGTGTGATCGATAGTTTTCATTCATATTTCAGTAGTAACAGTATCAAGGGCTCCTTGGTATAAAGGATACTAGGAAAGTTTGGAATACAGCTTTGTTTATTTAATTTTTTCAAAGTAACTTCCTCTGCACTCAATACATCTCTCCATCCTTCGAAACCAAACTTTAAACCAGTTCTTTAGCTTCATTTTCAAATGCGGGAACAGTGCAGAGTCGCAGGGAGCAAGATCTGGACTGTAAGGAGGGTGGTCGAGAAGTTTCAATCCTGTCGTGGTCAAATATTCGGCGCAGGTTTTGGCGCGGTGAGCTGGAGCATTATCGTGATGGAGGAACCAGGTGTCCATTCTTGACTTTGGCCGCAGGTTCTTCATAGATCCATTGACTTTAAACAGGCACTGTTCAGTATACCACTTAGCTGTGACTGTCTTCTGTGTGTCGAAAACGACGCGTTCTACTCGATTTGAAAAATGCAGCTATCATTTTCTTCTTTACAGATCGCGATTTTCTGACAATTACGGGTGTGTCTTCATCATCAAAGACCCAAACTTTGTTTTGAGCTTTGGTCGGCACATCGTAAAAGTACAGCCAAGTCTCGTAACCTGTCACGATGTTGTTCACATACCGAGATTGTCCCTTATTAAACTTTTTTAGCATCTCTCGGCACCAAGTTACACGTCGTGCCATCTGCTCTTAAGTCAGTCTATGCGGCACTCAGAGAGAACAAAGTTCCTTCACGTGCAAATGATCTGGCAGAATCGAACGAATTGCTGGTGTATTTAGGCCTGAAGTACCCTCTATCTGTTGGTAGGTCACTCGCCTGTCCTCGCCAAGCATTTTCCTCATAGTAGTAACGTTTTCCTCCATAACTGACGTTCGTGGCTTTCCCGGCCTCTCAGCCTCCTCCACAGTTAAATTTCCCGTTTGGGATTATCTATATCACCTGAATATCGTTGTGCGATGTGGACAAACAGCACTTAGTGCAAGAATCATTTCTTCGAATCACTGGTCTCTGTTTAAACCACGCACGAAATTTTAACGCGAAACTGCCCTTATATAATTTCGTGACCACGATGCCAACACGAGCACTTTACACTCTCACTGCTAATGAATAACTGAGCCCATCGACATGGCGCGGCGGCTACTATGCACGTATGAACATGTCTTAACATGTAGCAACAACAACTACGATTCATTGTCACGTCATATTGCAAAACTTTCCAAGTATCCTTTGTACATCGTGTTCAGCAAGCTTATCTACGACATAAATATTGGGTGACCACCAGTTGCAAAAGTTAAATTTTCTACACATCTTCATTGTAAAGAAGTCTGGATAACCGATTAATCATGGAAGGCTTCTTCAAGTTTTTTTTAATAATTGATTTTCAAACCAGAATAAAAAGTTGTATTGACTTATTCCTTTATGATAATCAGAATTCTTTGTTTCAGAGACAAAGACCAAAGAAGCCTTCGGAATTAAATCATTTTTGTCTCGGGTATTCGACGATTTCACAGTTTCTTTAGAACCATCTTGCCATAACTTAGAAGCACTTCCGTTTTCAAAAATCTTTCTTTTATCCAAATACATAAATTCAAATTCTTTTGAGCGCACATATCTGTTTCCAAAGAAATTAATCTTGAAAAACAATATGAAGTACTTGAATAATGACCAGTTTGTCGATTATCTTTTTGCCATCGAAATCTAATTTTCTTCAACACAGTGTTTAATGATGTTAAACTGCCATTGATAACATATTTTTTCGCACCTTTTCCAATACAGAACGTTCGGTAACGTGCTGTTTTTTCTCGATACATTTTATAAATTCTGTTTCTTAATACACGTTTCCCAACTTCGTTGATGTCACTAGCACGATTACTCCTTAATTTTGCTTTATTTGAACTGTTCCAATTTATCATTTTTAGCTAAATTGCAAATTTTGCTAACAGTAGCATTAATAATATTTAATGTTACAAACTTAAATTTCATTAAACATAACTTAATATTCGACTATGTAGATTTAATTTCTTGCAGGGGTTTTAGTGGTTTGCACACTTTGAAGGTTCTTTATGGTTCTCTTGTCCGGTCCAGATTGGAATATGCTTCAGTTGTGTGGTACTTTACAATACTTTATTACTTACCATTACATGCAAAGATTCCTAATCTACACAGACTGCTCAAAAGGCCAAAAACACCCTTTAAAGTAGCCCAAGGAATAACGCCCTGAATTTTTACCGCATGTTTAGCGAACATTGTATAGAAATGGAGAAGAGTTTTGCTTAACAACAAATCTAAATTTAATTTTATTGATTTAAGGATTGCGTACAGTCCATCGCTGCAAAGAAATACACCGTTGGTCCACGGAACTGTCAAATAAATGTATGAATGTATGAAGGACCATCATAATAATATGGACCTCGTTTCCACCAGACGGTATGTGTAGACATACACTCGAGCCGTAGATACCATATGCTGAATGAAACATGTCGCTTCGATGGGCTGTTTAAAAGATGATAAAGATTATTTAAGACGATGGGATTCAAGTCCGTAGTTGGCTGATTCAATCGTCTGAATGATAAACAGCTCCTGATTCTATTCCTAATTTCATTTATGCTGCGCAGATGTGCGGAAGTTTTAAAAAATCAGTCATAGACAAAATATTAATTTGCTGCTTTAGTTTGAGCGGTGTTATATACGAAAACATACTTGTTTTTGCTGTTTTATTTAGTTGTATTGCTTTTGGTTACTTGAACAAATTTGTCTTAGAATTTTAGTGAATATATTTTCTTGTGAATTGAATATTGTAAAAACTATATCAACTTTTATGTTTTTCATCAATTCGATGCTTTTATTTTGCCCTTTGGTTCGACGTATGAGGGTCTGCTTGCTAGGCACAATTTTGATTCTCTTGGTACCCGCAGGGAGAAAGCTAGTGGCGGTTTTCTTTATAAATTAATAAATAATTTTATTGATTCTTCGGTGCTGTTGTCCCAGGTTGATTTCCTCGTGCTTAGTTTTGACACTAGATCATCGGCGACCTTCTCAACAGCTAGGGCAAGAACCAATGTTCTCTACAAGGCTCCATTGGTACATATGTATGTCGAGAAATGCCAATGTATTGGGTTAGCAACTAAGTACTTTCGGTTTTTACTAATAGAGAGCGTTGCTTTATTTTTTGTATAACGTATGTTAGTGCTGTACTTTACCGTTTGTCGCGTGATACTAGTCACATTGACGTAACTTTAGAAACAAGTAGTGCGTGATTTTTATTAAAGCTATTAGTTGTGGGTTAATTTTAAATGGAGTGCAGAAACGAACATTTTCGACATATTTTACTATTTTATTTCCGTAAAGGAAAGAAAGCTGCTGCGGCTCACAAAAAGACGTGTGAAGTTTATGGTGCTAATTGCTTAACAGAGCGCACGTGTCAGAATTGGTATAAAAAATTCCGTTCTGGAGATTTTTCCCTCAAAGATGAGCAACGTTCTGGTGAAGTTGATGATGACCAAATCAAAGTCATAATTGAAGAGGATCGTCATATAACTGTTCGAGAGGTTGCGGAGAGGCTACATGTATCGCACACATCAATTGAAAAACATTTAAAATGTCTTGGGCTAGTTAAGAAGCTTGATATTTGGGTACCTCACGAATTGAAAGAAATTCATTTAACACAAAGAATCAACTTTTGCGATATGCACCTTAGACGAAATGAAACCAACCCTTTCTTAAAAAGAATCATCACTGGTGATGAAAAATGGGTCCTGTACAATAACATAGTTCGAAAACGATCATGGAGGAAACGCGATAAACCAGCTCAAACCACATCGAAAGCTGAATTGCATCCAAAAAAGATCATGCTATCAGTTTGGTGGGATTACAAAGGTGTTGTGTTTTTGAGCTGCTTCCAGGGAACCAAATGATCAATTCTGATGTTTACTGTCAACAGTTAATAAAACTGGATGAAGCAATCAAAGAAAAACGGCCAGAATTGTCAAATCGTAAAGGCGTAGTTTTCCACCAAGATAATGCAAGGCCTCACACATCTTTGGCAACTCGTGGGAAACTATTGGAGCTTGGCTGGGAAGTGATGCCATATCCCCTATACAACCCTTATCTAGCACCGTCTGATTACCATTTATTTCGAAGTTTGCAGAATTCTTTGAATGGTAAAACTTTCACAAATGACGATGACCTTCACTCGCACCTGGTTCAGTTTTTTGCTGATAAGGACCGGAAATTTTATGAGCGCGGAATCATGCAGCTGAAAGAAAGATGGCAAAAGGTCACTGAGCAAAATGGAAAATATATAATTGATTAAAAACTATTCTTTGTTTAAAAAAAAAAAGTGTTTTATTTTATACTACAAAACCGAAAGTACTTAGTTGCCAACCCAATATTATACGAGGATCCCTTTCGTTAATTTGAATCTATTATTGTTCGATCAGTTTTATTTTTAAATGAATTGGATTACATTATTCTAAGTGTGTATATTTTCTTTGTTAATTGGATCCTTATTTTTCTTTCTATTACATTAACTGCACCTATTTTTGTTTCGATTTTAATTTTATTCTTAAGTGCACTATGTCCTGTAAATGGTCTGTGTAACTGTTGGGCATTAAAGATTATTATTATTATTATTAATGCCAAATGACTCGCTTCTATTCTTACATCTGGAAAAGTTCCTTAGTTAACTTGTTACACAATTTCTTTACAAAACAGAATATCAAAGAAATTCTATTAAGAATTTAATGTCTTTGAGTTCTAGATGAAACCGTAATACAATGAAAAATACAGATACTAAAGTTTATTATTGACTCTCTCAAGATGTATTTACTAGTATTCTTATTGCATATTTGTTGAGATAGCATTTAACGGTAGCAATATTCCTCTGTTGTCTCGTGCCCTTCTGCAAAATATTCAATTAATGAGTACTAACGTTGCTTCGCTGATAAAGCTTTCGAAATTTTGCAATAATTCGGCAAAAATATTTTAAATCGACAAATTATTTCTTGAAAGATTTAATAACTGAATTCATGTTCAAAATTGGCACATTACTTAAGATTTCTGATATGTTTGCTATACTTTTTTATTTTCTAAAACTTTTCAATTTTAGCCGAACATAATCTAGTGCTTCATCTCACTACAAGGTATTTTTGACATTTCCGGTGAAAAGCTTTATTAAACAATTTTCTTCTTGAACAACATTTGTGTTTTAATTATGAGTTTATTAATTTCTGCGTGTATAAAATTTAAGCTAATAAAATTTAAGTTCAAAATCATGAACCGACCACATCATTTAACCCATAATGAACGTGTAAAATCATCAACTTTGTTAGAAGGACAGTCAGTCGAATGGTTAAAAGATTCAGAGTAATCGGATCGTATTCGGGAAGACGTGGTTGATATAGAAAACGCCTAGAAATGATCGTTTTTTGCAACTGCAAACTCAGAAGCAGGTGAATAACAAGCACAGAACTCAGTAATCCTTGAAGCGGTCAGAAATGTCAGAGTTTCTGTTTTAACTGTAAGCAGAAGGTTAAGAAAATTAAGATTAAGGTCTGTAGTTGGACCATTGAGATTTACCAGAAGTCATGGAGATTGTCCAGTTGAGAGATTGGAAGCGAATTTTCGGACGAGACTAGAATTAAGTTTAAAATCTCCAGATGGTTGCGAAAGAGTATGATGAAGAACTGCAGGAAGATTTGTAATAAGCAGAAAATTACGAATTTTCATTTATTTACATAGTGAAACGCCCGTAATTGTGTACATGCACGTGTGTATACATGCAATTGCATGTGCATTTAATAAAAAAGTAAAGTACAAAAAAAATACGTGTTTTGTTTTCCGTTTTTCAACTGACGATTTCTTCATTCAATCTCTTCTATTCTTTTTAGGCATTTCATATTTCCGTCCTCTTTTACGAGGGTAGCCGTTTATATTGTATTTCGGAAACTGGCAACATTGTTAGCGTTGCCTCCAATCTGGTGATTGCATCGTGAAGTTTATCATCTTTAACAATATATTTACTTTGACAGTTTTATCATCCGGTCGCTATTTCTATTGTTGAAAGTGATTTGAAAATGTTATGTCTGCGAAAAAATGGATTTAACTCGCGTACATTTTCGTGCAATTATTTTTCATAACTTTCGGCGTGGATTATCTCAACAAGAATGCATCGACGGGCTGAATTCTTTATATGGTGCTGAAGCACCATGGTAAACCACAGTATATCGTTGGTGAATTTAAACGTGGACGACATTGTTTGAATTTCGTGAAAGTCGTCCCACAAATGTTGTTGTGTCGGAAAACATTAATGCAGTGTCTGAATTGATAATGCAAGACCGTCATGTGACATACCGTCAGATCGAGGCATCTCTAGGTATTAGTAACACCAGCATGCGTAAGATCTTGCATGAACATTTACCCGTTAAGAAGTAATGTTCGCGTTGGGTACCACATAATTTAACAACCACTCAAGAAAGAATCCGTGTCGATTGGTGCCAAGAAATGCACAAAAAATACAATGGCGGTGCTTCAAACAACATTTATAAAGTCGTCACAGGTGATGAATCTTGGATCTATACGTTTGAGCCCGATAGTAAACAGCAGTCGACTGTGTGGATATTCCAAGATGAGCCAAAACCTACAAAAGTTGTTCGCGCTCGAAGCACATCAAAACAAATGGTCGCCTGTTTTTTCGGAAAAACCGGTCGCGTTGCAACCGTGCCTTTAGAGAGTTGTAGAACGGTCAATTCCGAATGGTGCAGAACTATTTGTTTGCCAAAAGTTTTTGAAGAAATAAGGAAAACAAACCGAAAACGACAGATCATTCTCCACCATGACAATGCGAGCTCTCACAGGTCGCTTCAAACAATTGAATATTTGACCGGACAAAACATTGAATTGATGAGCCATCCGCCGTACAGCCCTGATCTAGCACCCTGTGATTTCTTTTTGTTCCCACACGTAAAGAATAAACTTCGTGGCCAACGGTTTTCTACGCCGGTAGAGGCAGTTGAGGCATTCAAAAGTCATATTTTGGAGATACCGCCTTCACAGTGACAGCAATGCTTTTCGGATTGGTTTAAACGAATGCAAAGCTGCATTGATTTTCAAGGAGAATATTTTGAAAAGCAATAAAAACTATTTTCGATAATAAAAATTTTTTTTTGTTTGCTAATCTCGAAATATGAACGGTTACCCTCGTAATTACTCGTATTTCGTCGCAATTTCTTCTAATAGTTTTGTCCTCTCATATTGTCGATTTACACTTTTATTTACGTTCATCGTCCAAGTTTCGACTCCGCATTTGATCTGCGTCTGATTCTAAATTACGTTCCTCGATTTATTAAGCAAAAGTACTATTTTTTAGTGTGTATTAATACATGCAAATTAAGAAGATCTTTAAGATAAATTAAATACAGGTATTGTATGTATTAATTCTTAACAATTTCAGTTTCTTTTATTTTACTCAACTGTACCTTAGTACTGATGATTAGAAAACACTGACATCTGCGCCCCCACCAATACTCACCTGAAAAAAGAAAACTAATTTGTAATTTCATTTATAATCTAAAAGGTATCTTACAAATACATGTGACAATTTCAATATTAAACCGAGAACAGCATTCAATAACGCATTCGCGAATCTAAAACAAAAATCCATTCTCGCCTGTCCTGTGGATAAAACGTCGTCGAAATTGAATGAGCTGCACAGTGCTAGACGGTGGAAGATTCATCCGGAAAACACAGAGGAATTAAAGGAGATAGGCCGGTTAAAGTGAAAAGGATCCGACGAAACGAAACCGACTGCTGTAAGATGGTGGGCGCGGCGTTATTGAGAGTGAACCGGAAGTTCCAAATCTTGGCCTCTAGAAGACAACTGTCCCGAGCACTTAAATGACGAGGGGCACGTGTTTGCGACACAGGGAATTCTTCGGTCGGAAAAGGGATGGGAAAGTACTTTGGCTGGGAAAATTTTAGGTTGCATCGTAGAATGCAATATTCTAACGTTACCGATGATTGCCTGACTTCAATAGTGGTTTTTTTTAATTAGAACTTCACAGGTAACAAATAATTGCCCTTCTGGAAGAGGCAATCCAAAACCATTTTTTAGGAGTTTACAGACCGCAATAGAATTTTAGAACCGTAAGTGTATTAATTATTCAGAATTAAAAGGATGCGCATGAGGGTGGCTATGAAACATTTCCACCCTCATATATAGAGAGTGTTTCAAATTGCGCGGTTTTTTTAAAAATAAATGAAATATAGATGGCGCACTGAATTAGTCTGGGTATGTGGGCATTTAAAAAGTGTGATGTATGACATTTATAAAAATGGCTTCGTACAAGGTACAACAACGCGTCCAAATTGTTAAATTATTTTATGAAAATCAGGGTTCTGTGAAAAGAGTTTTTAGAAAATTACGTGAATTTTGTGGTTTACATAATCATCCATCTGAAAGCACTATTGGTCGAATTATTAAAAGATTTCAAGAGACCGGTTCCGTGGAAGATCAAAAAAGTGAAAAATACAGTCGTAGTTGTCGTTCACATGAAAATACTGGTTTGGTTCCTGAAAGTGTTGCTGAAGGTCCTGAAATGTCCATTAGACGACGTTCACAACAACCTGGACTTAGTAGATCAACAACATGACGTATTTTACACAAGGATTTAGCTCTGAAGGCATATAAGGTTCAAATAGCACAGGAACTGAAGCCATTAGATCATTTAAAACGTCGTTCGTTTATCAATTTCATCAATGAACAAACAGCTGATTTTTCTCAAAAAATAAAGTTTTCCGATGAGGCACATTTTGAACTTGGTGGCTATGTTAATAAACAAAATTGTCGTATCTGGGGTGGGGAAGATCCACGAATTATTCATGAGAAACCTATGCATCCTAAACGAGTTACTGTGTGGTGTGCATTATGGTCAGTTGGTGTAATTGGACCTTACTTCTTTGATAATGCTGCTAATGAAGTTGTAACTGTCAATGATGAACAATATCGTCGGATGACAACCAAATTTTTGTAGCCTGAATTAATGAACATTAATCTAGAGGATATGTGGTTTCAACAGGATGGCGCTACACCTCACTTTGCACACGTATCAATTGATTTATTAAGAGAAAAATTTCCTGGACGTGTAATCTCAAGAAATGGTGATGTTAACTGGCCACCAAGATCATGTGATTTGACACCGTTAGACTATTTTCTTTGGGGTTATGTGAAAAGTCACGTTTATAAAAACAATCCGCAATCAATTTGTGCTTTGAAAGATGAAATTATTTGTGTCGTTGGTGAGATAGAGCCTCAATGATGTCAAAATGTCATTGAAAATTTTAGCAAAAGAGTGGACGTCTGTGGAGCTGCAAGAGGAGGCCATTTGGCAGATATTATTTTTCGCATATAAATGTGTAACTGATTCCTCAATTACCAATAAAAAGTTTTGGAAAGCGAATGCAAATTATGTGTTTTATTTATTCTTTAAAAAACGGCGAAATTTGAAACACCCGTTAGATTTAAAGCACCGATAGAACGCATAAATAAATAATTAACCGATGTGACCTTTACTTGACGAAAATTGATAATAAAATAGAACACAGAAATAGTAACAATTGTTTCGCCAACACTGTAGATTTACCTTTTAGTCCGAAGAAGCCACTGTATTGGCGAAACAATTGTTACCATTTTTTAATAAAGACATTTTGGGAAAAGTACACAACTGAGTCTTTGTATAAATAAATGGTAAATACACAAAAAATTTATTCAGTTAGCGATTTAATAAGGTCCAACAAATTTGTATGTATAACTGTGCTTGAATATATTTTTTCTTCTTGTAAAATGATCTGTCGCTTTGAGATAAATTTCTTTAATCGACATTATTTTCACAGAACAAATCAACATGAAAAATTTACTTGGGTTTAAGAAAAATACTTATTTCCGGTACCAGATATGTATATGTTCGTACACATACACATTGTCTAAAGTGAGAATCTCTTATTCGATAGAAACTATGTCGATAATTTTCTTAAATTGTATATTTACAAAAGTCCCAACTGAATTCGGTATTTGTGAATAAATGGTAAATACACAAAAAATTTATTCTTAGCGATTTAACTGACGTTCGTCCGCGCACATCACGTAATTAAAATGGAAACGCGGCACACAAACGATGGGAGCACGATTGTAATCATACCGCGGCAATAGCGTGTTATTTTCCGGCCTTAGCAGTGAAGTACCTCCCCGTGCCCGGACGAAACATCACCGGAGCGGAACGACGACGCAGAACACCGAGAGGGGGAAATCGGGTGGCGGCGGAGAGCCCCTCTTCATGGACTAACAACTCCGGCAGTATTTCCCGGACATGACCGGCTGATCCAAGCGGAACGACTGCATCTTACACGGCCATTGCCAAGCATATACGGACCATCCACATCACGAAGTGGCATATGTTGTATATCTGTAATCGTATGTACGACTATAACAGTATCGTCGTTTATTTTGCGCGAGTGGACCGTCAGATTGCAAGGCGCGTTGCTTGATGTTCATTAAAAACACTTGTTGAACGTGTATATGCCTGTTCCAACAACGAAAAATATTTTAAAAGAGATAAACGAATTGCGCTTTCTTTGTATTTTCGACGCGTCTACCGAATGTTGTACAGGCGCGAATGTATTGAAATCAAATTCTTCTTTCGTTGTAAATATATATCTTAAAAAACAAAAATATGTTAAACGATCTGACGTCAAAAAAACTGATCTCCAAAATTTTTTAAATATTGCTAAAACTTAAAATATTAATTTTTAATATACATATATTAAGTTTTTGTGATGTGTATTATCATATTGTGTAATCCACCTGAATACCAATACGATATGTAATAATCTGATCGTTCGTTTGTGTATACGTAAGTGTACATACACTTGACAAGAAAAATGAAATTGTTTACTGCAAACTGATACGAGGGTGGTCCCAGAAGTACCCGACCCAACAAAGAAAACACAAAAATTTTGGAAGGAAATATATTTATTTTTCAACATAATCTTCTTCCAGCTCTATACACTTTTCCCAGCGATGTTCAATAAGTTCGATCCCCTTTTTATAATAAGAACTGTCTTGCTTCTCAAAATAGCCATTAACTGCCGACATCACTTCTTCATCGTTGGAAAATCTTTGACCATTGAGCCATTTTTTCAAGTTTGGGAACAGAGAATAATCCGAGGGGAGCATATCTAGCGAATAGAGTGCATGAGATAGCAATTCAAACTTTATTTCATTAATTTTGGCCATTGCAATACTCGGATTTGTGAGCTGGTGCATTGTCTTGATGAAACGACACTTTCTTCTTAGCCAAATGCGGCCGTTTCTGCTTGATTTCTTCGCTCGAACGTTGCAATAAGTTCGCATAATACTCGCCGTTGATAGTTTTTCCTTTTTCAAGATAGTCAATGAAAATTATTCCATGCGCATCCCAAAAAACCGATGCCGTGACCTTGTCTGCAGACGAAACGGTCTTCGCCTTCTTTGGAGCAGGTTCTCCCTTTTCAGCCCATTGTTTTGATTGTTCTTTTGTCTCGGGTGTGAAGTGATGGACCCATGTTTCATCCATGGTCATGAAACGGCACAAAAATTCTGTTTTGTTGCTGTGAAACTTCGCTAAATATTCAACTGAAACATCTTCACGACACTATTTTTGCTCGAGTGTGAGGAAACACGACACCCATCTTGCACACAGCTTTCTCATATCTAAATTTTCAGATAATATGCGATATACCACACTTTTTGAAATGCCTACTATACCTGCTAGCTCGCGCACTTTCAATTGACGATCATCCAGTACCGCTTTGTGGATTTTCTTCGCCATTTCTGGAATCATCACCTCATTTGGTCGACCGCTGCGATGCTCGTCTGCTACCCAATATTTCACTGTTGTAAACAAAGGAGCAGACTCACCCAAAGTAGAATCCAGTTCAGCTTTAATATCAGTTGGGCTGAGGCCTTTCAAATAAAAGTATTGCATCACGTAACGATGACCAATTTTCTCTATTTTTACAAATTCACTGAAAACGTTCACTATCGATGGCTGCCAAACAAATACTAAACAACGTGGCGTCTTCAAACTTGAAACATATGCTTTATAGATTGTGTACTTTCTAATACAGTGATATTGTTCAAACAACTACCGCCATCTCTAGGTCAGGCCGGGTACTTATGGGACCACACTCGAACGTGTGATGTGTGTCATCATAAAATTTGTTGTTGGATTGAGATCTGGGTTACATCGCCACTAATCAATAAATGAAGGTGGATTATCTTTTGGAAATAGTTGAACGGTTTTGACTGTGTTTTGAATAAGTCTCTCAAGATGCGGCTGCTGCTCTCTTTTTTAAATGCAAAAACTAGTTCTTTTTTCTTACCTAAGGTGTAGTACTGAATTTAGGACAAAGACGAGAAAATCCTTCCTGCTATAGGACTACGTAACGTATACCTTATTATAATATATATATATACATACGTATATGCATCGTATTCTTTTGTCACCCGATCGTAAAACCGTCATATCAAAACATTACAAGGACAAAATTGCACGAAAAAAGAAGAAACAATAAACAAAATTGTAATTCACGTGTACGTCTAGTTATCTATGACAAAACTTCCAACAAACAAAACGTAATACAAATGATAAGTTGGCGTAGACTATCAGGTCGTACTTATCTAATTAATTTTCTTTGGCAATGGAAAATCCATGCAAATACAATCGAATACGCGTGGCGATAAAACATTTCGTGTATTTATCAGCAACAATGCGCGTATCATGCTATATATAAAACAAAATGTGAACGTTATGAGTAGTTATGAGTGGTTATGCAGTAACAGAGATCAGCAGCTCTCTCCCCTATGTATACAAAGAACAGGGTCATTGAACTGATAATTTAATTCTTCAACTGACGCGGGAAGTGCTTGATATTCACTTCAATGTCCATAACGCTATATAATTGTCCATGAAGAAAACAATAGACAACCATAAATAATAATATTCCATGGCTAACGATGTTACATACAAAAAAAACCGTTGGTTTGGCGTGGTGAAAGCATCGAAAAAGCTAATTGTATTGATCGGATTTTGGGATAATCAAAAATTGTTGTATATACATACATATATACATACATACGTAGGTAAACTGGCTCAATTGCAAAAACAGTTACCAATTAAACTCATCAAAGTTCTCGCCAATCAATTCCTATTTCTCAGTGAATATTCGTGGGAGTTTCAAAGGATAATTTTATGAATACATATAATAAATGTAAAACATAAACAAAGACTCAATATATACATACATACATAGTACGTGGACAATATAACATGATCTTAAATATACGAGGGCGAGCTGAAAAATCTGTGTAATGATAAAAAGGACTTTGCAATTTGAACATCGTCTTGATGGAAAATGATTTCTTTCTTAGCTAAACCAGGACGCTTTTCGTTAATTTCGAGTTTGACAGAGCGTGAAAGTTATAATATTGGCATTGTGCCTTTAAAACTTATGATTAATCAAAGCAGCAAAGATGTGCAACCAAATTTTGTGTTTGCGAAAATCCTGAACGGAAACTCTTCCATGCTTGAGACGGGGTTTAGGGAGCTCGTCCAAAGCAAGATCTGTTTGGTTTTGATTGAGTAAAGATTGTAACGATGGTCAAAGAAACTGCGAGTTACAAGTCAGTTCAATAACAATACTAACTGGGGAAACAATTAATGCTGAAGGATAATTATTCATAAGGATTCACGTTTAAACATGTTTAGATCTTGTAGTTACTATTATAATAGATTCTTTTTAACACTAAGAATGCCAACGAACAAGTGTGTGCGGTACTACTACCATATATATTTTCAAGCGAACAAGAACTTTAAACGACGGTTGTTTCCAAAAGAATTGCATGCTGTTAAGTTTCAGGAACAATTTTGAAGATACTTTTGAAGAATGGCTTTTGCCTTTGCACAATAGCTGGTTGGGGTAAGATTATTGCGCTACAAAGGGACTATAAAAAAAACGATAAAAAAGCATTTTTAAAAATGAATGAAATTTTAATATAATACAAATATTTTTTTATTGAAAATCTCTCATATTTCTGAATTACCATCTCCTCTACATTGCTGGACTATTCCAAATATTCTAGAATATCTGGAAATTACCATGTAGAGAAGCACGTAATAATTATTGTACATTATTCTAACAGTAGATGTATTGGACGCTATATCTTTATACTGATGTACAATTTTTAGTTTTGTTAATGGCATATAGACGTCCTGTTTTTCTATAACATTTTTTGAATACCTTTCTTCTCCGATGTTTATTTCCATTTTTTCTTATTGCTATAAAATTTTGGGTCGTAAGCCCTTGTGTAGCAATATTGGTAACTAAATGTTACACTATGTAAAGGTGTTTCGGTTTCTTTAAGGAATAAATAAAACACATAATTTGCATTCGCTTTCAAAAACTTTTTATTAGTAATTGAAGTATCAGTTATGACATTTATATGCGAAAAATAATATCTGCCGAATGGCATCTTCTTGCAGCTCCACAGACGTTCACTCTTTTGTTAAAATTTTCAAAAACATTTTGACATCATTGAGGCTCTATCTCAACAATGACACGAATAATTTCATCTTTCAAAGCAGGAATTGATTGTGGATTGTTTTTATAAACCTGACTTTTCACATAACCCCAAAGAAAATAGTCTAACGGTGTCAAATCACATGATCTTGGTGGCCAATTAACATCACCCTTTCTTGAGATTACACGTCCAGGAAATTTTTCTCTCAATAAATCAATTGATTCGTGTGCAAAGTGAGGTGTAGCGCCATCCTCTTGAAACCACATATCCTCTAGATCAATATTCATTAATTCAGGCCACAAAAATTAGGTTACCATCCGACGATGTCGATCACCATTGACAGTTACAGCTTCACCAGCAGCATTTTCAAAAGAAGTAAGGTCCAATTACACCACCTGACCATAATGCACACCAAACAGTAACTCGTTTAGGATGCATAGGTTTCTCATGAATAATTCGTGGATTTTCCTTACCCCAGACACGGCAATTTTGTTTATCAACATAGCCACCAAGTTCAAAATGGGCCTCATCGGAAAACCTTATTTTTTGAGAAAAATCAGCTGGTTGATCATTGATGAAATTGACAAATTAACGACGTTTTAAATGATCTAATGGCTTCAGTTCCTGTGTTATTTGAACCTTATATGCCTTCAGAGCTAAATCCTTGTGTAAAATACGCCATGTTGTTGATCCACTAAGTCCAAGTTGTTGTGAACATCGTCTAATGGACATTTCAGGACTTTCAGCAACACTTTCACGAACCAAATCAATATTTTCTTGTGAACGACCACTACGACTGTATTTTCCACTTTTTTGATCTTCCACGGAACCGGTCTCTTGAAATGTTTTAATAATTCGACCAATAGTGCTTTCAGATGGACGATTATATAAACCATAAAATTTAGGTAATTTTCTAAAAACTCTTTTCACAGAACGCTGATTTTCATAAAATAATTCAACAATTTGAACGCGTTGTTGTACCCTGTACGAATCCATTTTTATAAATGTCATACATCACACTTTTTAAATGCCCACATACCCAGACAAATTCAGTGCGCCATCTATATTTTATTTATTCTAAAAAAAAAACATCGCAATTTGAAACAGCCTTTATTGTTTGTCCCAATTTATTGTTTTGCCTGTACTATATTCTACTCTCTGTCTTTTAAACGGATTTAATTCTTTCTACATTGTTCTGATTTATATCAGTATATATATATTCATCCTTTCCTAGAAACTCATAATTTTTTATCGGCGTAATAACTCTCCATTCTTTTTCCATTTCGAAGAAGCGTCCTATAACCATCCTTTTCTAGATATACATTCATTCGTATCCCATTGCGTCTATTTCCTATGTTTATTAATATATGAATTACCAGAAATTTTAGAACGATCTTCGTGTAACATGATTACTTACCGGTAGACTTAGCGTTCGTTATCGACTTGTGTCCTGAGTTGTATGGTTGGTAACGCGGTATAGCAATTATTGTTTTGTGAATATCTTACTTGGGGGATTATATGTAGTACAGAGTGATGGCATTTATCGTTATCTGACCGTCGTTTACTAGTTTATTTATTCCAACCTATAGAACCACAAGTTCACAGTCATCTAAGACCTAAGGTGTGTCTTTGTTATGTCTCTGCTGTAATGATGTTTATTAGCATTCTTTTTTAAGGTGTCTAAGTTTGTAGTTCATTTTTGTAGTTTTTGTTTATGGTTCACGTTTATATTTATGGTTTGGAATCTTAATATCTAGTGTTAATTTCACATTTCACCCATCGCTCTTTTTAAATGGTCACATACCCATACAAATTCAGTGCGCCATCTATATTTTATTTATTCTTAAAAAAAACCGCGCAATTTGAAACACCCTTTATTACTAAGAGAGCAATAATCTGAAACACTGCGGTAGTGTGTTGAATGGAAAGATACGAACGGTATCCATACGATAGAATGGCCTTTGGAAAGTCCAGATGACAACTCAATAGAAAATGTGGGGGCTGTCATAAAACAGAAGTTTCGCAGTGAACGCAGCTTCAACAACATGCAATTTTCTCGCCATTTAAGGAAGATATGAAGACAGTTTCCAGTAAGTTACGCAGAAAATGTACATAGGTGCTGGCATGAAGAAACAGTGTGAAGCCCTCATCAATAAGTTGTTTTCTGTGTAGATTTTAGTCGAATGAAGTTGAGCTTGTTAATGATTCGTCTCATTGAAATATCAACTATAATATCAAAATATTATCAGGTTGTTACATATGAAATGTCCGATTTTGTAAGGAATAAAAAAAAGTCTAAATTTAAAAAAATATAAATATTTATTCTGCAAAATAGTCTCCATTTACATCAATAGTTTGTTACCAACGGCCTGGAAGCTGAAAAACTCTCTTTGAAAAGAAATCTAGGTTTTGACGGCTCACATATTGCTCAAACACTACTATTACAGACTCCCGGTTAGGGAAGTCCCTATTTTTTAAGTGATTGTCTAAACTTCGGAAAAAATGAAAATCAGTTGGCGAAAGGTCAGGTGAATAAGGTGGGTGAGGGAGAATTTCGTAACCAAATTCCGAAAGTTTTTGGATTGTCTGTCGTGCAACATGAGGTCTTGCATTATCATGAAGAGGTATGGGTCCATGTCTATTGACTAGTGAGGGCTGCAAGCGGCTCAATTTTCCATGCATAGTTTCCAGTTCGGCACAATAGGACGCTGCCGTGATGGTTTCACCAGGTTGCAAAAATGAATAGTGAATGATACCCTTACTGGTCCACCATACAGTCACCATAATCTTTCGCGGGTGAAGTGATGCTCGTGCATGCTGTCTTGGTGCTTCACCTCGATCTAACCATTGTCCTGACCGTCTCCGATTATCATAAAGTATCCACTTTTCGTCACACGTTACCACTCGATGAAGAAACGGTTCAACTTTCTGTCGATTAGCCAAAGAGGTAGCCACGTCTAATCGACGGAGCTTATTGGCTTCCGTTAATTGGTGCGGCACCCATCGATCGAGTTTCTTCACTTGGCCAATCGAAGAAAGGTGACGACTAATGGTGGCAATGGACACTTGAAATGTTTCTGCAAGGCTACGCACTGTTGTCGACGGATTACTTTCAACTTCTACACGCAGCTCGTCGTCATTAACGGTGCTACGCGCAAAATTCCCCTCGCTGAATTTTTTAAACCATCGCCGTAATGTGCGTTCATTACACGTGGTTTCACCGAGCATCTGATTAATTTCTCGCGTTGCTGCAGCTGCATTTAATCCCTTTTTAAATTGAAAGAGGTAAATTGCCCGAATATCTCTTGCCGACAGCATTTCCATAGGCGAGACAAGGACAGGTGTATTAATCTTTCCAAGAAATGGAACAGGTACACACTTCAAAATAAATACCCTTTCCTACAAATACAATAACAATTTTCACCAAAAACATACACGTCTTCACACAGGTGCGATTCAGTTCAGACTGAAGGAAAAAACAGACATTACATTTGTAACAACCTGATACTTAAACAAACCTGCTTGGTATCATTCTTTCGTAGCGCCCTGTATGAGTAAACGATTTTTCAGTTCCCGCAAACAGATTAAAAATCGCATATGTCAATAACGATGACCGGCAAAGGCATCTAGCGAATGTCCGTAATTAAATGCCGGCCAGCAGACGAATAAATGCGAGATGATATTTATGCCGCAAGCTGGAAGTGACAAGGCATTGTGACCCTCCCCGACTTGTTTGCGTCCACAATGCGCCGCCGTCACTATCCTTCTCCATCTCCGCATTTGAAATCGCCGGTTCCAGGCGTAATGTCGCAAGGTGGTGAAAATACGCAAGGCAAACTCGAACGGAGATACTTAAAAATGCATGCATACGAGCATTTTGTACGTGTGTAGTTTCGATCGAACGTTTGTTTTCGTTGACACGATTCGTGACCGCAATTAGTCGAACTGGAATAATCGATGTCAAATTTGAATTTTTATTTCTCTCATTTCATTAAATACATTAAATTGGAAAACGCGTGGTATGATTTCGCACGAAAAGATCACCAATACAAGCGATTAAATGTGGAGTTTATGAGTAGAAAACGAAAAATAATAGGACATCATTAATTTGTCAATAATCTTCTAAAATTAAATGAATTATATACTACGCGTAAGGTATTTTTTTGTAACTAAAACACACCTAGAACTATTTTCCTACGGGGCAATCGCCTTTAACGGAAAAACAACAATTTTCACAATATTAAACCGTAAAAGTTCATCATCGCTAATTGTTCGATACATTGTAACATAAAGTACGAGGGTGGTTCCATAAGTACCCGGCCTGACCTAGAGATGGCGGTAGTTGTTTGAAAAATATCACTGTATTAAAAAGTACACAATCTATAAAGCATATGTTTGAAGTTTGAAGACGACACGTTATTTAGTATTTGTTTGGCAGCCATCAATAGTAAACGCTTTCAGTGAATTTCTAAAAATGGAGAAAATTGGTCATCGTTACGTGATACAATACTTTCATTTGAAAGGCCTCATCCCAACCAATATAAAAGCTGAAGTGGATTCTACTCTGGGTGAATCTGCTCCTTCGTTTACAATAGTGAAATATTCGGTAGCAGAGTTTAAACGAGACCGTACGAACTGCCAGGACGAGCGTCGCAGTGGTCGACCAAATTAGGTGACGACTCCAGAAATGGTGAAGAAAATCCACTAAGCGGTACTGGATGATCGTCGACTGAAAGTGCGCGAGCTAGCAGACATAGCAGGTATTTCAAAAAGTGCGGTCACAGCGCATATTATCTGAAAATTTGGACTTGAGAAAGCTGTGTGCAAGATGGGTGCCGCGTTTGCTCACACTCGAGCAAAAATAGTGTCGTGAAGATGTTTCAATTGAGTGTTTAGCAAAGTTTCGCAGCAGCAAAGCAGAATTTTTGCGCCGTTTCATAAGCATGGATGAAACCGGTCCATAACTTCACACCTGAGATAAAATAACAATCAAAACAACGGACTCAAAAGGGAGAACCGGCTTCAAAGAAGGCGAAGACCGTTTCATGTGCAGGAAAGGTCATGGCATCGCTTTTTTGGAATGCACGTGGAATAATTTTCATTGACTATCTTGAAAAAGGACAAACTATCAACGACGAGTATTATGCGAACTTCTTACAACGATTGAGCGAAGAAATCAAGCAGAAACGGCCGCATTTGGCTAAAAAGAAAGTGTTGCTTCATCAAAACAATGTACAAGCCCACAAATCCGTTACTGCAATGGTCAAAATTAATGAATTAAAGTTTGAATTGCTACCTCATGCACCCTATTCGCCAGACCTTGCCCTCTCGGATTATTTTCTGTTTCCACACTTGAAAAAATGGCTCAGTGGTCAAAGATTTTCCAACGATGAAGAAGTGATGTCGGCAGTTATTGGCTATTATGAGCAAGACAGTTCTGATTATAAAAAGGGTATCGAACTTATTGAACATCGCTGGGAAAAGTGTATAGAGCTGATAGGGGATTATGTTGAAAAATAAATATATTTCTTCCCAAAATTTTTGTGTTTTCTTTGTTGGGGCGGTTACTTCTGGGACCACCCTCCTATTAAAGGGAGGAGTATAAAAGTGCCATAGCAAAGTAATACTTTCAGTACATATGTTAAGTTTCAATAGATATACCTTTTTATAGAACTTTCTACTTTATTCAAAACATAAGACAACAGATGATTGTCCTGACTTAATTATTGAATATTAATGTTGGCAACGTAATTTATAATTTCATTTTATTTGTATTATAATTATGTATGCAACCGGTTAAAAGTAAATTTGAAAATAACGCAATCATGTCAGTAATAAAGATTTAAACACACATGTTTCTAAATAATACGAATTAATACTTTGTTAAGCCACCGTTTGCTTTGATCACGACGCAAGTTCTTCTCGGCATGTTTCTGATACATGACGCAGGTAATTTCTTTAAGCCTAGGGTCCGATTTGGAGTTGAGTAAGCAATCTGTTTTTTAATCTATTCCATACATTTTCGATTTGGGTTAGTAGCTGTGAGAAACCGAATCTTTTATTGATTTTGCTCTGTGTCGTGGTGCACCATCTCGCATAAATTTGTAAACAGCACCTCCGGAACTTAAAGGTTTAGTATTGGTTCCATTACGGATTTGTACTAGCTTCATTGTGTGTTCCTGGTATGCAGGGCCAAATCATAATAGCTGAAAGATGTTTAACTGTTCTAATTACTGCAGTACCATAGAAATGCTGGTGCGGTCTTTTCATCACTGAATGCAACCTTGAAAAGACCAAACATTCATTCGATCTTTTTAAGTTTACTAATGACGTAATAATGATGCATATCCTTTTTCAATTCTCAACTGTGACGTTTTTATGTTGTTTCGCCCATTGTAACTTCCATTTCTTCATCCTCTTAGTCAATCTTGTTTTCTTTGCTGATCGGCGACTATCGACTCGTCTAATCGAGATTGCAAAGTTTGTCTTGATATTTTGATGTTTTCCCCCTCTAAGATGCGTAGCACCTCTCTAATAAGTCGCTATCAATTCTGTAATGTTCTTTTAATAATACGTTGCTTTTCTTTCTCTTTCCACAATAAATGCGACCGCTCGAAGTGAATGGTAGATTTTCTGCGATTAATTTTGCCATCCTGTTCATCGTTGACTAGAAACATGTTCTCTATTTTGCTATTTCTCGATGAGAATAGTTCCCAGTTTCTATCGCCACCTTTATTAGAACTGGTAATATCTTTGCGTTTCTCCATTGTTCAGAAATTGCGACCTCCAGCAAACACAAAAAAAACATAAAAAACTAAAATGGCACAAAATTTAAAAACTAATTACAATATTTCACAAATTCGATGTGTGCAATAAAACTTTCACTTTGCACGTGCAATGCTGCACTCTGAATGATGAAAAGCGTATAAAAATAGATATTTTAACAACAGAAAACACTTATTAAACAATTCTAAATGTTTCTAAGAAATGCGAGTGATCCTAACTTAATTGCGCGGTATCGTCGATGCAATACAACGCAAACAGTCACACTTAAAGAAGAAAGGAGTGCTTTTCCTCCAGGATAATGCACGTGCTCACACTTCGACTGTTTCAATTGCAAAAATACATAGATTTTAGTCCAGACTGCTTCCACGTCCACTCTATCATCTGATTTGCCCTCCCCCCTCCTATTCTTTTTTTCTTTTTTGTAACATGAAAACTGGGCTTGGCGGCAAAAGATTTGAGTCGAACGAGGAGGTAATTTTTGAAACTAACGCATATTTCGAATAGCTTGATAAAGCTTACTTTTCTGAAGGAATGAAAAAAGGACTTAAAGATTGGTGGACAAAATGTATTGAGTTACAAAGTTTGACTTTTCTGATAGAGACACTAGTTACAAATATTTTTTGTTTGAAAGTATGAAGGGTTGTCTGAAAAGACACTTTTTTCATAAAAACTTCATAGTTTCTTTCGGAGGTAATTTTGATGGAGCCTGTGGTTGATTAACTTTATCGCTGAAGGTTGATATGTAACCCCTTGCCACATTAATTTTCGTTTTCTGTATACGTATTTCGTCAACTAAGTTGTCATCATCAGCAGATAATTAAACAGTGTCGCACCTGGACAACTACGTCCGTACACTCTGTGTGCGTTTTAGCTTTCAGCGGTACGGATCGCGTGCGGAATTTGTTTTCGTACGAGTATTTTTACCGTAGTTGTCCGAGTGCGACACTGTTTAATTATCTGCTGATGATGACGACTTAGTTGTCGAAATACGTTTACAGAAAACGACAATTAATGTGACAAGGGGTTATACGAGGTTTGTTCAAAAGGAAAGGTGAATTTTGAATTTTCGCGCGCTGCGTACATTCGATTATCGAAATTTTTTTTGTTTGCCTTTTGGTACACATGTGTTAGTCATATGTAGACATTATCAGCCAATTTGGATTAGTAGTTTGTTGTTGACAACTGAAAAGCTTAGTCACGTTTGTGTGTTCTTCGATTTTTGACTTTTGAAAAAATGGATCAAAGAATATGCATTAAATTTTGCGTTCAGAATTGGAATAAAGTGCTCCAAGGCACTTGAAATGTTGACTGCGGTATTCAGCGAGTCCACTTTGTCTCAAAAAAGTGTTTATAAGTGGTACAAGCGCTTTAGAGAAGGCCGAGAAAATGCACGCCAAGTTCAATCAAATGTGAAGGTTTTGCTCACTATTTTCTTCGATTACAATGGCGTGGTGCATCATGAGTTCTTGCCAACAGGTCGTAAGGTTAATAAATAATACTACAAGGAAGTTATATAACGTTTGCGTAAAGCAATACAGCTCAAACGACCGGAATTGTCGAAAAAAAAATCATGGATTCTGCATCACGATAATGCACCAGCTCACAAATCACTGATTGTTCGTGATTTTTTGGCCAAAAACAACACCCTAATCATGCCTCAACCACCTTATTCACCAGATTTGGCTCCCTGCGACTTTTTCCTATTCCCAAAACTGAAGAGACCAATGAAAGGAAAGCGTTTTGCCACAATTGATGAGATAAAATCAGAATCGAAGAACGAGCTGATGACCATACCGAAAAACGCATTTCTGAAGTGCTTCGAGGATTGGAAGAAGCGCCGGCATAAGTGCATTACATCTGGGGGGGATTACTTTGAAGGGGACAAAATGGATATTGATGAATAAATAAATACTTTTCAAAAACATTCAAAATTCACCTTTCCTTTTGAATAAACCTCGTATATCAACCTTTACTATCGATTTATTAAAATTTCGTTGTTTTATCTAGCATTTTTATAAACACTTGATGTTCAATGTACAGTATTTTCGCTTTCAATTTCATTGTGTTGCATTGTGTTGCAGTGTGCGTGTTAGAAACAACGTGTAATTGGCGAAATTTATTTAAAAATACTGCGACGTTTTGTTCAAAGGTCCAATTGTAAGCGTTTCACTGACAATGAGAGTACGTACCATCAATAAAACGTTCAATTATTAAAATAATTACTGTGACGATATGTTCACGACGGCAATTAAAGATATTGAAGTAATTACTTAGAACGATATCCTCTGGTGTACGGCACCTAAACAAAATACAGGAAGCATGTTATAATGTCATCCGCAAGCAGGCCATTAAACCAAATAGTCAAGTTATATGATTTGCCACTGTTAACAGTGTGTAGCCACGAGCTAACGAAACCGTTCCAATTCAATCGGTATTTGAGAGACAATCAAGTTAACACTTAACTCATTTTTACTGTGCATTGTCTCATTGCTGCTGATTAATTTAAGGTGCGATTGTTCTTCCTTTTGCCTTACATGAACGTATTTAGAGAAGCATTAATGAGAAACAATGCGCGATGGCTAATTACCATTAGTTACTCTGTATCGATATACGCAAAACGGACTGGCAGTATCAAATAACATACTACTGTGGGCAAAAAATAGTAAGACTTTGTTCATAATTTTTAAATTCTTAATTTATTCTTCGAAATCTATTTCGTTCCCCCTCAAAGTAATCCCCCCTGGCCCAAATACACTTGTGCCAACGTTTCTTCCAATTCTCGAAACAGTTGTTAAAGTCAATTTCAGGAATAGCCTTCAATGTGCTTAGCGATTCACGTTTAATGTCTTCAATTGACTCAAAACGGTATCCCCGGAGCGGTCGTTTGAGTTTGCTGAATAGCCAGAAGTCACACGGAGCTAAATCAGGCGAATATGGTGGTTGCGGCACGATATTGGTTGAAAATTTGGCGAAAAACTCACGAAGAATTAATGCAGTATGCGACGGTGCATTATCGTGGTGCAAAAACCAAGAGTTGTCGGCCCATAATTCTGGCCTCTTTTTACGAATAGCATTGCGCAAACGACGCATAACACTCAAATAGTATTCTTTGTTGACAGTTTGGCAGGTCGGAGGGAATTCGGAGTGCACCACATCTCGATAATTGAAGAAAACTGTCAACATAACCTTGATTTTTGACTTGCTTTGACGTAGTTTTTTGGGTTTCGGCTCACCTTTGATACGATATTCGGCCGATTGATCGTCTGTTTCCGGGTCATAAGCGTAGATCCAAGTCTCATCTCCAGTTATGATGCCTTTCATTTTGTTTTGATAGTCGGAAAGCATTGTTTCACAGACGTCAACGCGACGCTGTTTTTCGAAAAAATTGAGCGATTTTGGAACAAATCGTGCTTTAACTTTTCTTAGGCCCAAATGATCTTTCAAAATGGTTTTCGCTGATCCTTCCAATATTCCAACGATGCCAGTAAGGTCTCTGACTGTTAATCGTCGATTCTCAAGCACCAATTCCTTGATTCTATTGACGTGTTGATCATCAGTTGATGTTGAAGGCCGTCCTGGACGTGGTTCGTCATCAACGCGTTCTCGACCCTCTTTGAATAGTTTATACCAATCAAAAACACTTGCTCGCGACAATTATCACCGAAGGCCTTTTGCGACATTCTGAACGTTTCGGCACCAGAAATTTGATTCCGTACACAAAATTTAATGAAACTTCTTTGTTGAATAATTTCACTCATTGTAAAAATCGCCGAATGCACTTTTTGTACTTCAGAAAGACAAGCGTATACTAAACACTAATGGTTATTTTGATGTGACATTTGGCACAGATGTCACTGACAGTCATACCAACCTAGAAAAAAAAATATTTCGACGAATGGGTTTTCGCGCGAAATTTAAATTAAAAAGTCTTACTATTTTTTGCCCACAGTAGTACATACGTAGTACAAATGCATGTATGTGTATCATAGGATATCCTCGGAATAGGGAAATGACGATATTGAAACGGTTAAGTGACCTAGAAGCAAAGTTTTGATCGCTTTTACAGTAATTTTCCTTGTCGAGTTTGTAATTAAAATGTAATTTATTAATTAGGGTCGCGCTTTCAATATTTTACCCTACAAAAAACGGATTTCGAAAGAAGTAAAGACCTGCCCGTTTGCAAACCGTCAAGTCTTAAATAAACGAAATAATAACATTAATTTCGGAATCTAATGCGTAGATTGTGCTTGGATATAATTCTCATTTACGCTACCGTCACAAAGTTCGGAAACAGTTAAGGAATTTCTTAGTAAGATAAATAACAGTAAAGGTGTGGTAAAACCATTGGAATATACACAGTCTGTCGCAGACAAAGTCGAACCTTTTTAAAATATAAACAAAAGCTTTCTATTTTGGTAAAATTCATTTATTTTCTTGAAAGTAGTCGCATTCGGCTTCAATACAACGTTTTGCAGGGTCAATTAACATGTCGAACGAATTTCTAAGTTCATATGGTACGTAGAATTCCGCGGTCGTGGTCCATACTATCTGCTTCTGGGCTTCCGGGCTGGAACCGCGTCACTGGTCAGTTTCAGTGCGACAGACAGTAGCAGTAGTTGAGTCCTGTAGATATCCCATACGAGTTGCAATAAGTTCGCATAATACTCGCCGTTGATAGTTTTTCCTTTTCCAAGATAATCAATGAAAATTATTCGACGCGCATCCCAAAAAAACCGATGCCATGACCTCGCCTGCAGATAAAACGGTCTTCGCCTTCTTTGGAACTGGTTCTCCCTTTGAGTCCACTGTTTTGATCGTTCTACTGTCTCGGGTGTGGATCCATGTTTCATCCATGTTTTGAAACGGCGCAAAAATTCTGCTCTGTTGCTGTGAAACTTCGCTAAACGCTCAATTGAAACATCTACACGACACTGTTTTTGGTCGAGTGCGAGCAGGCGCGGTACCCATCTTGCACACAGCTTTCTCATGTCCAAATTTTCAGATCATATGCGATGTGAGCGCACTTTTTGAAATATCTACTATGTCCGCTAGCTCGCACACTTTCAGTTGACGATCATCCAGTAACGCGCTGTGGATTTTCTTCACCATTTCTGGAGTCGTCACCTCATTTGGTCGACCACTGCGATGCTCGTCTTTGAAGCTCGTACGGTCTCGTTTAAACTCTGCTACCCAATATTTCACTGTTATAAACGCAGGAGCAGACTCCCCCAGAATAGAATTCAGTTCAGCTTTTATATTGGTTGGGCTGAGGCCTTTCAAATAAAAGTATTGTACCACATAACGATGACCAATTTTCTCCATTTTTACAAATTCACTGAAAATGTTCACTAGTGACGGCTGCCAAACAAATACTAAACAACGTCGCGTAATCAAACTTGAAACATATGCTTTATAGATTGTGCACTTTCTAATATACTGATATTTTTCAAACAACTACCGCCATCTCTAGGTCAGGCCAGGTATTTACGGGACCACCCTCGTACATTTCTAACGTGCACAATGTTGTTTTGGACGTGAGATTTTGACAATTATTCACTTAAAATTTACCACAAATCATAAGCTTAAGTTGGGACATACGGTTTATTGTCCAGAGTCTGCTTTACGTCGAATATTTTTGAACGCAAATTACATACACACATACATACATACGTACGTGAAATTACGCCATCGGCAACAACCTGTGGTACTAGTACTTTTTTCAGCGTAAGACAAGTAATTGAGAATTTTCGATATGTACAAGTGGAAATGGTGGTGCTACTTACAATGAATAAAACGGTATATTGTTCAAACGTACAATTTATTTAATACTTGCAATTTTGAAAATTTCCTAATCATCTGTCGTACTCTGTATAGCCATGCTGTTTTTAATATTTACCACTCGCTCTACCTGATACATATATGATATAGTAACAAATAAATTGAGAGAGGTTAGTCGTACTCAAACATCTATACATTTTGCAGGGTATATAGTACATATGTACGAGGATAGTTTGACAAGTAGTGAGAATGACACATAGGTGGCCCTCTAATTGGTAAAACAAATGCATTGTAATTTAGGTTCCCTATTTATATGTTTACATTCCGATATTTAGATAAATCGGTTGATTAGTTTATTTTTGACAGCTGATTTTGTTAAAATGAAAAAAGCAGAGTATCGTGCGGTGATTAAATACTTCGTAATTAAGGGTATGAAAGCTACCGAAATAAAAGATGAGTTACGGGAAACATTAGGTGAATCTGCTCCATCATCCGCCATAATAAGTAGATGGGTAAATGAATTTAAACGTGGTAGAACAAGCTGTGTTGGTGAAGCGCGCTCTGGAGTACCCAAAATCGTGACTTCTAAGGAAATGATTATAAAAATCCATAATATTATTACGCAAGATCGACGACTCAAAGTGAGAGAGACAGCAGACATGGTATACATTTCAACAAAACGCGTATACCACATTTTAACGAAAGAATTGGGCCTTTCCAAACTTTCGGCAAGATGGGTGCCGCGATTGCTTACGACTGATCAAGGGTTCACTCGTTTGCGCATTTCCAATGAGTGTTTGGACCTTTATAAGCGGAATCCAGTTGATTTTTGTAGGCAATTTGTTACTTGCGATGAAACTTGGATACACTACAGTACACCCGAAACTAAACAACAGTCGAAACAATGGTTAGAACGTGGTCTTGCACCTCCAAAGAAAGCGAAAACCACTTTATCGGCAAACAAGGTGATGGCATCAATTTTTTGGGATTCAAAGGGCATTTTGCTCGTTGATTACCGTCAGAAAGGTGCCACAATAAACGGATAATATTATGCAGAACTTGTACAAAAATTAAATGTTGAGATTCGTGCTAAACGGCCAGGAACGGCAAAGAAAAAGATTCTGTTTCACCAAGACGACGCTCCCTCGCACACCAGCACAGTTGCGATGTTCAAAATCCACTAGTTGCATTTCCAATTAGTACCGCATGCGTCTTATTCGCCGGATCTAGCCCCTTCCGACTTCCACCTTTTTCCAAAATTGAAAACGGCACTAGGTGGAAAGAAATTTTCGTCTAACGACGAGCTTATCATCTTCGTAAATGAGTATTTTGCAAGCCTTCCGGAACCGCATTTTAGAGATGGCATAAGGATATTGGAGCACCGTTGGAATAAATGTATTGCTCTTTCAGGAGAATATATTGAAAAATAAAAATTATTTCGTATTTAAAAAATTCGTTTTTCTTTTCCATTCTCACTACTTGTCAAACTACCCTCGTATATTGTTGAAATGTCTAATTTCTTTAATAATTTACAGTCATGTGATGTACTCTGTACAGCATTGCTGTTCTTAATATTTACTTCTCACTCTACTTGATACATAGACATAGTAACAAAATATAAATTGAGGGAGGTTAGTCATACACAAACATCTACACGTTTTTCAGGGTATACATATGTAGTTAGGAAATAAACCAAGAACCAATTCTACATAACAGAGCCTTTAATTCCCAGTAATTCGTTAAATTTTAGATTCGGAAGATGAACAGATATCCATATCGTAGATTACAACACAAGTCCTAGTGGAGAAAACGACTTGCATGCGCTTTTAAGTCCGCCTACTAGTTTTATAGACAGGGGTTCGTATTCTGTGGGGAAGATATCTCTGACTCACATACTACGGTCTCGTCCCCAGGGCCACGGAATCCAATAGGAGAAACGCCAAGGTATACGACACACCGAGTTCCGAATTAAAAATTTAGATAATTTGACATTTAGAGGCGCAAAAGCGTATGTCTAAGCATTCTATTCAAAAAATTTGTCCACCCTCGCATATCCTTTACAATAACAATTCTTTCGACGAATATATCCTTCCTTCGAATAAATTATTTCCTTAAGCTAGTCCACGACTTTTTCGTTCCTTTTGATAAATACTGCACAATCGACAATAAGTGTTTGTCCGCCCAGAAAATAATAGAAAAACAAGTGTAAGACTTAATGCGAAATTAAAATCTTGTTATATACGGTGGTCAGAAAGTCACGGACAATCGTTAGGTGGGACGATTCCGTGATTAATTCTGAGTATACAATCCTAATACGGAAATGTTGTTCTGTCAATCGTCAAGGCACACGAGATCATCAATATTGAAAATGTGCCAGAAAGAATATCTCGAACTTTTTTGAAATTTTTTATGGAAAACCATGTTTTTTACAGTCAAATGAAGCTATGCAACACTACGTTGGTGTAATTAACCATTTTATGACTATAGTTTGCCTTTTATTAAACATTTCTTTAGCTACTTTTTACGTTCAAGTACGTATAGCAATCTTGGCCTAGACTAACGTCTGTAATTTAAGAATACTTGTCAAATTTTAACATTTGTCAGTTTAATGTTCGTTATTTTCGCTTCCATCACTTGGCTCGTTTAATTCGTAATGTACACTTTCGATATGTATATGGTATTTGGGTTTTGCAATGGAAATGCACACTTGACAAAAGATAAATATGCAATAGGGTATTCACATCGACACCGCCCATCTACACATTTCGAAGATTGGATCAGAGACTTTGTGAATCATGTAGAAAGGGTACTAGGAAGGTTTTGCAATACAGCTTTGCTTATTAATTTTTTGAAAGTAATTTCCCCCACACTCAATACACCCCTCCATCCTCCGAAACCAATCTTTAAACCGGTTCTGTCAAGTTTCATTAGGGAGTGAAGCACACTCGTTGTCGCAAGCCCGCAGAAGATCCTCATCACTGGAAAACCGCCTCCCTTTTAGCTTCATTTTCACATGCGGGAACAGTGCAAAGTCGCAGGGAGCAAGATCTGGACTGTAGGGAGGGTGCTCGAGGAGTTTCAATCCTGTCGTGGTCTAATATTCGGTGCAGGCTTTGGCGCGGTGAGCTGGAGCATTATCGTGATGGAGGAACCAGGTGTCCATTGTTGACTTTGGCCGCAGGTTCTTCATAGATTCAATGACTTTACGCAGGCACCACTTAGTATACCACTTAGTTATGACTGCCATATGTGTGTCTAAAACGACGCGTACCACAATTCCACTTGATTTGAAAAATCAAGTTTTCTTCTTTATAGATCGGGATTTTCTGACAACTACGGGTGTGTCTTCATCATCAAAGACCCAAACTTTGTTTTGAACTTTGGTCGGCACATCGTAATAGTACAGTCAAGTCTCATCACCTGTCACGATGCTGTTCGTGTGTGGTGTTCATGTCATCTGCTCTACAGTCAGTCGATGCGACACCCAGAGAGAACAAAGTTTCTTCACGTGCAAATGATCATGCAGAATCGAACGAATTGCTGGTGCATTTAGCCCTGAAGTACCCTCTATCTGTTGGTAGGTCACTCGCCAAGCATTTTCCTCACAGTAGTAACGTTTTCCTCCGTAAGTGCCGTTCGCGGTTTTCCCGGCCTCTCAGCATCCTCCACAGTTAAATTTCCCATTCGGAATTCTCTATACCACCTGAATATCGTTGTGCGATGTAGACAAACATCACCTAGTGCAAGAGTCATTTCTTCGAAGCACTGGTCTATGTTTAAACCACGCACGAAATTATAACGCAAAACTGCCTTTATCTAATTATGAACATGTCTCAACATGCCACAACAAGCAGCTTCCTGCGAATCATTGTTGCGTCATATTGCAAAACTTTCCTAGTACCCTTTGTATTTAAATAATATGAAAATACCGTGAATATATTTTATAATGCAACATGCACATACATACACTAGTTGCTAGAGTAACGTAATAATGAAATGACAGCAATGTATTTTAGCGTGTATTTTATTTTGCAACATAGGATGTCAAAATAAGTTACTCTATTTTTGAGGTATGTATAGTGTAGAAGAAAAACTGTTATTAGTGAACTGGTATAACTCGAATATGAGTTTGAGGAGAGTAGCAGATTTGTTTCAAATTACATATCCTGGCCGTCCAAGACCGAGTCCAACTACAATAAGTAGGTTAGTACAGAAGTATAAAAATAATGGATGCATCGTTCCTAATCATAAAAAAAAGAATAGGCCAAGATATGTTATTACTGACGCCAAAAGAGATGAAATTCTACAAACAATCGAAAATAATAATATGCTCTCCACAAGAGCTTTAGCACAAACTACAAATGTAAGCAAATCTTCCGTGCATAAACTACTAAAACGAGAACATTTTAAGTCGTATCATTTTCAAAACCATCAGGAACTAATTGCGAATGATGCAGAAAGAAGAAGTAACTTTTGTGAAATCATATTGGATAAGCTTCATAATGATGATACTTTACTACGCAGAATTTGCTTTACAGATGAAGCAACATTTTATGTAAATGGTGAAGTAAATTCACAGAACTGCCGCTACTGGAGTAGACAAAATTTGCATAGATATCATATCACAAGGACTCAGCGGCCACAGAAAGTCAATGTTTGGACTGGGTTGATTGGACACCATATTGTAGGAACGTTTTTTATTGAGGGTACTCTTACAGGAGAAAAATATTTAGAATTGCTTGAGTACAGAGTTATGTCAGCCCTCCACGCTTTAAATATTGATGGTGAGATTTGGTACTAGCATGATGGCGCGCCGGCACATAATTCTCATATGGTTAGAACATTTTTCAACCCAAGATTTACAAACCGTTGGATAGGCCGTGGAGGAGAAGTAGAATGGTCCGCAAGGTCACCAGACCTGTCTCCAAACGATTTCTTTCTTTGGTCATGTATCAGAAATAAAGTTTTTCATGGAGAACCTCTAAACAATATTGACCAATAAAAAAATAGAATACGAGTTGCTGCAAGAGAAATAACTCCAGAGCAGATATAAAATACAATAAATGAATTCTACAATCGCTTAGGATACTGTCTGGCCGTCAATAGTGACATTTTTGAAAATTTGTTAAATTAGTTTTTAAATTTTGTTCAACTACTGTATTTCACATCCTATGTTGCAAAATAAAATACACGCTAAAATACATTGCTGTCATTTCATTATTACGTTATGTATGTATGTGCATGTTGCATTATAAAATATATTCACGGTATATATGTGGACAAACACCTATGATCGGTAGTGTATACATACATATGTGGGTGAAATGTTGGACAAACATACTATATAACGTTTTAAATTAAATTTAGTTCATTCTTGTTTTATTATTATTCGCAAGTAATATCAGAATGTTCTTTTTGATTTTATTCGGAATCATTTAAATATAAAATTGAAATGTTAAGAAAAGAGATACAATATATTGTTGCGTTACTATTATTTACGCCAGACATCTACAAAGTTATTGCTGTATAAAGGAACAATGAATTCATAATTAAATACAAAAAATTGTACTTTTGTATCATTAATGTTCGATTTTTTGTTTAAACCACTGTATATTTATTGTGCATATTCCAACTGTAACTTATGTAACTCGATTCTTACAAAAGTAAAGCGACCAAATGCGCCGAAGATCCTCTTTTACCTCCCCATAAGTTTGTAAATTGCACAAGTTGGGAATACATCTTCACAATGCATCCTTCTTCTTTGTACGTACGTACCCCTATCTAAAGATACAATGTATGAAAGGTGGCATACTGCGCGCTACTCTCGGTCCTAAAAATATCGACCGTATATGCAAGCAAGTGGTCTTCTCAGGTAGATATTTTTTCTTCAATGGGTAGAACGTTGGCCGTGATTATATGTAATTTAATTTATTTCTGAGGGCCATTCGATTTTCGTGAAGGAATAATTTTTTGCCAATTATATTTTCTGGAATTGTTTCTTTCGCTTTCAGGTTCTCAGGTAAGTTTCCTCTAAACTTCATGACATGATAAAATGCACTTCGAAGCCCACGGATGTCTCGTACGATGTAATAATGTGTCGTATATTTTTACGTAAAATTACCAGCAATTCTTATTAGATTGTACCGTTGTGATTGCGATGAAAAATATGCAGTGCTGATGGATACAAAAAAATATTCACGAAACTCATCGTCATCGTCGAGGAATCATTGTAAGATTGAAACTGTCACCGTATATTACAAGCCCAAACGCCGAACATATTTTATTTATTTGGCGTATGATAACGCGCGCAGATAAGGCATTATAAAAATATAAAGCATTTGAGCACCTATAATTTTTCGTCTAGAGATAGAATAAAACTGTATATTAAAATATTAAGCACAGGCGTAACTGATTACTAAAGTTATTTTTGAGCTCTATTGTATGCATTTTGCAAACAATATATGTATTTTAGTTACTACCAGAATTCTTGCATTAAATTCCTAAAAAAAATCCTAAAATTAAAGCTTGAAAGTAAATGATATACAGGGTTAGACAAATACATATGTATATGAATCCATACTAATATCTTTGGATGCGGCTACGTAGATTCTAATTTCCATATGATAATTTTCAATATTTAAGTCAAGGCAAACAGAGATTCGAGAAACGTATTTGCAGCCTTGGCCAATTGTAATGGGTATTTTTTTAAGAGCTCGAGAACTTTAAATGATAATACAAGACAGAAATATTGTTGGAATCTGGTAGATAATTTCATGGCATTTATTTTTTAAATGTGATTTCCGGTATATGTCGGCCGCAGCCGTATGTTACATAGTCCATTCGATCAGTCAAATTTTCGACTACTTTTTCCAATAAATCTGGCCGTATGGCGTCAATAGTGGCTTGAATATTGGCTTCCAATGCTTCAAGAGTTGCTGGTTTGTCGGCATAAACCAATGATTTGACATAACCCCATAAAAGGTAATCCAGAGGTATTAAATCGCACGAATGAAGGGGGCCAGTGAACAGGACCACTTCTGGAAATAAAGTTGTCACCAAATTGATTTTGCAATAAATCGATTGTTAAGCGCGCTGTATGGTAAGTTGCGCCGTCTTGTTGGAACCAAATGTCGTCGATGTTTAGCTGATTAATTTTAGGAAACAAAAGTTCAGTCAGCATGGCTGGATAGCGCTCGCCATTCACCGTAACGACAGCTCCTTCCTCATTTCGAAAAAAATAAGGACCGATGATGCCGCCAGCGTATAAACCGCACCAAACATTCAATGTTAATGGATGTAATGGTGATTCGTTAGCGGCTTGAGGATTGTCCTCGCTCAAAATACGGCAATTTTGCTTATTGACGTAGCCATTTCACCAGAAATGAGCTTCATCACTAAACACAATTCTTTGATAAAACTGCTCTTCTTCGGCTAGTTTCAATTGAGCCCAATCAGCAAAAATGCGAGGCAAACGATGGTCGTTTGGCTTCAGTTCTTGCACGAACTGTATTTTATAGGTACGTAAACCAAAATCCTTACGTAAAATTTTCCTCGTAGTCAAAGGACAAAGGCCAACAAGTTGATAACAACGACGAATCGACATTTCGGTGTCTTCTTCAATACTTCGCGCTACAGCAGCAATATTCTCTTCGGTACGCACATTTCTTTGTCTTGTTGATGGTTCTAAATCGAGAAGAGTAAAATTAGTGCGAAAACGATCAATAACTGCACGAATTTCTTGCTCACTAGGCCGATTATGTTGACCGTAAAATGGACGAAGTGTTCTATGAACTTTTCGAACAGATTTATTTTTTTCAAAGTAAATTTCCACAATTTGGAAGCGTTGTTCTGGCGATAAACAATTCATGATGACTTGCCAAATCTTACTGAACAGAAATGTCAACACAGTTTGACATTATTAGCTGTCAAACCATAGTTATCGATATCGACAGTTCTCATGCAGCTTAAAAAAGACCCATTATTTGCAGCTTTTACGGCAACCTAAGGCGTAGTTCATTCGACGACGACGTAAAGAAACGTTTCGTCCCGATTGCATTGTTCCTACAGTACAATATGGTGAAGGTAATATGATGGTCTAGGAATACATGTCAGTAGCCAGTAACTGAGAACTATTCGTTTGCGAAGGTCGCTTGTTGAGATGTTCGAAGAGGTACTAGAATTACATTGTTCCTACAGTCAAATATGGTGAAGTTAGTATCATAGTCTGGGGTTGCATGTCAGCAACCGGTGTCAGACAACTCATTGTGCGCGAAGGTCGCATATTGAGATGTTCGAAGAGATACTAGAATCGTCCGCCCTAAAACTATTAGACATTGAGGTATCGAAATATTATTTCTAACAACAAAATGCTCCGTGCCACAAATAGCAGAGATCAATGCGTTGGTTTAGCATTAATAACAGACGCGGTCTGCTTGACTTGTCACCTGTATGAACTTTTGTGGCATATTTTAAAAGTTAAAGTGACAAAATACATTTGTAGACATAAAAACATTCTTAAACAAATTTGAAGAATGGGCCAAAATATCATAACAGGAATGCTACAATCTTGAAGCGAATATGCCAAGCAGAGTGCGTGCCATTATGAATTCATAAGGTGTGAAAAATATTATTAAATGTAAGATTTTGTAAATAAATGATCGTTAGAGAGATTTCTGTTCTTATTCTCTATATCTTACTACTTTATCGGAATCTATAGTAGTCAGGGTCTGTAATATAATTAGTTGTATATTCTAATCAAGCTTATGTTTCTCAGAAAAACGTATATCGCTTTGAATGCCTTTCAACGGCGCATCTGCTGACCAAAAAAGTAGCGAAGTGTGCATATAAACACGGCTGATTGCCAAATAAAGCACAGTTAATCGAAAATGCAAACAAGTCAAATAGTCTGGCTTCGTCGAGAAGATATACGCTTCTAGTCTCTAACAAATACTACTAAATAGTCAGAGAGAATTGTACGTCCATCTCTCGGATTGAAATAAAAGCACACACATATTTAACAACTGAACTGCGCATGTGTTTCCTTTCTATGCAGTAAATAAAAAAGGAATAAATAAAACACTTTATCCAAATTTCACACTATTTTATACGAGGATAGTTTGACAAGTAGTAAGAATGACACATACGTGGCGCTCTAATTGGTGAAACAAATTATTATTAAAAATTTATACGTTTACATTCCGATATTTAAATAAATCGGTTGATTAGTTTATTTTTGACAGCTGATTGAAAAAGAAGCAACACGTCGTTTTGTTAAAATGGAAAAAGCAGAGTATCGTGCGGTGATTAAATACTTTGTAATTAAGGGTACGAAAGCTACCGAAATAAAAGATGAGTTACGGGAAACATTAGGTGAATCTGCTCCATCATCCTCCACAATAAGTAGATGGGTAAATGAATTTAAACGTGGTAGAACAAGCTGTGTTAATGAAGCGCGTCCTGGAGCACCGAAAATCGTGACTTCTAAGGAAATGATTATAAAAATCCATAATATTATTTATTACGCAAGATCCACGACTCAAAGTGAGAGAGATAGCAGACATGATAAACATTTCAACAGAACGCGTATACCACATTTTAACGAAAGAATTGGGCCTTTCCAAGCTTTCGGCAAGATGGGTGCCGCGATTGCTTACGACTGATCAAAAGTTCACTCGTTTGCGCATTTCCAATGAGTGTTTGGACCTTTATAAGCGGAATCCGGTTGATTTTTGTATGCGATTTGTAACTTGCGATGAAACTTGGATACACTACAGTACCCCCGAAATTAAACAACAGTCGAAACAATGGTTAGAACGTGGTTCTGCGCCTCCAAAGAAAGCAAAAAACCACTTTATCGGCAAACAAGGTGGTGGCATCAATTTTTTGGGATTCAAAGGGCATTTTGCTCATTGATTGCCTTCAGAAAGGTGCCACAATAAACGGACAATATTATGCAGAACTTCTACAAACATTAAATGTTGAGATTCGTGCTAAACGGCCACGAATGGCAAAGAAAATGATTCTGTTTCATCAAGACAACGCTTTCTCGCATACCGACACAGTTGCGATGTCCAAAATCCGCGAGTTGCATTTCCAATTAGTACCGCATGCGCCTTATTCGCCGGATCTAGTCCCTTCCGACTTCCACCTTATTCCAAAATTGAAAACGGCACTAGGTGGAAAGCTTTTTCGTCTAACGACGAGCTTATCATCTTCGTAAATGAGTATTTTGCAAGCCTTCCGGAATCGTATTTTAGAGATGGCATAAGAGCATTGGAGCACCGTTGGAATAAATGTATTGCTCTTTTAGGAGAATATATTGAAAAACAAAAATTATTTTGTATTTAAAAAATTCGTTTTTCTTTTCCATTCTCACTACTTGTCAAACTACCCTCGTATACCGAAAGAAGCAAAAATAGCAGTATGTAAAACGGTCAACAAACCTGTATTAGTTTGTGGTGCTGAAAATTAGATTCTGAATGCGAAAATATGAAATATCTGAGAGTATTGGGGGTTAGGAGAGTGAACAGAAGATGAAATAAAAACATCAGAAAAGAACACAAAATCGAATAAAAAAATCTTAAATGTGTGCGACATTTTATGAGAGTGGTCAACAGGAGATGACTGGAAATGGTATGAAGAACGAAGAAAAGATAAAAACAGAGGGGAACGTGCTAGAAAGGTATGAAAAAACAATGCGGCACCAATCTCTATGGAGAGGGGAAAATGGTAGCGAGCGACGAGAATTCCGACGTGAATTTCCAGAAATTAATAAATAGTGAACGAAAAACCGTAAATTTTTAAATGAAATTAAAAAAAGGAAATTTAAAAACAGAAACCATTCAAAAATTAAGAAACAAACCTAGAAAATAAATGTTTTCGTGTCGTTCACAAATTTAGCAGCCTATTCATAGTTCTGACACTCACTGTCTGATCTAATTCTTCACTTATATTTAATTAGAAACAGGAATCTGCGTTCTTATGTTATTACAAGTTCAGTTTTGCTGGGCCGTCGCGATATACAACATATGTATAACGGCACTTTTTACAGCAGCGATTATTTTGTTCCTGTTATGTTTATGGCTTAAATAGTGACAGAGTGACTCGATGAAGTATCCGGCCGTACATATGTATGTACATACATAATTTATAACATAAAGGATTATTCAAATTTAACAAATAGTATTGTAATAGCAACATGTAAAGAGTACTAACAAAATAATTTTGACGAAACGAATTTTATACAGTCTGAGAAAAAACTTTTAATACAGCGATCAACTTTAAACAAAACGGCAAGTGCGTTTTTTGTTAAGCATTAATTTGTAAGTTTATAATATAGTACAAACTAGTAAATTTAATAATTTAATAAGTCGGCATAATAAGCATCTGTAATTTTGGCCCCCTTCTGTAGGAAGTCTACGGAAATTACTCCTTCAGCATCCCAAAATACGCATAGCATGGGCTTCCCTGCTGAAGGTTGCATCTTGAATTTTCTCGGGGGTGATGAACCTTGATGTATCCACCCTTTACTCTGTATTTTGGTCTCTACATCATAATGATGAATCCAAGACTTATCCATTGTCACAAATCTTGCAAGAAAGTCTTCTTTGTCGTGTCTATACCGCGTTAAAAGACCACTGCAAATGTCTTTTCGAGTTTCCTTGTGTGCCTCTAATAACGTTCGTGGTAGCCATCTTGCGGACAATTTCTTCATGTTTAATTCGTTAGTATATTATATAATCACATGGTATGAGAGACCAATATCTTCAACTAGTTGTTTAATAATCGCACGTCGATCTTGCAGCACAAAAAAAGTACACAATCTATAATCTAATCGTTGAAGACGCCACGTTGTTTAGTATTTGTTTGGCAGCCATTGATAGTGAACGTTTTCAGTGAATTTGTAAAAATGGAGAAAATTAGTCGTCGTTGCGTGATACAATACTTTTATTTGAAAGGCCTCAGTGCAACCGATATAAAAGCTGAACTGCATTCTACTCTGGGTGAGTCTGCTCTTTCGTTTACAACAGTGAAATATTGGGTAGCAGAGTTTAAACGAGGCCGTACGAGTTGCTAAGACGAGTATCGCAGTGGTCGACGGAATGAGGTGACGACTCCATAAATGGTGAAGAAAATCCACAAAGCGGCACTGGATGATCGTCGACTGAAAATGTGCGAGCTAGTAGACATAGTAGGCATTTCAAAAAGTGCGGTACATCGCGTATTATCTGAAAATTTGGACATGAGAAAGCTGCGTGCAAAATTGGTGCTGCGTTTGCTCACACTCAAGCGAAAACAGTGTCGTGAAGATGTTTCAATTGAGTGTTTAGCAAAGTTTCACAGCAAGAAAGCAGAATTTTTGCGCCGTTTCATAACCATGAATGAAACATGGGTTCATCACTTCACACCCGAGACAAAAGAACAATCAAAACAATGGACTCAAGAGGAAGAACCGGCTCCAAAGAAGGCGAAGACCATTTCGTCTGCAGGCAAGGTTATGGCATCGGTTTTTTAGGATGCGCGTGGAATAATTTTGATTGACTATCTTGAAAAAGGAAAAACTGTCAACGACGACTATTATGGGAACTTATTGCAACACCAGCTCACAAATCCGTTATTGCAATGGCCAAAATTAATGAATTGAAGTTTGAATTGCTACCTCATGCACCCCCTATCGGCCAGATTTATCCCCTCGGATTATTTTCTGTTCCCAAACTTGAAAAAATGGCTCAGTGGTTAAAGATTTTCCAACGATGAAGAAGTGATGTCGGCAGTTAATGGCTATTTTGAGGAGCAAGACAGTTCTTATTATAAAAAGGGTATCGAACATCGCTGGGAAAGCTCTATACAGGATGAAAGGAGATTATGTTGAAAAATAAATATACTCTAAATTTAATATATACTATAAATTTAAAAAAAAACCCTTTCCACAATAATGTTCGTATTCTGTATATGCATTTTGACAACTACCTTTTTTGATTAATTCAATCAACCGCGGTTACCATTAAGATTTTCCTTGAATATATACTATTGTATTATAAATGGATAAATAATAATCTTACAAATTTTTAACAATTTTTTTTTTGAAATTTGTTTTAATGTATAAAAACTAACACATATCGATATTTAAACATAAACAACTTAAATTTTTAATATTTTGAAGGACCACCTTTATTTTTTATGGTATCCTGCATTCTTCTTTGTAGGCTTTCCAGTAATGAATTAATGAAATTTTCAGGAATATTGTACCACTCTTCCTGTAGTATGTTTCACAGTTAATTTTTGTTCTTTGGCCCCCTTTTACACTTTTTTCTATCAAGATAATCTCACACATGCTCAATAATATTTAAGTCAGGACTTTCAGGTGGCCATATCATAGTCTGCAATACCCGTTTGCTCCCTGCTGTGTTAAATAAGTTTTCACAAGTTTTGAAGTATGCTTGGGATCATTTTCTTGCGGTGATTAGTATCGTGCGGTGATTAAATACTTCGTAATTAAGGGTATGAAAGCTACCGAAATAAAAGATGAGTTACGGGAAACATTAGGTGAATCTGCTCCATCATCCGCCACAACAAGTAGATGGGTAAATTAATTTAAACGTGGTAGAACAAGCTGTGTTGATGAAGCGCGCTCTGGAGCACCCGAAATTGTGGCTTCTAAGGAAATGATTATAAAAATCCATAATATTATTACGCAAGATCGACGACTCAAAGTGAGAGAGATAGCAGACATGGTAAACATTTCAACAGAATGCGTACACCACATTTTAACGAAAGAATTGGGCCTTTCCAAGCTTTCGGCAAGATGGGTGCCGCGATTGCTTACGACTGATCAAAAGTTCGCTCGCTTGCGCATTTCCAATGAGTGTTTGGACCTTTATAAGCGGAATCCGGTTGATTTTTGTTGGCGATTTTTAATTGCGATGAAACTTGGATACACTACAGTACACCCGAAACTAAACAACAGTCGAAACCATGCACCTCCAAAGAAAGCGAAAACCACTTTATCGGCAAACAAGATGATGGCATCAATTTTTTGGGATTCAAAGGGCATTTTGTTCATTGATTATCTTCAGAAAGGTACCACAATAAACGGACAATACTATGCAGAACTTGTACAAAAATTAAATGTTGAGATTCTTGCTAAACGGCCAGGAATGATAAAGAAAAAGATTCTGTTTCACCAAGACAACGCTCCCTCGCATACCAGCACAGTTGCGATGTCCAAAATCCACGTGTTGCATTTCCAATTAGTACCGCATGCGCCTTATTCGCCGGATCTAGCCACTTCCGACTTCCACCTTTTTCCAAAATTGAAAACTGTACTAGGTGGAAAGAAATTTCCGTCTAACGACGAGCTTATCATCTTCGTAAATGAGTATTTTGCAAGCCTTCCGCAATCGCATTTTAGAGATTGCATAAGGGCATTGGAGCACCGTTGGAATAAATGTATTGCTCTTTTATGGGAATATATTGAAAAATAAAAACTATTTTGTATTTAAAAAATTCGTTTTTCTTTTCCATTCTCACTACTTGTCAAACTACCCTCGTATCTGCTGCTAACACAAATCACTGTTATGTTATGAATCAAAGATATGCTCGGACTGCCAGTGTTTTATTTAAATTGTGTAAAGACTATCCTACATAAATTCGGCAGAACATCGTAAACCTTTTCGTGGTACTACTGCACATACACTTAAAACAGGAAATATTTGTTACGAAATGTGGTAATTTAGTCATCCAAGTAATCATTCTCTAAGTGTTTGTATGATTTTAAAATCTGAATATATTTTCGAGTCGTACTTTCGGATTATCTGAAAAAAACGCTTCATTTTTTTTCCATTCAAAATGCACGAGTGCCTAAATAGATAAATATATTTGAATTAGCCAACTCTGGTAATCTACGCCTATTATCGAAATGAGAACGTGCATGACGTTTCAAGAGAGAGAATAAGGTTTAAAAATTAATTTGTAATCACTATATAAACATCTGAAGGTAGCACGGACGAACATACACACATGTGATGATAGCGTTGATGTAATGCACATTTGGGTAATAAAATTTACTCTGACACGTATTAGTACGGTACAAAACCAATTATTACCAACGTTTGCATACGCTATTATACTTATTTATTTTTAAATTAATCATAATTTTAAAGTAAAGTTATATAATAATGGTACGTAGTCATGGTAAACAAAAACCTTTCTTTTTATTTAAAAATGTATTGAAACACACATCGAACAAAACAATTAAGAGATATTTCATGAACACGAAAATATATTTAAAAAGAAGTTGATTTAACGTCATATTTTGGTATAGTATATATATTGGGTTGGCAACTAAGTACTTTCGGTTTTGTAGTATAAAATAAAACACTTTTTTTTTAAACAAAGAATAGTTTTTAATCAATTATATATTTTCCATTTTGCTCAATGACCTTTTGCCATCTTTCTTTCAGCTGCATGATTCCGCGCTCATAAAATTTCTGGTCCTTATCAGCAAAAAAGTGAACCAGGTGCGAGTGAAGGTCATCGTCATTTGTGAAAGTTTTACCATTCAAAGAATTCTGCAAACTTCGAAATAAATGGTAATCAGATGGTGCTAGATCAGGGCTGTATGGGTGATGTGGCTTCACTTCCCAGCCAAGCTCCAATAGTTTCCCACGAGTTGCCAAAGATGTGAGGCCTTACATTATCTTGGTGGAAAACTACACCTTTCCGATTTGACAATTCTGGCCGTTTTTCTTTGATTGCTTCATCCAGTTTTATTAATTGTTGACAGTAAACATCAGAATTGATCGTTTGGTTCCTTGGAAGCAGCTCAAAAAACACAACACCTTTGTAATCCCACCAAACTGACAGCATGATCTTTTTTGGATGCAATTCAGCTTTCGATGCGGTTTGAGCTGGTTTATCGTGTTTGCTCCATGATCGTTTTCGAACTATGTTACGGTACAGGACCCATTTTTCATCACCAGTGATGATTCTTTTTAAGAAAGGGTCGGTTTCATTTCGTCTAAGGTGCATATCGCAAAAGTTCATTCTTTGTGTTAAATGAATTTCTTTCAATTCGTGAGGTACCCAAATATCAAGCTTCTTAACTAGCCCAAGACATTTTAAATGTTTTTCAATTGTTGTGTGCCATACATGTAGCCTCTCCGCAACCTCTCGAACAGTTATATGACGATCTTCTTCAATTATGACTCTGATTTGGTTATCATCAACTTCAGTAGGTCGACCAGAACGTTGCTCATCTTTGAGGGAAAAATCTCCAGAACGGAATTTTTTATACCAATTCTGACACGTGCGCTCTGTTAAGCAATTAGCACCATAAACTTCACATATCTTTTTGTGAGCCGCAGCAGCTTTCTTTCCTTTACGGAAATAAAATAGTAAAATATGTCAAAAATGTTCGTTTCTGCACTCCATTTAAAATTAACCCACAACTAATAGCTTTAATAAAAATCACGCACTACTTGCTTCTGAAGTTACGTCAATGTGACTATTATCACGCGACAAACGGTAAAGTACAGCACTAACATACATTATACAAAAAATAAAGCAACGCTCTCTATCAGTAAAAACCGAAAGTACTTAGTTGCCAACCCAATAATTTCTTGTAAAATTTAAGAAGGTGCTTCTTTCGTTTGCACAGTACTGTGGGTGCCCATTACTAAAAATTCTGTGAGACAAACTTTAAAATCTTAAAATTCTATTAAAAAACTATAGAAATACAATATATACATTATTACTTCAATTAAACCAGTAAATGTGGTTTTTAAATATTAACCAGTATTATATGAATATTGCATATTCGTATGATAGTTCTATGTTTCTTTGATCATGTCCATCCATTACCGCTGTAAAAATCAAATCATTGTCATCACATTATGTTCGTTTAAGTTCTATAAAGTTCCTTTAATACTTTTATATTAGTTTGAACTAGTATATAACAAAAGTCTTCCTCCGTTTCCTATCGACAAATGTGCAATTAATTTGATTTTACATGTATTTATTATCTGGGTCTTTTTAACTAACTTAAAATCATATGTGGATATTTTGTTTAAGTAGATGAATACATCTAATAGGAAGGAAACGTATCAGAACTCAAGGTGAGTACTTGAATTTACAAGTAATCTTAATACGACAAAATTAATTATGAAACGTAGTCGTCCATAAATAAATAATGTTTATTAAGACGATAATTATACATCGTATATTGCTCAAGTGTTTTTCTAAGTTGAATATTGGCAATTAATTCTTCTCATACTCATGTTTAAAGCATAACAATATATATACATACACACACATATATATATATATATATATATATATATATATATATATATATATATATATATATATATATATATATAAAGAGGTAACGTATATATATATATATATATATATACGCATATATATAATAATAATAAACGCTTTATTTTTTGCAGTGAACCTTTAAATTTACTCATTATTTTCGGTATAAATACAGTGAGTTTTGCTAGAAACCGATACCACAGTAACATTCTTTGTAAAATATGATGGTCTGTGTGTGTATGCAATTTTTGCAAAGAGTATATATGTATATGTACTGTGTGTAAGTGGTATAAACATATGTGTGTGCAAAGCAGGACATGCAGTTTAGTATTTGATTGATTTCATCTGCTCTTGGAACTCGTTACTGTGTAGAATCCGTTTTCTAAAAGAAATGTTTTTATATCATTTCTAAATTTCAAAATGGGTTTTTCAGTCCACGATATTGGCAACTTGTTAAACATATCCAAATGTTTGTGTTGGGCAGCAGTAGTACGTAGCCTATGGTTGGGAAGAAGTACTTGTCTGGATCTCAGTTGTATTGCTCTTCCCTCTCCTTTCCTTTTCTGGGTTGGTAGCTCTCGTTTAGCGCGCAGCAATTGCTTATATATGTAAGTGGAGGCCAACGTCATTATTTTATTTTTTATAAATATAGGTCTACAATGTGCCGTTATATTAACTTGTTCGATTATTCGTAATGCCTTCTTTTGTAAATTAAAAATGTCATTGGCATGCACTGAATCGCCCCATAGTTGGACACTGTATGCCATCCGCGAGTGAAAAAGTGCGTGATAAGCTGTTTTTGCAGTTTCCTTATTTGTGATGGCTCTGATTCTCCGCACAGCATATATTGCACAAGAGAGTTTTTTCGAGAGGGCGTCCACTTCATCCTTCCAGGTTAGTCTGGTATCTAAATGTATTCCCAATATTTTGACTGACCCTGCATTCGCGAGAGTTTCTTTCCTTTTGGAATTGAATGCATTCAGGACCAGCTTGTTTGCCGAAAACCATGCCATGGCCTCCAACAGCGTTTCGTGTGCCCCTTCTCCAAGATGCTGATCGCTCTTCCCTCTACAAAGAAACGTTGTGTCATCAGCGTATTGCACAACCATTTGCGTGACATGCTGCGGAAGGTCATTGACGTACAGGCAAAACAGAAGAGGACCCAAAAGAGATCCTTGAGCCACTCCATATCTGGTGGTCCTTAGTTCACTCGTTACGCCATTAAAGTGAACAACCTGCCCTCGCCCTTCAAAATAGGAACGCAACAACCTCGACACCTGACCACGAATGCCATAACATTCCAACTTCCGCAAAAGCATGTCACTCTGCACACAGTCGAAGGCCCTAGACAAGTCACACGCCAACACCATATATATATATATATATATATATATATATATATATATATATATATATATATATAGGATGTCTCAATTTTCGCGGTTTTTTTAAAGAATAATTAAAACACATAATTTGCATTCACTTTCAAAAACTTTTTATTGGTAATTGATGTATCAGTTATGACATTTATATGCGAAAAATAATATCTGCCAAATGGCCTCCTCTTGCAGCTCCACAAACGTCCACTCTCTTGTTCAAATTTTCAATGACATTTTGACATAATTGAGGCTCTATCTCACCAATGACTCGAATAAATTCATCTTTCAAAGCAGGAATTGATTGTGGATTGTTTTTATAAACCCGACTTTTCACGAAACCCCAAAGAAAATAGCCTGACGGTGTCAAAACCCGTGATCTTGATGGCCAATTAACATCACCGTTTCTTGAGATTACACGTCCAGCAAATTTTTCTCTCGATAAATCAATTGATTCGTGTGCAAAGTGAGGTGTAGCGCCATCCTGTTGAAACCACATATCCTCCAGATCAATATTCATTAATTCAGGCCACAAAAATTCTGTTATCATCCGACGATATCGATCACCATTGACAGTTTCAGCTGAACATAATGCCCGCCAAACAGTGTTTAGGATGCATAGGTTTCTCAAAAATAATTCGTGGATTTTCCTCACCCCAGATACGGCAATTTTGTTTATTAACATAGCCACCAAATTCAAAATGTGCCTCATCGGAAAACATTATTTTTTGAGAAAAATCAGCTGGTTGTTCATTGATGAAATTGACAGATGAACGAAGTTTTAAATGATCTTGTTGATGTTGTTGATCCACTAAATCCAAGTTGTTGTGAACGTCCTCTAATGGACATTTCAGGATCTTCAGCAACACTTTCACGAACCAAACCAATATTTTCTTGTGAACGACCACAATGTCTGTCATTTTTCACTTTTTTGATCTTCCACGAAATCGGTCTCTTGAAATCTTTTAATAATTCGACCAATAGTGCTTTCGGATGGACGATTATGTAAACTATAGAATTCACGTAATTTTCTAAAAACTCTTTTCACAGAACGCTGATTTTCATAAAGTAATTCAACAATTTGAATGCGTTATTGTACCGTGTACGAAGCCATTTTTATAAATGTCATAAATCACACTTTTAAATGCCCACATACCTAGACAAATTCAGTGCGCCATCTATATTTTATTTATTCTTAACAAAACACGCAATTTGAAACAGCCTTTATATACATGTATATATATATTTATATATATATATATATATATATATATATATATATATATATTATATATATATATATATATATATATATATATATATAATGTATTTTCTCGGGTTCTAATTCGCGTGCGAGTTTCAACGGGATCTCACTCGCCATCATCTGGAGCGGGTCTGTCACTTATTAACGCTGAAGATCATTAGTCTATACTCGTAAACGCAGTTAAATGATTGACCATGATAGAAATTGTTATATGGAATTGTATGTATCAGCATATCTTGCAATTTCAGGGTATCCTATGCTAAATTGGAATTTATAAAAATTTCACGAAAACAATAACCCAAAGCATATCGAAATATCCAATCTGTGGACACTGCAATTGTCTAAAAGCTATCGATTCCCTTCATAAGGCGATCGTAGGACCTTAAAAGGCGTATTAGGAACGGAAATAGTCTGAAGAGGGTGATTAATTCTTGAACGAAATGATACTAATACACTGTTTTGTTAGAATTAATTAAATTTATTTCTAAATATATTATATGAAGTCACTAAACAAAAGGAGAGAACTAACACGATGCTAGATTGTGTTGTTCGACTACGATCATTCGTATTTATTTAAAGTCTGAATCTTTTTTGGTTTTAATTCATATGAAGTAATGCTTATTCAGTTCTCTTAGTTTTAGGCGTTAAAGAAATTAGTATGTACGAAAGAAAAACATACATATTGGGTTGGCAACTAAGTACTTTCGGTTTTTACTGATAGAGAGCGTTGCTTTATTTTTTGTATAACGTATGTTAGTGCTGTACTTTACCGTTTGTCGCGTGATACTAGTCACATTGACGTAACTTCAGAAGCAAGTAGTGCGTGATTTTTATTAAAGCTATTAGTTGTGGGTTAATTTTAAATGGAGTGCAGAAACGAACATTTTCGACATATTTTACTATTTTATTTCCGTAAAGGAAAGAAAGCTGCTGCGGCTCACAAAATGATATGTGAAGTGTATGGTGCTAATTGCTTAACAGAGCGCACGTGTCAGAATTGGTATAAAAAATTCCGTTCTGGAGATTTTTCCCTGAAAGATGAGCAACGTTCTGGTCGGCCTACTGAAGCTGTTGATGACCAAATCAAAGTCATAATTGAAGAGGATCGTTATATAACTGTTCGAGAGGTTGCGGAGAGGCTACATGTATCGCACACAACAATTGAAAAATATTTAAAATGTCTTGGGCTAGTTAAGAAGCTTGATATTTGGGTACCTCACGAATTGAAAGAAATTCATCTAACACAAAGAATCAACTTTTGCGATATGCACCTTAGACGAAATGAAACCGACCCTTTCTTAAAAAGAATCTTCTCTGGTGATGAGAAATGGGTCCTGTACAGTAACAGCTCGAAAACGATCATGGAGCAAACACGATAAACCAGCTCAAACCACATCGAAAGCTGAATTCCATCCAGAAAAGATCATGCTGTCAGTTTGGTGGGATTACAAAGGTGTTGTGTTTTTTGAGCTGCTTCCAAGGAACCAAACGATCAATTCTGATGTTTACTGTCAACAATTAATAAAACTAGATGAAGCCATCAAAGAAAAACAGCCAGAATTGTCAAATCGGAAAGGTGTAGTTTTCCACCAAGATAATGCAAGGCCTCACACATCTTTGGCAACTCGTGGGAAACTATTGGAGCTTGGCTGGGAAGTGATGCCACATCCCCCATACAGCCCTAATCTAGCACCATCTGATTACTATTTATTTCGAAGTTTGCAGAATTCTTTGAATGGTAAAACTTTCACAAATGACGATGACCTTCACTCGCACCTGGTTCAGTTTTTTGCTGATAAGGAACAGAAATTTTATGAGCGCGGAATCATGCAGCTGAAAGAAAGATGGCAAAAGGTCATTGAGCAAAATGGAAAATATATAATTGATTAAAAACTATTCTTTGTTTAAAAAAAAAGTGTTTTATTTTATACTACAAAACCGAAAGTACTTAGTTGCCAACCCAATACATACATACAGCTGTGTTGAATAAAACAGCAATACTCTAAAATTTTATGAAATTATGGGGAAATAGGAATAACGGATAAACTAAACACAGTTTTACAAACATACATTTATTGCTTAATCTAAATATTAATAACTATTCGTTTTATGTGGTAAAAGCTATTAAAATAATTAATGATATAAAATAAAGAAAATAAATTATTAAAGCAACACTATATTTGCTATAGCAGCTCGACAAACTGGCACCGTGTCGACTAACTGTTGGCAACATTCTGCTGGTATCGCAAACCATGATGTCGGAATTACTTCACACAATTTACCACCCGAAACGCCGTTTTTAATATCTGCCCACGAGTTCTCGATAGAGTTGAGATCTGGAGATGGGAGAGGCCACTATAATGCTCGTGTGTTTTGGATCATTGTTCTGTCGGAAAAATCTACTTTAAGGGTGTATTTTTATTTGCGTATAGGAACATTATGTGGTCAAGACACCATAAGAAATAACCGCAAATTATTAAACATGACACTGCCAAAAGGCGGTGTCATATTTAATAGTTTCGTGGTGAAATCTGAATTTGCAGGTCGTCGAATATACAAACAGTAACCACTAGAACTTTCGTTACTTTCGTCACTCCATAGGACAGTTTTCTACTTTGCAATAAACCATTGCAAATAATCTTGGCAATCTGGAAACGTCTTTGGATGTATCGTTTACTTAATAGACGCACCTTTCGTGAGCTAATAATATAAAGCTTTGCCTCAACTAACAGCCTTCTGATGGTAACGCAAGCTAAGGTCTTGTTATATTTGCGGAAAATGATGTCAAATGTTTCTCCGGGCAATGTACAATGTGATTATCATCTCTTCTTTTCTGCTCGTTTTTCATCCACGCGTTTCAGTTTTTTGCTCCCATTTCAAAGCATTTGCAACCATTTTTTCAGAATACCCAAGAATACCTTGTGCAAATTCATTTTTTTTATTAACTTTCATTGTTCAAAGACGCAATGTTTTGCTTCAACAATCTCAGCTCTAGCTAATTAACTGATTTCACCTATTCTATGTTGATTCATTTTAAAACGTTGCTGTTATTTTGCTGACGTAAAGTATGAATTCGTTATTTCCTAATTTTAATTCCTAGTTTATATGTATGTTTGATATCTGAGCAGTAGACCCACTTCCTTTATGGACGGAGTGCGATAAAAATGCTTTAACAAGTGGAAATTATCAACTTTCGCACTATACTGCTATTATAGAACACAATTGTATATCTTCATTAATGCATTCGAAGTGACCTTGAAGCTCATTCCAGGATCTTTGCAGATCTATCGTGGTTTTCACATTCCTTTGAATTGTATTGGATCTTTGCATATACCTGTTGTAGTCGGTGATTAATTACGGTTCTTTTAGTATCTGTGTAATTTTGACCCTGGTTCGCTAGCTTTTACACTTTAAATGTCGAATATAAAGAGTGTTTCAAATTGCGCGTTCTTTTTTTAAGAATAAATAAAATATAGATGGGCGTACTGAATTAAAAAGTGTGATGTATGACATTTATAAAGATGGCTTCGTACAAGGTGCAACTACGCGTTCAAATTGTTGAATCATTTTATGAAAAGCAGCGTTCTGTGGAAAGAGTTTTTAGAAAATTACGTGAATTTTATGGTTTACATAATCGTCCATCTGAAAGCACTATTGGTCGAATTATTAAAAAATTTCAAGAGACTGGTTCCGTGGAAGATTAAAAAAGTGAAAAATACAGTCGTAGTGGTCGTTCACAAGAAAATATTGGTTTGGTTCGTGAAAGTGTTGCTGACAATCCTAAAATGTCCATTAGACGACGTTCACAACAACTTGGACTTAGTGGATCAACAACATGGCGTATTTTACACAAGGATTTAGTTCTGAAGGCATATAAGGTTCAAATAACACAGGAACTAAAGCCATTAGATCATTTAAAACGTCGTTCATTTGTCAATTTCATCAATGAACAACCAGCTGATTTTTCTCAAAAAATAATGTTTTCCGATGAGGCACATTTTGAACTTGGTTGCTAGGTTAATAAACAAAATTGCCTTATCTGGGGGTGAGGAAAATCCACGAATTATTCATGAGAAACCTATGCATCCTAAACAAGTAACAGTTTGGTGTGCATTATGGTCAGGTGGTGTAATTGGACTTTACTTCTTTGAAAATGCTACTGGTGAAGCTGTAACTGTCAATGGTGATCGATATCGTCGGATGATAACAGAATTTTTGTGTCCCGAATTAATGAATATTGATCTAGAGGATATGTGGTTTCAACAGGATGGCGTTACACCTCACCTTGCACACGAATCAATTGATTTATTGCGAGAACAACTTCCTGGACGTGTAAGCTCAAGAAACGGTGATGTAAATTGGCCACCAAGATAATGTGATTTGGCACCGTTAGACTATTTTCTTTGGGGCTATGCGAAAAGTCGGGTTTATAAAAATAATCCACAATCAATTCCTGCTTTGAAAGATGAAATTATTCGTGTCATTGGTGAGATAGAGCCTCAACTATGTCAAAATGTCATTGAAAGTTTTAACAAAAGAGCGGACGTCTGTGAAGCTGCAAGAGGAGGCCATTTGGCAGATATTATTTTTCGCATATAAATGTCATAACTGATACTTCAATTACCAATCAAAAGTTTTCGAAAGCGAATGCAAATTATGTGTTTTATTTATTCTTTCAAAAAACAGCGAAATTTGAAACACTTTGCAGCTTTGACGTCTTTATCTGTGTGGATCTGTGTAGATGACTCTGGTTTATCCTCGTTCTTCTTCCCGCAATTTCTTTTCCTGGGTTTTGTTCTGTGTTTCTTCCACACTTTTCTTGCGAGCAGCGAAGGAAATGAGAAAATGCCGTTTGCAGGAGTTGCGCCTGGTGCCTCCCAAGGAACGTCGTCCACTGCACTTCTCTGTGGGGGTACTCACACACTGTCTGTGAGTCCTTGAAAAGTACTGCTCGAATATTGTATTGTTTAAGAAACAACTACAATCTTGATTGATGTCTCATTGGATTATTCTTGCATTTAGAGAGATTCTTCGAATTTCAGTAATTGGTTTCGATTCCGATATACATTCTAGAAACTTAACCTTTAAAAAGTATGCCAAGTTACGACTTATTTATATTATAAAAATATGCAAAAAAGGCGAGTTTCTATTCGATTCATTAGAATATTGCAAGTAATTTGATTTAAGAAAGCGGATTTTTAATAGAAGTTAACATTTCTTTTGCACTGTTTGGATAATTAAAATTGATTTTCAATAAGCAAGATCGATTTTCACTTTCAAACGGTTCGTTGAGGTTAATATTTAGATAGCGTGATTAGATCATTTTTCTCAAAGTTGTATAAATTTTAAAACGAACACGGGAAAAAAATGAGCTGAGGGAGGGGAAGGGGTCGTTTTTACTGTCCCTTTCCAATATAAAAATTGAATAATCGTTCGATGATATAACATGTGTCAATTAAAAAAAAAAGAGTCTCTCACGACGTCAAATTTTGCATCTGGCATACTTGTACGAGCGCTAAGGTTGGGATTATCATTCGACACGTAAAAAAGTAAGGTAAATATAAAATGTATGGTGTGCTGAAGATTCCCAGAACGGATATCTACATTATGTCAAGTCATATTTTCATTTAACCTCATTGCAATTCCGTGCGATTGCGATAATGAGTACATTTTACGACTTAATTCAAACAATAATTTCGCAAAAGCAATCTAGATATTTATCTGCTCTGGTGAATTCATTATAACACCTTAAATAAATAAAGAGAACCTTGAAACACCGTATATCCTCAATGTGTTCCTATTTGACTATTCTAATAGGCGGTCGTGGTACGCACATGAAATATTCGATCGGCGGAAAATGAATAAAATCATATCGGACGGATGCCCTGTCCGTTTTGTATGTCTGGCCTTAATTACTTACCAACTTGAAGTACGCTGTCAACACATCCCGTCTCCAACAACTTTAATCCTTTACAAAAAGATAAATTTTGAGGTTCACCACTAGAGTTCACGGGGGGCACTCGCGATAAAGAAGAGTACATGCATATATCTCTCTCATTTCTAGGGAACGACCAGAATATTATCCTACGCTGAACCGGTTCGGGTATTCTATCGTAACGTTCCTCGATCCTTTGAAAAGGTATATTTTCGGCCACGATGCGGGCCGTTATGTCTAGTAGTGTGTCCGGACTGCGTACGCCGGGATCCCTGAGTAACAAGGGCCCAACCATCGCCCGGGAACAACACAACCGCCTGGCCACTGCCATCGACGCCGCACTCTCACTGACTGAAAGTGCTGAAAGTACTGACCGTCTGTTAGGAATGCATCGCTAGGCGCCTGCGCCCATCCCCACCTTGAGCACAGCTGACGGAACCCCGCGTGCGTAATGTCGTTTGTTTATATTCGCCACATGGCGCAAGGTGTAGGGGAGTGCCGGCCGCCCGAACGAACAAGCGACAACAGTCGACTCACACATTACACACACTCTCACACGGACCGCTTGAATAATTCTCACAATTGAGCTGCGAAACTGTGTAGATGGACGACGAAATATAGAAAACAATAAATACTGGAATACATAGACGAACGGATATTGGGACCTTCTTTTACTGTCTTAAGTTATTTCTCGAAATTTAAAGACTTCAACAACGTAAGCAAGAATAGCAAGTTTCGAAAAAAATCATTACTTAGCATGCCAAGGTCAAAGACAAATTTAAAGATGTCATTTAAACGCTAACGGTCGTCTGACTCATTTAAGAATGAACCAATAGGATCTGGTATTAGTTCATTTCTTCTCTGCATCTCCACGTCCACTCCTTGTAATGATAAATAAATGGTTCGAAAATGCCACCCTTTTTAGCCAAATAGTAACTTAACTATTATAAAATGATCGTCTAGCATTTTCGAGCATTCTAGGAGTGATCGTTTCGAAAATTCTCAACATTTTTTCCCGCAACTGTTCTAAATTGTTTGCCCTTTCAAATTGGTACAGCTTTCCTCATCCATAACCCCACAGAAAGAAGTCTTAAGATGTGTGGTCAGGTGATCTAAGTGACCATTTTATTGTACCGTTTCCGACAATAACACCACCAGGAGAGGTGTTTTGTAAAAACTGCGTCACTGCTCTAGAGTTATGCGCGGAGCAACCGTCATGTTAAAATTGGCATGAATATTACGGACTGCAGGAGTAATCTCGTTTTGCAACAAATTCAAATATATTCAACCTGTGAGGTTACCATCAACAAGAAAAGATCCTGGATTGTTGTTGCCTAACATACAGACCCGAACATTAAGTTTTTTGATGTTGGGTTCTTTATTGAAATGAAGTTTATTTTCCTTGGACCAATATCGAACAACTGGAGGATTGTGATTATCATAAATTAGAAAAGAGGGCTCATCTGAGAATAAAATATTTTCTACAAAATATTCATTTCGATTAACCATTTTAATCATGGTTTCGAAAAACTCCAATGTCCTAATATTGTCCTGAGGGAACATTTCTTGAACACTTATAAAGGCTGTTTCAAATTTCGCAGTTTTTTAAAGAATAAATAAAACACATAATTTGCATTCACTTTCAAAAAGTGTTTATTGGTAATTGAAGTATGAGTTATGACATTTATATGCGAAAATAATATCTGCCAAATGGCCTCCTCTTGCAGCTCCACAGACGTCCACTCTTTTGTTAAAATTTTCAATGACATTTTGGCATAATTGAGGCTCTATCTCACCAATGCCACGAATAATTTCATCTTTCAAAGCAGGAATTGATTGTAGATTGTTTTTGTAAACCCGACTTTTCACATAACCCCAAAGAAAATAGTTTAACGGTGTCAAATCACATGATCTTGGTGGTCAATTAACATCACCGTTTCTTGAGATTACACGTTCTGCCAGTTCTAAAGCATATGCAACGTTATTCTTTTGCCGACATTGTATACATTAGGAACATACGAGGGTGGTCCCAGAAGTACCTGACCCAACAAAGAAAACACAAAAATTTTGGAAAGAAATATATTTATTTTTTAACATAATCACCTTTTAGGTCTATACACTTTTCCCAGCGATGTTCAGTAAGTTCGATACCCTTTTTACAATAAGAACTGTTGTGCTCCTCAAAATAGCCATTAACTGCTGACATCACTTCTTCATCGTTGGAAAAGTTTGGGAACAGAAAATAATCCGAGGGGGCGACCCTATTCGCCAAATTAGGGTGCATGAGGTAGCAATTCAAACTACGATTCATTAATTTTGGCCATTGCAATAACGGATTTGTGAGCTGATGCATTGTCCTGATGAAGCAACACTTTCTTCTTAGCCAAATGCGGCCGTTTTTGCTTGATTTCCTTGCTCAGACGTGGCAATAAGTTCGAATAATACTCGCCATTGATAGTTTTTCCTTTTCAAAGACAGTCAATGAAAATTATTCCACGCGCATCCCAAAAAACCGATGCCATGACCTTGCCTGCAGATGAAATGGTCTTCGCCTTCTTTGGAACCGCTTCTCCCTTTTGAGTCCATTATCTTGATTGTTCTTTTGTCTACTACTACTACTTTGTTGCTTTGAAACTTCGCTAAACATTCAATTGAAACATCTTCACGACATGGTTTTTGCTCGAGTGTTAGCAAACGCGGCACCCATCTTGCACACAGCTTTCTCATGTCCAAATTTTCTGATGATATGCGATGTACCGCAGTTTTTGAAATGCCTACTATGTCTGCTAGCTCGCGCAGTTTCAGTCGACGATCATCCAGTACCGCTTTGTGGATTTTCTTCACCATTTCTGGAGTCGTCACCTCATTTGGTCGACCACTGCGATGCTCGTCTTAGCAGCTCGTACGGCCTTGTTTAAATTCTGCTACCCAATATTTCACTGTTTTAAACGAAGGAGCAGACTCACCCAGAATAGAATCCAGTCCAGCTTTTATATCGGTTAGGATGAAGCTTTTCAAATAAAAGTATTGTATCACGTAACGGGGACCAATTTTCTCCATTTTTACAAATTCACTGAAAACTATTGATGGCTGCCAAACAAATACTAAACAACGTGGCGTCTTCAAATTTGAAACATATGCTTTATAGATTGTGTACTTTCTAATACCGTGATATTTTTCAAACGACTACCGCCATCTCTAGGTCAGGCCGGGTACTTATGAGACCATCCTCTCACGTTTATTAGTTGTAAAACTATATTGAAAACATTTGTATTCGGCTTAAGTAATGCTTTATTTATATCATTTTAATTCTAAAGTGCATTATATAAAAAACTAACTATTAAATTACAGGAAATTTTCTATTTATTGCATAAGTTCAATTTACTTTTTTAAAGGATTTTAATTTACTATTCATAAAATATTTGCACGTATTCAGTTTGGCATTATTTGTATTTAGTTTTATCATGCTCCTTTTGCGGTACATGCCGACCAGGATACAGTGGAGGTATTCGTTTGTATAAAAGCATTCTCATCTCGACTCTACTCTCTGCTGTTTTTATTCATTACTAGTGCGTCTATCATATAGTTCAGCTATCATATAGATCATTCCTATTACGATTAATAATTTTATCAGTGTAACAAGTTGAAATAAAATAATTCGTAACCAATTCCGACTTCTTTTTTATACGATAACTTGGTTGTACAGTGGTGAAACAATCCACACCATTATTTTCTACAACTTGAAAATACACCACAAATATCCCTTCACACCAGAAAGAACCGACAGTCTTTCTATTTTTGACGAAATTAACAGCTGGACAGCTGGTGGAATTATCTAAAATGCCGATTTCAATTTGAATGAACAGCCTTTAAAGTGTTCTCGAAAATTAGACTTGTAAAGACTTTTTAACGAGAGTTATCCGTAGATATTAACGCTGATGTTTCACCTCTTGGTAATGATAATGCATTCTTGCTTGGACTAGTATGTATCACAAAGAAAATCATTTAAAACTATAAATATAATATACGTATGTATATACTACTATGGGCAAAAAATAGTAAGACTTTTTAATTTAAATTTCGCGCGAAAACCCATTCGTCGAAATATTTTTTCTAGGTTGGTATGACTGTCAGTGACATCTGTGCCAAATGTCACATCAAAATAATCATTAGTGTTTAGTATACGCTTGTCTTTCTGAAGTACAAAAAGTGCATATTTTTACAATGAGTGAAATTATTCAACAAAGAAGTTCCATTAAATTTTAAGTACGGAATCAAATTTCTGGTGCCGAAACGTTCAGAATGTTGCAAAAGGCATTCGGTGATAATTGTTTGTCGCGAGCAAGTGTTTTTGATTGATAAAAATTAGTCAAAGAGGGTCGAGAACGCATTGATGACGAACCACGTCCAGGACGGCCATCAACATCAACTTACGATCAACACGTCAATAGAATCAAGGGATTGGTGCTTGAGAATCGACGATTAACAGTCAGAGACCTTACTGGCGTCGTTAGAATATCGGAAAGATCAGTGAAAACCATTTTGAAAGATCATTTGGGCCTAAGAAAAGTGAAAGCACGATTTGTTCCAAAATCACTCAATTTTTTCGAAAAACAGCGTCGCGTTGACGTCTGTGAAACAATGCTTTCCGACTATCAAGACAAAATGAAAGGCATCATAACTAGAGATGAGACTTGGATCTACGCTTATCACCCGGAAACAGACGATCAATCGGCCGAATATCGTATCAAAGGTGAGCCGAAGCCCAAAAAACCACGTCAAAGCAAGTCAAAAATATTATGTTGACAGTTTTCTTCGATTATCGAGGTGTGGTGCACTCCGAATTCCCTCCGACCGGCCAAACTGTCAACAAAGAATACTATTTGAGTGTTATGCGTCGTTTGCGCAATGCTATTCGTAAAAAGAGGCCAGAATTATGGGCCGACAACTCTTGGTTTTTGCACCACGATAATGCACCGTCGCATACTGCATTAATTCTTCGTGAGTTTTTCGCCAAATTTTCAACCAATATCGTGCCGCAACCACCGTATTCGCCTGATTTAGCTCCGTGTGACTTCTGGCTATTCAGCAAACTCAAACGACCGCTCCGGGGAAACCGTTTTGAGTCAATTGAAGACATTAAACGTGAATCGCTACGCGCATTGAAGGCTATTCCTGAAATTGACTTTAACAACTGTTTCGAGAATTGGAAGAAACGTTGGCACAAGTGTATTGGGGCCAGGGGGAATTACTTTGAGGGGACGAAATAGATTTGGAAGAATAAATTAAGAATTTAAAAAGTATGAACAAAGTCTTACTATTTTTTGCCCACAGTAGTATATACGTAAGTAAGCGGACTGTATTGATTCTTTGACGATTGCATAGTAGATATTCCTTCACAACGACCTTCTTGAGTTCCCAAGACTGAGGATGCTAAAGGATAATAAAGAGATAAACTTCTTAAGCTTACAACAATTATTTGCGCTCTATTAAAGAATATAAACTGAACCTTCAAGAATTTGTGCATGTGTCAGAGAAAAACGATGAAAACCACGTATTCCTGAAGATATGTATATTGGCGATGAAACATATCAAGAGCCGCAGCGAATTGTTAATGCATTTGGTAAATATTAATCCTCCTTCTACATCGTCGAATACCAATACTTCTTCTAACTGTTCAAACTATATTTGGAATCGTTTTTGAAGCACAATGTGTTAAATGAAATTGAAAATTGAAAAATAAGATTAGTTTGAGCCGCGACAATATACCAGTTTTCTTAATTAAAGATGGTCGCAATCTACTTTCAATAACCTTCGTAAAGATCTTCGACTTAGCAGTTGACACTGGTACAAAGGGTACTAGGAAAGTTTTGCAATACAGCTTTGTTTATTTTGTTTTATGTTTGTAAACCGCCTCGCTTTTAGCTTCATTTTCACATGCGGGAACAGTACAAAGTCGCAAGGAGCAATATCTGGACTGTAGGAAGGGTGCTCAAGAAGTTTCGATCCTGTCGTGGTCAAATATTTGGTGCAGGCTTTGGCGCGGTGAGCTGGAGCATTATCGTGATGGAGGAACCAGGTGTCCATTCTTGACTTTGGCCGCAGGTTCTTCATAGATCCAATGACTTTAGGCAGGCACTGTTCAGTATACCACTTATCTGTGATTGTCTTCTGTGTGTCCAAAACGACGCGTTCCACAATTCCACTCGAATTGAAAAATACAGGCGTCATTTTCTTCTTTATAGATCGGGATTTTCTGATAACTACGGATGTGTCCTCATCATCAAATCCCCAAACTTTGTTTTAAGCTTTGGTCGGCATATCGTAATAGTGCAGCCAAGTTTCGTCACCTGTCACGATGTTGTTCACTTACCGAGATTGTCCCTTATTAAACTTTTTTAGCATCTCCCGGCACCAAGTCACACGTCGCGTCATCTGCTCTTCAGTCAGTAGGTGCGGCACCCAGAGAGAACAAAGTTCCCTTACGTGGAAATGAGCATGCAGAATCGAACGAATTGCTGGTGCATTTAGGCCTAAAGTACCCTCTATCTGTTGGTAGGTCACTCGTCTGTCCTCGCTAAGCATTTTCCTCACAGTAGTAACGTTTTCCTCCGTAACTGACGTTACCTTAAAACTGCCCTTATCAGATTTCGTGACCACGATGCCATCGCAAGCATTTTACACTCTCGACACGGCACGGCGTCTACTATGCACGTACGAACATGTCTCAACATGCACCAACAAGCAAGTTCCTACGATTCATTGTTGCATCATATTGCAAAACTTTCCTAGTACCCTTTGTATGTATTACTGGAACATGATGTGGCGTACCATTGTCAAACAGCATGAAAAGCGAGATGAAACATATGACTGTAAATAATACATCTTGATTGATATCTGGTTAACAAAATGTTCAATAGCAATACGATATACAATTTTCTCCATTTCGCAAAAGAAAATATTTTTAAGTTGTCCTCGTATATACCGTCTATAGATAAAATTTATGAATCTAAAGGGAGCGTGTATTTAAGAAAAATACGTCCGAGTGTCATCTACTTTCGTTTCTAAAGTTAGTAGTTGTTACGGCGGTTCCATAACCGCGAGCGAGAGCTAGCGAGCGACCTCCAGAGCACTCGCCAAGGTTTAGTCGCTGATGTCGCGGCGGCCAATGGAGGAACCGCCGTAATTGCACCCGCATTGATTGGCAATACTTGCATGAAAATGACATGGGATCGATACCACCTCTGACCCCACCACTCCTCACGTCCACCTCTCGGTCTGCTCTGTTACGAATTATGCAAAGTTTATCACTTATTGTTAATCGATAGCGGACCCGGGTTCTCTTCTCGAATTCCGTATTTACTACTGCTCCTCCTTCTAACAATATCTAATCTGGCAGGAGGTTCTGAAGAGGATTTCTGTGCCACTGACTGCGTGTTGTCGGGGACTTCAATTCTCCTACACACGAGTCGAAAGATGGAAAAGAAACGGAGATCGCGGACTGATTAACGAAAATATATTCTAATGCGAAGAAGACATCATTCGAATTTATGGAAAAGAATGTTTTTGTACAGAAATTATATTTCCCATTGCACTGTACGGTAAATAATCATTCTTGGACGAACTATGCGAGCATTAAAAACACAGAATTATTGAATAAACGCATACGCAGTTTAGAAATTACGAAGATAACATGGCAAACAGCGTTTAATGAATTTCAAAACTATAAAAGGATTTTACAGTTCTTTTTTATTTTTGAACATTACAAGCAGTCTCAAATTAAATATCCATATTTAATTTGAGATTTAATTATCTACTATTTAAAAATGGATAAAATTCCTTTTCGAAACATCATAATAATGCGAAATTTTATACAACAAAAACTAATATTGTGTTAACATATCTAATTTGTATTCACAGTACGTCGGCGACTGAAGACTACCCACATTAAAACTAAGAACTGCGATGCATTTTTTGCGTTTTTCAAACATTAATAATCATTTTTATATATAAACAATTTCGCTAAAGTTTTCGAGGCTTAACATCTCTCCGCAAATTAAATCTACTATCCACATGCCAGCATGTTTTTTTAGTTAGCGTTCAACGGTCACTAGCTTAACAATATTTACGCAGTTTCTGTCTGATAACATGGATAAGAACATCCAAGTAGACGCTATTTTTACCGATTTCTCTAAAGCGTTTGATCGGATAGATCACTCAGTATTACTATACAGGCTGACTAAAGTAGGTTTCTCGCCGTCACTTACACTGCTATTTCGGTCCTCTTATCTCATAGACCCAACTATGTCTACTACAAAGGTCATAAATCACAGCCTTTTCATTCAACATCTGGAGTTCCGTAAGGGTCAAATCTCGCACCTCTTTTATTTTCTATTTTCATAAACGACCTTGCTGAAGTTCTAAACTGTGAGAAATTATTATTCGCAGATGATCTGAAAATATATCACGCAGTAAATAATATCGATGACTGCGCTCACCTTCAGGAACACTTGGATGTGATCCAGACATGGTGCACCGGTAATGGGCTTCACTTGAACATTTCTAAGTGTAGATACGTCTCATTCACTCGTTGAAGTTCCTCTATTGAATTCAATTACACTTTGAATAATGCTTACCTAGAAAAATGCCAGGTTGTTAGGGATTTGGGTATTACATTTGACTCAAAATTATTATTCAATAACCATATAGATAATATATCCAATGCAGCATTAAAAACTTTGGGTTTCATAATTAGAACCACCAAGTCCTTCTCGTCAATCTACAGCATATTACCACTTTATTTTGCCTTTGTTTGGTCGAAACTCGAATATGCGTCATTGGTGTGGTCACCTCTTTATAAAACACACATCCATGTGCTGGAATTAGTGCAAAGGCACTTTCTAAAGTACCTCTTCTTTCGCCAGTTTGGGAACTATCCTCCTCAGGGCTACAGCCATATTAATCTACTAACTACATTTAACATAGAACCATTAGAGCTCTGTAGACACCGCAATGATATAAAATTTCTTTACCACCATCTACATAATAGAATTGACGCACGTGAAATTCTGGCAAAGATAAACTTTTTGGTTCCCAGGCAAGCGACTAGAATAACGAACACCTTTCGGCCGCCCATTCCAAGGACAAATGTACTGATTGGATCGCCTGTCTACCGAATATGTAATAACTTTAATTATTTAACAGCCGTGGATATAAACTATAGTCCTTTACCAGCGATTTTACGTCAGTGCACCTACCGTATTTGTAGTGTATAAGTGTGTCTATACAAGTCTTACAAATAAGTATTTAATGTAAATTAGTATTTAATGTATTTAGAAAACTGAGTGTTCTTTATAAGTCAAAGCAGAAGTAATTAGACTTAAAAGTTGTCCTGTAATAGGATTGTAAAGATCTATTGGGCAAATATATACATTATTATTATTATTATTATTATTGCACACTAAACCGTTTTACGTTTTAAATACTGTTTGGCAATTGTCCGACTTTCTGGCAGTTATCACTTATATTAAAAAATCCTTATTCCCTGGTCGCCTGTTTTTTCGGAAAAACCGGTCACGTTGCAACCGTGCCTTTAGAGAGTTGTAGAACGGTCAATTCCGAATGGTACACAACTATTTGTTTGCCAAAAGTTTCTGAAGAAATGAGGAAACCAAACCGAAAACGACTAATCATTCTCCACCATGAGAATGCGAGTTCTCACAGGTCGGTTCAAACAATTGAATACTTGACCGGGCAAAACATTGATTTGATGAGCCGTCCGCTGTACAGCCCTGATCTGGTACCCTATGATTTCTTTTTGTTTCCACATGTGAAGAATAAACTTCGTGGTCGACGGTTTTCTACGCCAAAAGAGGCCGTTGAGGCATTTAAAACTCTAATTTTGAAGATACCGCCTTCACAGTGGCAGCAATGCTTTTCGGATTGGTTTAAACGAATGCAAAAGTGCATTGATTTTCAAGGGGAATATTTTGAAGAGCATTTTCGATAATAAAAAAGATTTTTTTGTTTGCTATTCTCGAAATATAAACTTGCTACCCTCGTAAATAGGGATTATTACGTTCTCATCAATCTTGTTTTAGAACTATACCTAAATCACGTAAGGACTATACATTTCGTAGTTATCAATGTATGTATATACTCATAAGTTGATCATTCGATATACTATACGAAACCCACTTAGAAACGACCTATCAAATTGAAGATATGCTTCTTAGAAAACTACATATTCAACGTCAATATTTTATATAGAGAAGGCATTCTATCTGCCAAATTATAAAGAAATCGAAAAGTGAAAAACGTTGTACGCGGTAAACGAATTATTCTACACATCATTTATAAGGAAAACTTTAATATATCATACTGTAAACACAAACAATTGTGTGAGATTTGCGAATTATTACGTTTATATCTTAAATAAACAACTTATTTCCATGCTATATACGACGTTTCTGTTTGTTTTATTTGAATTAATCAGATAAAGGGATTATTAAACTCTGTATAACTTACTGTTAATAATAAATAACATGAGGCGTTTTTATATCCTTTATTGGCATGTAATTGCATTAGTTAACATAATCGGATATAAATTATTATTTCAGTCGACACTTAAAGGTGAAATAAACGTGTACTCAATTAGTCAACCGTTATTACCCTGTATCGCAGACTTAGTTAAAAATATACATATTAGGTGCGCAACTAAGTTCTTGCTGTAGTAAGCGCTGGTCGATTGTGACATAACCAAAACGTCATGAACCAAGCTTAGACAACTGGTAAACAAACCGCTTTGACACATTAGTGATTTTGTTTTTGCGTCATATACTTTTGGTTGTTTGAAAATGTCTTATTTTGCGGCAAATAATCGTCATTTACGGGAAGTGTTGCTTTTCTTCTTTCATTCGAAGAAAACGGCGGCTGAAGCGCATCGAGAACTCCAAAAAGTTTACGGAGATGCTACTCTAAGTGAAACAACGTGCCGTGATTGGTTCCGTCGCTTCAAAGACGGTGATTTCAATGTTGACGACCGTTCGCGTGAAGGAAGACCAAAAATCTTCGAAGACGCTGAATTGGAGGCATTGCTCGATGAGGATCCGTGCCAAACGCAAAAAGAGCTTGCTTCAGCATTAAGAGTTACCCGTCAAGCCATTTCCCAGCGATTGCATGCGTTGGGAATGATTCAAAAACAAGGAACTTGGGTTCCTTATGATTTGAAGCCATGAGATGTTGAGCGTCGTGTTTTCACCTATGAACAACTGCTCCAGCGGCAAAAAAGGAAGGGTTTTCTTCATCACATCGTTACGGATGATGAAAAATGGATTCATTACAGCAACCCAAAGAGAACAAAATCATGGGGACTGCCCGATCATACTTCTACGTCGTCGGTTCGGCCGAATATTCACGTTGCGAAGGTTTTGCTGTGTATTTGGTGGGACCAAGGCGGTGTTATTTATTATGAGCTGTTGAAACCGAACGAAACCATCACTGGGGAACGGTATCGAACTCAATTTATTCGATTGAGCCGAGCACTGCGCGAAAAACGGCCACAATACGAGCGGAGGCACAAAAAAGTGATTCTACAGCATGACAACGCTCGGCCTCACGTTGCCAAACCCGTTAAAACCTACTTAGAAACGCTCAAATGGGAGGTCCTACCCCACCCGCCATATTCCCCAGATATTGCGCCGTCCGATTATTACTCGTTCCGTTCGATGGCACATGGTCTGGCTAAATCAGCAGTTCCACTCATATGAAGACATCTCAAAATGGCTTGATTCGTGGATAGCCTCAAAAGACGAACACTTCTACCGTGACGGTATTCGAGCTCTTCCAGAAAGATGAGAAAAAGTTGTCGCTAGCGATGGGCAATATTTTGAATGGTTCATTTGTAAACATTTTTTCACCATAAAGTTGCATTTTCATCAAAAAAAAAACAGCGAGAACTTAGTTGCGCACCTAATAAATACAGAGTCACATTCAAACACACCTCCTTGATTTTGTATATATTTACTACAATAAAATAAAATATAATTTTTGACGATATTTATGCATATCAGAAGCTATTAATAATTGTATTGCTTTACAATCTTAACAATTTCGCTTCTTCTTTCTCCATCATTCGCAATTAGTTCCTGATGGTTTTGAAATTTTAAAATGTTCTCGTTTTAGTAGTTTATGCTTTTTACATTTGAAAAGCTTTCGTTTTTGTAAATAAGTAAGTACACTACCGTTTATATTAGTTCAGACAGCTACTGAAATTTAGTAAATTCTTCTAAAAGAAAATGCAATTGCGTTTAAATATAAATAATACATTTACATAAAATAAAATATAATTTTTGATCCTTTAGTAATCGTATTGCTTTACAATCTTAACCGTTTTTTTGCAGGCAGATACATCTAAATTTAGTAAATTCTTCTACCTTTAACGGGTGTTTGCAGGCAGAAGTAATGTCATAATTGAATCTGACTGCCATTTTGTTATAAACGAAAAAAGAGCTGTGTTTTCATAAAAAGTTAATTTGAAAGTGTACAATTGTTGACATTAATTGGAAAAAATTATATCGCTCAAATGGGCACCTCCCGAGTTGATGCATAATTGCTCTCGTTTTACGGCAGTTTGAATTGTTGCTCGCAAAACATCTGGCTCCAAATTTACGATTTCTTCTTCAACGTTAGCTTTCAAGATTTGCATGGTTCGTGGTTTGTTGTGGTAAACGCGAGCTATTAAAAAACCCCAAAGCAAGAAGTCTGGTGCTGTTAGATCTGGCGATCTGGACGGCCAGTTCAAATCTCTCGACCTGGCAATTGGTGTCTCAAAATCTCCATCGTTGCCCGAGCTGTGTGAGCGGTTGCTCCGTCCTGTTGAAACCAACAACGATCGAGACCCAATGCAGCAACTTGCGGCAAAAAGACTCGTTTAGCTTCTGCCTGTAACGCTCATCATTTACGGTTACGGTAGTGCCATCGGCGTCTTCAAAAAAATATGGGCCAACCACTTTTTCACGGCAAACGCCACAACAAACAGTCACTTTGAGGGGATGCAATGGCTCTTCATGAATTTCATGTGAATTCTCTGTGCCCCAGAAACGCAAATTTTGTTTGTTAACATAACTACTTACGTGCAAATGGGCTTCGTCGCTCATTATGATTTTTGATACGAAATCATTCTCTTCTTGCACCAAGTACGGCAGTAAGTTAACCCTGTCCGACGGTCAGCAGGTAGCAATTCGTGAACAGCTTGCACTTCGTAGAGGAACATTTTCAAATCTTTCACCAAAATTCGTTGCAACGAACGTCTGCTAATGCCTAATTGTGTGCATCGTCGTCTCGTTGATGTTTGTGGATTCTCTCTGACGTCGTCGGCAACAGCGGCGATGTTCTCGGTCGAACGAGCAATACGAGGCCGGCCACTTCTTGCAACATCTGTAGTGGACTCAGTTTGCATGGGGCGCTCAGCCAAACGCTTAATTGTTCCAGCACATGGAACACGATGACGGGGAAAACGACGACGAAATTCACGCTGTGCTAAAACAACAGACTGAAAATTTGTCAAATAATAACAATAATTTTACGTTCTTGAGGTGTTTATCGCTCCATGGCTTGTTGACAACTAGTTCTCTATATATCTACATCATAATTGTCAAAACACAGTGACATTTGGCGCCATCTGCAAAAATGGCAGCCAATTCAAGTTATGACATTACTTTTGCGCCACCTGTTACAAATAGTTATTTGTAACAGGTGGCTTAATGACTTAATGCAGTAATTCCTGGAATAATCCGTAGCGCCATAAATACGATTATTTTTGAGAAAATATTGTAAGCAAAAAACTTGCGAAACTTACCTGCCCTCACCCCAAAGAGTCTTGTGTACCGAAATATGCATTAGTTTTTAAATAAACCTGTTAGCGTGCGTATCACTGATAAAACCGTATTTTTGATGTGAACTTCTTAAAATGCCGAGAGGAAATTTAACGAGTTTATAAAAACGTTCTGTAATTATTGCTTTTCATCAAGAAGGTTATTTAGTGCGTCAAATTTCCGAAAAGACGCATGTTAATAAATTGATTGTTAGTGATATTATTGATATGATCCGGCACGCTCAGGCCGTAAGTGAATATCTCACGCTGACAGTGAACCTATAAAATTGCTGAGTAAACGATATAAGAGACTGATAGCACCCGAAATCGCCGCAGAAATGAATTGCAGTCGTGAAAACCCTTACTTCGACTGGGAAACAAACCCAGAAACACACAGAGATTGGACTCTGGAAGACTGCAAAAGGGCTTTATGGGCTGATCAATCAAAGTTTGAGATGTTTGGACAATCAGAGCATGTTTTTGTAAGAAGAGCGAGTGGTAAAAACTTGCATTCACAGAAATCAATTAAAAATTTCTGCAATGGAGAAGGACTCGAACCTCTACCTGCCGTTTTCTAGACGGCTGCTCTACCAATTACCAGGTACTTGTACTTCCAGCACCAAGTCACACGTCGTGTCATCTGCTCTTCAGTCAGTTGATGCGGCACCCAGAGAGAACAAAGTTTCTTCACGTGCAAATGATCATGCAGAATCGAACGAATTGCTGGTGCATTTAAGCCTGAAGTACACTCTATCTGTTGGTTGATCATTCGCCTGTCCTCGCCAAGCATTTTCTTCACAGTAGTAACGTTTTCCTCCGTAACTGACGTTCGTGGCCTCCCTGGCCTCGTAAATTTCCCCTTTGGAATTCTCTATACCACCTAAATATCGTTGTGCGATGTGGACAAACATCACCTAGTGCAAGAGTCATTTCTTCGAAGCACTGGTCTATGTTTAAACCACGCACGAAATTATAAGGCAAAACTGCCCTTATCTCATTTCGTGTCCACGATGCCATCGCAAGCACTTAACACTCTCACTGCTAATGAATAACTGAGCCCATCGACACGGCGCGGCGGCTACTCTTTTATCTAATATCTCAAAACTTCTTGAACACGTATGAACATGTCTCAACATGCAGCAACAAGCAGCTTCCTACGATTCACTGTTGCGTCATATTGCAAAACTTTCCTAGTACACTTTGTATACCAGTGCACGTAACATGGGAACAATTATTTTCTCTGATATTATTATTATACAATTATATTCGTTAATAATTAAATGGAATTTCGAATTAATTTTTAAGATGCCTATTCTTACAATACTATTTTACGAATAACGTATACGAGGTAGTTTGACAAGTAGTGAGAATAGAAAAGAAAAACGAATTTTTTAAATACAAAATAATTTTTATTTTTCAATATATTCTCCTAAAAGAGCAACACATTTATTCCAACGGTGCTCCAATGCCCTTATGCCATCTCTAAAATGCGATTCCGGAAGGCTTGCAAAATACTCCTTTACGAAGACGATAAGCTCGTCGTTAGACGAAAATTTCTTTCCACCTAGTGCCGTTTTCAATTTTGGAAAAAGGTGGAAGTCGGAAGGGGCTAGATCCGGCGAATAAGGCGCATGCGGTACTAATTGGAAATGCAACTCGTGAATTTTGGACATTGCAACTGTGCTGGTATGAGAGGGAGCGTTGTCTTGGTGAAACAGAATCTTTTTCTTTGCCATTCCTGGCCGTTTAGCACGAATCTCAACATTTAATTTTTGCACAAGTTCTGCATAATATTGTCCGTTTATTGTGGCACCTTTCTGAAGGTAATCAAAGCCATGATCAATAATGTCAAAGACATTTGAACGGTTCATTAGATACATAAAAGATTTCCATTACCGATTTCGCAGAATTGTGTCTATAGTTATATTTAGTACTGTTATTATACAATCAATAAAATTATAAAATTTTATGTTTATTGAGACCAACAATCAATTGATCCGCAACGATCGTTTCGTAGACGAAAATAAATAGAATACTTATTAACTGTTGAATAGGAAGAATACGAGGGGGGTCCCAGAAGTGCCCGACCCAAAAAAGAAAACACAAAAATTTTGGAAAGAAATATATTTATTTTTCAACGTAATCTCCTTTCAGCTCTGTACACTTTTCTCAGCGATGTTCAATAAGTTCAATACACTTTTTATAATAAAAACTGTCTTGCTCCTCAAAATAGCCATTAACTGTTGACATCAAAATCTTTGACCGCTGAGCCCTTTTTTCAAGTTTGGTAAAAGAAAATAATTCGAGGAGGCTTAATCTGGCGAATAGGGTGCATGGTGTAGCAATTCAAACTTTTTTGGCTATTGCGACCGTTTTCGCTTGATTTCTTCGCTCAAACGTTGCAATAAGTTCGCATAATACTCGCCGTTGATAGTTTTTCCTTTTTCAAGATAGTCAATGAAAATTATTCCATGTGCATCCCAAAAAACCGATGCCATGATCTTGCCTGCAGATGGAACGGTTTTCGCTTCCTTTGTAGCCGGTGATGGATCCATGTTTCATCCATGGTTATGAAACGACGTTTTTGTTCGAGTGTTAGCAAACGCGGCACCTTTCTTGCAGCTTTCTCATGTCCGAATTTTCAGATAATATGCGATGTACCGCACTTTTTAAAATGTCTACTATGTCTCATAGCTCGCGCACTTTCAGTCGACGGTCATCCAGTACCGCTTTGTGAATTTTCTTCACCATTTCTGGAATCGTCACCTCATTTGATCGACCACTGCGATGCTTTTCTTGGTAGCTCGTACGGCCTCGTTTAAACTCTGCTACCCAATATTTCACTGTTGTAAACGAAGGAGCAGACTCACCCAGAGTAGAATCCAGTTCAGCTTTTATATCGGTTAGGATGAGGCCTTTCAAATAAAAGAATTGTATCACGAAACGGTGACCAATTTTCTCCATTTTTACAAATTCACTGAGAACGTTCACTATTGATGGCTGCCAAACAAATACTAAACAACGTGGCGTCTTCGAACTTGAAACTTATACTTTATAGATTGTGTACTTTCTAATACAGTGATATTTTACAAACAACTACCGCCATCTCTAGGTCAGGCCGGGTACTTATGGGACCACCCTCGTAGAATGACAGTTATCTTTTTGAATTGTGTTCAGATAACAGCACACTGGCAAGACGATAAAAAATTGTTTCGTTTCCTTATTTTCGTGTGATTTTTTTTTGATGTAAGTAAAGCCTTCGCCAGCAAGAAGAATTAAAAGCTTTGCATGTCTGAAAGTAGAAATTTGTAAAGATCATTAAATTGTTTGGATTTCTTCCAAGCACGATGTTAAGTGCTTGAAAGAAATCCAAACAATTTAATGATCTTTACAAATTTCCACTTTCAGACATGCAATATTTTTAATTTTTCATTTTTCTTACATATACGCGCAAAAAAATTCTAAGTAAGGTTTCGCATTTAACATGCTATATTATAAATAAATTTTGTTTCTTCATTAATAAGTATCTTAAATACTTTTAATATTGATATATAGTTTACCACTAATGTTTGATACTACCCTAACACGAATTTTATATTGCATTTTTAATACATCAAATATTAACTAATAATTTACGATAATGCATTCAGTCCATGCAAATGAATTCCTTCAACTACCATTTTTAGTCATCTATTCGCAAGGCACCGATCAAGTTTATCAAACGTTTAAAAACGTTACAGCAAAAGATTGTTTACGTTTTACTGCGAAGTTAAATAGAAATGCGAGAGAGAGAGAGAGAGAGAGAGAGAGAACGAGTTCGTATTAAAGCTTTTTGTTATCAAGTCGAAAATCTACCATAAACAAACTAGGTACTAAACACTACACATACCATTGTTCGCTTTTCTATGAAACACACAGGAACTCTCTTTCTAGTTCGACATCGTTACGCCTCGAATTATAAATATAGACCAAAATTTATGATTTTGATAGTAAATCATTTTGTGGTAGCAATTGCACATTATTTTAATACGAGGGTGGTCCCATAAGTACCCGGCCTGACCTGGAGATGGCGGTAGTTATTTGAAAAATATCGCTGTATTAGAAAGTACACAATCTATAAAGATATATGTTTCAAGTTTGAAGACGTTACATTGTTTAGTATTTGTTCGGCAGCCATCGATAGTGAACGTTTTCAGTGAATTTGTAAAAATGGAGAAAATTGTCATCGTTACGTGATTCAATACTTTTATTTGAAAGGCCTCAGCGCAACCGATATAAAAGTTGAATCGGTTTCTACTCTGGGTGAGTCTGCTCCTTCGTTTACAACAGTGAAAAATTAGGTAGCAGAGTTTAAACGAGACCGTACGAGCTGCCAAGACGAGCATCGCAGTGGTCGACTAAATGAGATGACGACTCCGGAAATGGCGAAGAAAATCTACAAAGAGGTACCGGATGATCGTCTACTGAAAGCGCGTGAGCTAGCAGACATAGTAGGTGCGGTACAAAATTTGAACATGAGAGAGATGTGTGCAAGATGGGTGCCGCGTTTGCTCACACTCGAGCAAAAACCCTATCGTGAAGATGTTTCAATTGAGTGTTTAGCGAAGTTTCAAAGCAACAAAGTAGTAGTAGTAGACGAAAGAACAATCAAGCCAATGGACTCAAAAGGGAGAACCGGATCCAAAGAAAGCGAAGACCATTTCATCTGCAGGCAAGGTTATAGCATCGATTTTTTGGGATGCGCGTGGAATAATTTTCACTGACTATCTTGAAAAACTATAAACTATCAACAGCGAGTATTATGTGAACTTAATCCACAAAGCGGTACTGGATGATCGTCGACTGAAAGTGGGAATAATAAGCGTTTCAAAAAGTACGGTACATCGCATATTACCTGAAAATTTGGGCATGAGAAAGCTGTGTGAAAGATGGGTAGCGCGTTTGCTTACATTCCAGCAAAAACAGTGTCGTGAAGATGTATCGATTGTGTGTTCAGCGAAGCTTCACAGCAACAAAGCAGAATTTTTGCGCCGTTACATAACCATGGATGAAACATGGGTCCATCACTTCACACTCGAGACAAAAGAACAATCAAAACAATGGATTCAAAAGGGAGAACCGGCTCCAAAGAAGGCGAAGACTGTTTCATCTGCAGGCAAGATCATGGCATTGGTTTTTTAGGATGCACATGGAACAATTTTCATTGACTATCTTGAAAAAGGACAAGCTATCAACGTCGAATATTATGCGAACCTATTGCAACGTTTGAGCGAAGAAATCAAGCAAAAACGGTCGCATTTGGCTAAGAAGAAAGTGTTGTTTCATCAAGACAATGCACCAGCTTACAAATCCGTTATTGCAAAGGTCGAAATTAATGAATTAAAGTGTGAATTGCTACCTCATGCACCCTATTCGCCAGATTTAGCCCCCTCGGATTATTTTCTGTTCCCAAACTTGAAAAAATGGCTCAGTGGTCAAAGATTTTCCAACGATGAAGAAGTGATGTCGGCAGTTAATGGCTATTTTCAGGAGCAAGGCAGTTCTTATTATAAAAAGGGTATCGAACTTATTGAATATCTCTGGGAAAAGTGTATAGAGCTGAAAGGCGATTACGTTGAAAAATAAATATATTTCTTTCCAAAATTTTTGTGTTTTCTTTGTTGGGTCGGGTGCTTCTGGGACCACCCTCGTACTTGTGTGATTAAAATTACGACGTTCATTTGCTATCGGTAAATTCTAGGTTTTAAAGAAATCGCGACAGATAACACGGAAACAATTCGGTCTTCAAAATATTATAATATATTCGACATTTTAAATTAATTCAATGATAACTAAATAACAAATAATAAGAACATAAACGAATTTAATTATCTCCTTTCGTCATAGGTAAGAAAAATCTGAGGCACATTAATTGACTTTATACTTGCATTTCTTTTCTTAAAGTGGCCGGTGAATAAAGCCATTCTATCATTATTAAAAGGACTTGTTAAAAACAAACTCATAAAATAGCAATAGAAAGGTTATTTGAAGAATTATAAATAATATCTACTATACACGTTTTGGTTATTTATATACAGTGCATTCGAAAAGTGCAAAAAATCGTTAGTATACCTGAAAAATTGGAACTAAATATTTCGCCTTAACGTTTATTTAATTTGTCATTGGCATTGTTAAAAGTGTCGTAAATGTATTACAGAAAAATCAATTCAAATTTATATTAAATTTATTTACTATTTGTATTTGATTTTATTAATACAGCGTGTTCCAAAAAGAATATACGTACTACAAAGTATTATTTTACGCCAAAATATCGATCGCTGCGCCTCGGCTAGGCTATTGCGGAAACCAATACATAGTCTAGTTTATTTAATAGCCGCTGGATGTCAGTTGTCTTCTGTTTTTCTTAGTAACCGTCATATGTTTAAAATGGCTACTCCAGAAATCATTTTGTGTTCTCGAGTTTGCGAAGTGCAATTCCGTGATTACAGTGCGAAAACGTTTCAGGTTGAGTTACCAAATTGATCCTCCGAATGGGTGGAACATTCGCGGATGGTATCGACAGTTTGTAGATACAGGATGTGTATGTAAAGGAAAGAATCCTGGCCACCCTCGTGTTTCTGAAGAAAATGTTGGACGAATTCAAACTACCCTCCCTTCAAATCCTTCAAAATTAACTCGTCGTGCCTGTCGGGAGTTACAACTGCCTACAACAACAATTTGGCGTGTTTTGAGACGTCGGTTGGTTATGAAGCCGTACAAGTAGTTGTTACAAGCTGTGCATCCTGATAACAAACTTAAACGTGTGGCATTTTGTAACGAGATTCATGATGCTACTGACAATGATAACACTTTAGCACAACGCATCGTGTTCAGTGATGAGGCGACTTTCCACATTAGTAGTCTGGTAAACAAACACAATGTTCGAATTTGGGGTCTACAGAACCCACATGCAGCCATTGAACATGTACGAGATTCGCCTAAAATCAATGTGTTTTGTGCGATATCCCGATCATCTGTTTACGGCCCGTTCTTCTTTGATGGAAACCCGGTTAACGGTCCGCAGTATCTCGCTATTATAAAACTGCTTGTTTCCGAGGCTGAACGAAGACAACTTCATTTTTCAACAAGACGGGGCACTCTCACTGGAGTCGCCAAGTGCGTGAATATCCGAATGAAACTCTACTGAACCGTTGGATTGGTCGTCAAGGAGCTGGCGACTTAGCATGTCTCAGCTGGGCTACACGGTCACCAGATTTGACACCCTGGGACTTCTTCCTGTGGGGTTTCGTTAAAGACAACGTTTATGTACCACCACTCCCACAGAACTTGCAAGAGTTGAAGAACCGGATCCGTACTGCCATAACATCAGTGACGAAGGACATGCTTGCCCGAGTATGGGAGGAATTTGAGTATTGATGTGATATTGTTCGTGTCGCTGATGGAGGACACATTGAACATCTGTAATCTGAACTCGAGAGGTTCGTAAATATGTGTGTAAAGTTTCATATTCGTATTTCTTAAAGTTTAATAAATTGAATTGCTGCTTGTAGCTTTTCAGTGTTATTAAGTCTATCATAATAAATAATCTTCTGCTACTTATTAATCTTTGAGAAACAAATTTTCTAAATATCTCAGTGTACTAGTATCCATGTAACAATTAATCTTCACTTAAATGATTTAATTCAGGATTACTTCTTTACAACTTTCATTAGTTATCTTCGGGACATTTCCACACATCCACTTTGATAAAATGCAAACTAGTTTCAATAAAAAAGTGCGAATTTTGTACCGACCAAAAAAAATTACAGTATTTTGTCAAAAAAAAAGAATCTAACTCTCTGCTGGAGTATCCCCAAAAAATCTTCCTGCTACAGTATTTGCCCTTTTTTTTTTATTTCATATTTTAAAAGTCTTTATTATACTGCATTTTACAAATATAGAAAAAGATTTAATTAATTTATAAATATTGCCCGCGGTTTACAGTTCAGAAGTAAAAAAAGGTTCTTTTTTTATTAAAATAAATGTTTTGCTTTTTGCGCCATCTAATAACTACCGTCCAAACTTGTGATTTTACTCACTTTATCATAGATGTCACTATGTATTTCTATATTATTAATTTAAATTATTTTATTTATAATATCGTTTATTGTATATTTTATTCCAATTGCAGTCTTTAACTTACAGCTGCTATTTATTATTGTATTATAAATATAAATTTTTCATTTAGTAATATTTGTTCCGCTATCTAGTAGCCAATATGAATATTTCTAGAACCACAAAATTCTAGTCTGGGTATTTATATGGTAATTAGTATTTTGCTGTTTGCACCATATAATTATCGTTTAAATTTCTATACATCTCAATTCTACTTATTTTCAAATCCAAAACACATTTGTACCAAAGAATATAGAGAAATTTTCAGATGATGCCCAGTATTTTTAAATTATTTATTTTTTTTTTCTGTATTTAGTAATTCTATTAATATATTAAAGAAGAATTCTTTCTTAATGTTCAGAAATTGCCTGTCTACTTATTATTTTGAATTATGATAGTAAATTCTCATTTAATTTTTTACAATTTCTATATTGTATGTGACGCCATCTTACTGCCACTGTATGAATTTCTAAGGCTTTTTTATTTGAAATTTGTTATTGTGTTTGTATTAATTTTATTAATTAAAAGATGTCAGTGAGGTATCTTTAGGGAAAATGAATGTAAATATTCTACAAGTTTAAAATAAAAAATGATAGTTTCATAGTGTTTATAAAAATTATTACATTTTGACAACCTTCTGAATTTTATATATTTATCTATTTCTTAGATATAATTACGTTACTTATAATTATAGATTCATATCGATTTAAATGTATTTTACAATTGCGTATGGTAAATATATTCCAGAATAATATTCTTATTATTTATGTGCCCCTCCCACGGCTAGATGGCGCAAAATTGTTCTAGTTTATTTTTATTATGTTGGTCTTCTACTACGTTTTGTAAGAAGGAAACATGATCAATATATGAAATCACTATATATGTTTACTGCATATGGTAATATTACGTACTTATTTTAGCAATTGAATTGGTGCTTGAAGACTTTTTATTTATTCCAGTACAAATTTAGTGTTAGCGTAAATGGCAACCATAAGTTTTCTGTGTTTTATCGATTTTATTTGAAATAGGTGTTTTATCTAACGGACGAATGAAATTCACTGATAAAAAGTTTGGTTATCGTGACATTTAGGAAGTGGACTTTATGATAAGTTATAAGAAGTCGAAAAAACACAACATGCCTGTTGTTTTCTTGGATCGTGTGCCTCTGCCAACAGTTAAAGTTTATACGTGTATTAGTGTCGCTGCCTTGAGTGTTTGCGTTTACATTGCTGTGCAAACAATTAACAAATCAAGTCGCAATAATGCTTATAGTGAACCTCTTTCTCAACAAAATAGTACTTTATCTCTTGGACAATTAATATACCATATTTTTTCAGTCATGATAAGGGAACCAATTTCAGTATGGGTATGTAATGTTCCTGAAATTAATAGGAGTTAGGTTAGAATTATGGACATTTACGATTACATAGATAGATTTTTAGTAATGAAACATGTTTCTTGCAGTAAGAGAAAATACTCAATACATGTGACGTACTTTTTGACACCTGTCAACCTGTTTATGACTAATGCTACATAACATGACAGATACACTCTGTTACAATAAAACCCTATGTGTGTCTAGTTTTACATATATTAGACTGACTTTTCTATGACATTTATAATTTGATCTTAGTTTAAATCAAAATGTCAAAATCATTTGAAATGGTTAAATTATTAATATCAAATTCAAAGCAAGAATGGTATTGCTTCAGTAGAAGTAAATAAAACATAGGTCTGTGACCACCGAGAATGTCAAATCAGTAACAAGATGAAATTTTATAATATTAGTTAAAAATATTCAATCAAGACAGCTAGAAATGCCGTATTTCATGCGAATTTTCTTGGCTTCTTTTTAACAGCATTCTACAAAATTAATCCGCACATTATCAAATCTCAGCGTAATTTTCAAAAATGTTTTCTGCTGACTGCAAGATCTCAATGTTAGTTACATAGACTTAAAAAAAAATATGCTCACATTACCTGACTTATCTACAATTTGTTTTTGCATGGTGTTTGTGTGTGTACACGTGCCTTCTAAAGTAATGAGACTTCTTGTAACACAAATTCCCAACTTTTAGTAAGCATCAACACCAACAGCTTGCATCAATTGAAATTTTATATAAAATTCAACTGTGAACTCAAATTATCAAATGCAAATGTAGGATTGAGTTTGCTAGAAGGAGAGGGTGCCTCATATATATACTGTAATCCTCTAAATATATATATATATATATATATATACTGTAATCCTCTAAATATATATATATAGAAATATCGAGCCCTTAAAATATGACAATCATATAATGCTTGAAGAATATCATGGATTGTAGAGGCTGTACAATGAACGTTGATATGTAGACCTTTTAAAAATATAAAGTTTGTTTCTTTTTGTTCTTACTCTATAAATAAATTGTTCTATTAGGGCAAGAGATTATCTTATTTTTAAATAGTATCAGTGTTGTTAGATTTTTTTCTTTGAGATTTTATGTTGCCGAATGTATAGTTACTTAATTTGAAAACAACAAACTTTATTATATGTATGTGTGAGTATAAAATGTTGATTCGGAGTTTAAGTTTGAATTAAATTGCTTAAGGTGATTAAGATAATATAAAATAAACATTGAAAATCATAATACTAAATAATTTACATATCTTAAAACTGCTACATTTGATGAGATTGAAGCTTTGTCATTAGTTTGGGTATTTAAAAAAAATTTTCATCGTAGATCACCAATCAAAAAATTTGGGATAAAAATTAATAATTTTTGTTTATTTTTGTACATCATGTTTATTTATAGACACTAACATGTATTTAATTTTTCAGGTGATGATAAATATGGCTTTCTGTTGGTTAATCCTACTTGGACGGTGCATTCAGAAATTCATTTTCGGTGAAATTAGAATTTCAGAACAACAGCACCTGAAAGACAAATTTTGGAATTTCGTTTTCTACAAGTTCATTTTCGTATTTGGCGTCATCAACGTCCAGTATATTGACGAGGTGTTGCTGTGGTGCTCATGGTTCGCTTTACTTGGCTTTCTACATCTCGTCACACAATTAAGTAAAGACAGATTCGAATACGTAAGTTTTACTGTTGTTTACAGCATTTTTCCATTTACTTTTTATATTTGTTTGACACCTCATTAAAAATTAAAATGGCAATTGATATTAACGGGTCTTCCAATAAGAGGCATCATGTCGATATTTAAAAAAAAAGCGAGTATTTTTAAGCGAAATCATCGGATGTTTATTTAATTGTAAAGAGGAGGGTAAGCCATTAATAATGGAAAGCAATATCAGCCAAATGGCCGCCACGGCTACGCTTGCAATTCGCACATTTGCGGCTGTATGTCCTCGATAACTTCACGAATTCCATCTTCGAGGTCTTGAATCGATCGTGGGCCATTGGCATAGACCTTATCTTTCACGTAGCCCCAAAGAAAAGGTCTAAAGGTGTTAAGTCACTAGATCTGGGTGACCAATTGTGATCGCCTCTTCGCGAAATCACACGGTCGGGAAGCTTTTCATGTAAAAGAGCGATGGTATCGTTACTTGTGTGGCACGTAATGTCGTCTTGTTGAAAATAAACGTTGTTCACATCAATATCTTCCAATTCCGGCCATACAGAATCATTAATCATCGTTCGGTAGCGCAATCCATTCACCGTAACAGTTGTTCCAACCTCATTTTCGAAAAAGTAGGGTACAATGACTCCGCCAGACCAAAAACCGCACCAAACAATCACACGTTGAGGATGGAGAGAATTTTCAACAATAATTCTTGGGCTTTCCGAGCCTCAAATGTGACAATTCTGCTTGTTAACGCAGCCTCAGAGGTGAAAATGGGCCTCATCACTCAAGATGATTTTAAATTCAGGGTCAGTTTGATGCACTTTAAGGACCCAAATCAGCAAAGACTCGACGTTGTTGACGGTCGATAGGCGTGAGTTCTTGTGTTAACTGAACTTTAAAAGCCTTAAGACCTAAGTCTTTATGCAAAATACGGTGTAATGTCGCTTGTGGAAAGCCCAATTCCAAAGATCGACGAGAAATGGACAAACCTGGGTTTTCCTTGACACTATGGGCAACAACAGCAATATTCTCAGTTGTTCTTGAGCGACGTGCACGAGTTCGATTCTTCACACCACTAACTTGTCCCAACAGCTCAAATTTTTCCACCAGTTTCATTGGCCGATTGGTGGTCGAGAAGGTGCTTCACGACGACCTAAGAATGCTTTAGTTTTGCGAACTGTGGCCGCGGAATTATCACCATTTTTGTAGTGAATTTTAATAATTCCGATGCGCTGTTGAAGCGTATATCGTTCCGCTTTTACTTTTACGTAATTTTTCTTTGTCATCTGTCAAGTAGTTACAGGTTGAGTCATGACAACTGTTAAAATGGCGGGCTATTGGAAATAAAATGTCTTATTGGAACACCTTTTACAATAAATAGTATTAACACTTCTCATAGGCATTAGGTAAATTAACAAAGTTTGTGACAGCGGCACGATGTTAATTTATTTTAAATGTTACTGATTACCAATTATGCATAAATTATTATTATCTTTTGTAGTTGTCCTTTTCACCCACAACACCGATATGGAGTCACATCAAGCTTATGGGTCTGTTGGCTTGTATATTCGTTTTGTCTGGTATATTGTTCCTTGTGTCGGCTTTCGCAGGATTCTTCGGAGGCTTCAATACTTACGCTTTTATGACCGCAGAGGTAATATGACAAACCATAATCAATAATATGTTTCTCTTTATTATTTCTTCCCCTTTTAACTTTAGTAGTTTACTCTCTTGTGAAAAATGAATCGATACGTCATACAAAGGGTACTAGGAAAGTTTTGCAATATGACGCAACAATGAATCGTAGGAAGCTGCTTGTTGCTGCACGTTGAGACATGTTCATACGTGCATAGTAGCCGCCATGTCGGTGGGCTCAGTTATTCATTAGCAGTGAGAGCGTAAAGTGCTTGCGATGGCATCGTGGTCACGAAATGAGATAAGGGCAGTTTTGCGTTATAATTTCGTGCGTGGTTTAAACATAAACCAGTGCTTCGAAGAAATGACTCTTGCACTAAGTGATGTTTGTCCACATCGCACAACGATGGAGAATTCCAAACGGGAAATTTAACTGTGGAGGATGCTGACAGGCCGGGAAGGCCACGAACGTCAGTTACGGAAGAAAACGTTACTACTGTGAGGAAAATGCTTGGCGAGGACAGGTGAGTGACCTATCAACAAATAGAGGGTACTTCAGGTCTAAATGGACCAACAATTCGTTCGATTCTGCATGATCATTTGCACGTGAAGAAACTTGTTCTCTCTGGATGCCGCATCGACTGACTGAAGAGCAGATGACACGACGTGTGACTCGGTGCCGAGAGATGCTAATTAGTTTAATAAGGGACAATCTCGGTATGTGAACAACATCGTGACAGGTTACGAGACTTGGCTGTACTATTACGATGTGCCGACCAAAGCTCTAAACAAAGTTTGGGGCTTTGATGATGAGGACACACCCGTAGTTATCAGAAAATCCCGATCTGTAAAGAAGAAAATGATAGCTGTATTTTTCAAATCGAGTGGAGTTGTGGAACGCGTCGTTTTGGATACACAGACGACAGTCACAGCTAAGTGATATACTGAACAGTGCCTGCCTAAAGTCATTGGATCTATGAAGAACCTGCGGCCAAAGTTAAGAATGGACACCTGGTTCCTCCATCACGATAATGCTCCAGCTCACCGCGCCAAAGCCTGCACCGAATATTTGACTACGACAGGATTGAAACTTCTCGAGCATCTTCCCTACAGTCCAGATCTTACTCCCTGCGACTTTGCACTGTTCCCGCATGTGAAAATGGCGCTAAACGGGAGGCGGTTTTCCAGTGATGAGGTCCTTCTGCGGGCTTGGGACAACGAGTGTGCTTGACTCCCTAGTGAACCTTGGCAGAACTGGTTTAAAGATTGGTTACGGAGGATGAAGAAGTGTATTGAGTGTAGAGGAAATTACTTTGAAAAAATTGAATAAACAAAGTTGTATTGCAAAACTTTCCTACTACCTTTTGTAGTTCAAGCAGTAAAATAATCCGTCATTATAGAAGCTAATCTGTATATGACAATCAAAAGCCGCGTAGTGGTACTTTAACCACAGCGTAATTATATTTTTTTCACTCAGTACATAAATGGCAGAAATAATTTGTCGGCCGTAAATTTAATAGAGCACCGTTATCTCCATTACCCTATTCTCTTCAGGCTTGGATAACAATGTTGATTGCGGGCGAGACGACACGAAATATTACTTTGAATTGATTATGTATTTTCAGATTCAAGTTTCAATAGTTTACCGGATTTATCCATTGTGTATTTTCACATTATTCGGCGCAGCTGATGCAACCCCAGCTTTTTTCGTTTCGATATTCGGCGAAGTCTTGTAAATATAACCGTTTGCACTCGTATTTATCAGATGTTTTACTTCCAGGAACTACATTATTCACGTGTTTATTTTCGCAATTGTGAATCTATAGATTTTGTTAAAATATATACAACAATTGTAGTATCTATTTTAGGTGGTTTTGCTCAGTATAAGAACGCTGCACACAATATTAAGATACAGTCTGCATTTGTATGACATGCGACAGGAAAGTTCTGGTGCAGTAAACTCCGAAGACGCCACCAAAGTGTGGGAGAAAAGAGGCCCAGTGGCTTATTACATTGAGTTAGGATTTGAATTAGTGGCCCTTATAATAGACTTCATTCATCACCTTCACATGCTGTTATGGAGTAATATATTTTTGTCGATGGCCAGCTTGGTTATATGCATGCAACTCAGATACCTCTTCCAGGAGATCCAAGACAGATACAAAAAACACAGGAATTATCTTTTAGTGAGGCACCATCTGGAGAAAAAGTACGCGAATTTCGCGAAACTGAAGGTTTTCCATTTTAAACTCTTGTGTTTCGTAGTTATCCGATGGCGACGTTTAAAGAATTGGCCGAGAACTCCGACAATTGTGCCATATGCTGGGAGAAAATGGAATCTGCTAGGAAACTTCCGTGCCAACACTTATTTCACAAGTAAGTACGAGGTAATATTTTTGTAATAAACCAATGTAATGCGCGAGTTCGAAATAATTACATTCAATTATTACATCTGTAATAGCACGTGCTTGCAATCGTGGTTGGAGCAACACACGTCGTGTCCAACGTGCCGCACAACACTCAACATACGTTCGTCTATGGTCTCTCGGACGAATACACAAGAAATACCGGACATTATTCAACCGGCAAGAAGACAACTCAATCATTTCTTTCACTTTGACGGTGAGTATTCAAGTAAACAAGTCTTGTAACTAGATATTTTGATATTCAACGTCCGGCGATAGATACGAGGGTAGCCGTTTATATTTCGGGAACTGGCAACACTGTTAGTGTTGCCTCAGATCTGATGATTCCACCGTGAAGTTTGGCATTTTTGACAATACATTTACCTTGACAATTTTATTATTCGGTCGCTATTCCTATTGTCGACAGTAACTTGAAAATTTTATATTGAATTAACTCGCGAACATTTTCGTGCAATTATTTTTCATAACTTTCGACGTGGATTATCTCAACAAGAATGAATTGATGAATTCTTTATATGGTGATGAAGCACCATCGAAAACTACAGTGTATCGTTGGTATAGTGAATTCAAACTTGGACGGCGTTTTTTTGACGATGAATTTCGTGAAGATCATCCCACAAATGTTGTTGTATCGGAAAACATTAATACAGTGTCTGAATTGATAATGCAAGACAGTCGTGTGACATACCGTGAGATCGAGGCATCTCTAGGTATTAGTAACACCAGCGTGCTTAAGATGCTGCATGAACATTTAGCCGTTAAGAAGCTATGTTCATGTTGGGTACCACATAAATTGGCAATAGCCCAAAAAAGGACTCTCATCGATTAGTACCAAGAAATGCACAGAAAATGCAATGGCGGCGCTTCAAAGAACATTTATAAAGTCGTCAGAGGTGATGAATCTTGGATCTATACGTGTGAACCCGATAGTAAACAGCAGCCGACTGTATGGGTATTCCAAGCTGAGCCAAAACCAACAAAAGTTGTTCACGCTCGAAGCACATCAAAACAAATGGTCGCCCGTTTTTTCGGAAAAATCGGTCACATTGCAACCGTGCCTTTAGAGAGTTGTAGAACGGTCAATTCCGAATGGTACACAACCATTTGTTTGCCAAAAGTTTTTGAAGAAATAAGGAAAACAAACCGAAAACGACATATCATTCTCCACCATGACAATGCGAGCTCTCACAGGTCGGTTCAAACAATTTAATATTTGACCGGGCAAAACATTGAATTGACGAGCCATCAGCCGTACAGCCTTGATATAGCACTCTGTGATTTCTTTTTGTTCTCACACGTGAAGAATAAACTTCGTGGTCAAGGGTTTTCTACGCCGGAAGAAGCAGTTGAGGCATGCAAAACTCATATTTTGGAGAATCGCCTTCACAGTGGCAGCAATGCTTTTCGAATTGGTTTAAACGAATGCAAAAGTGCATGGATTTTCAAGGAGAATTAATAAATAAAATTTTTTTTTTCTGTTTGCTATTCCCGAAATATAAACGGCTACCCTTGTACACCTTCACTAACACCCAAAAAAATAGACATCAGAATGTAAACGTGGTCGAACATCGATTTAAAATAATAGGCGTTCTGAAAAGCCAAAATCGAATAAAGCTATTTCGTTCTTTTCCTTTTCTTCCCTCACTGACACACCTTAACAAATATATTTTCTTCTTCAGGGTCAAGATATGTGTCTTGGTTGCCGAGTTTTTCAGTAGAGGTAACACATGCTCAATCGTTAAGGTCAGATATAAATACTACGAACTCACAACTGGACGCTAATGCTAGACAGGTAACGGTGCTTCAATTTCCCCCCTTTTTTTGTATTAACGTATCACTTCGTAGGTGCAACAACTATTCCCGCACATTCCGCTCTCAGTTATCATAGAAGATTTGCGAGTCACGAGATCTGCCGAGCTGACCGTTGAGAACATAATAGAGGGAAGATTGGTGTCCTCGCCGATGTACAGAGAACCAGAAAATTTTTCCCAACAAAATCGCAGCAATAGTTTGCTGCTGCAAACACTGACAGAGCCAAGTACTTCATCTCAGTTGAAGAATTGGGACGACATAACTTCAGAAAACATTGACACGTATGTACGGTGGTAATTATTTAAAAAGTCTAAAACATTTGAAGCAAGTCATGGTCCTATTTTTCTTATTTAATAAATTTAGCGATCTCCAAATTTTATCTAAAATTTTTACGGTTACTTGGTGGGCCAAAAGTCACCATAGGGTTTAAAAATTTAATAACTTTTTCGTTTATATATTTTTTTAATTTTTTTTTCAGATAATAAAATATATAAAATGGAAATTTTTTACACTGAGTATGGAAAATAATATCACTTAAATGGCCCCCATTTTCAGCTTCGCAACGATGGGCTTGATTTGGAGCGTTTGCCATAACATCTTTCAAAACTTGTGGCTGTAGCGCTCGAATTTCTGCAACATTGTTGGCCTTGAGTTCAAGGATTGTCTCGGGCTTGTTCACATATACTCGCTCCTTCAAATAACCCCAAAGAAAATAATCGGGTGCTGACAAATCTGGCGAACGCACTGGCCAATTAATTTCCGAATTTCCGGCAATTACTCGCCCTCCAAAAATTTGACTTGAAAGTGCCACTGTGTCTCGGGCAGTGTGGGCAGTGGCTCCATCCTGCTGAAACCATATCTCAGGTCTGTTTTTAAGAGCAGGACGTAAAAAATTTTCTATCATAAACCAATACCGCTCTCCATTTAAGATTACAGCAATTCCATTTTCATTTTCGAAGAAAATTTAGACGTTGTCAATGATCTGCGGGCTTTAGTTCCTGCACCAATTGCACTTTATATGGGAATAACAGTAAACCTTTTTTTAAAATGCGCCGTAAAGACGTACGAGCCATTCTTAGCTGAGCAGAACACCTTCTGGTAGATGTTTCTGGTGTTTCGTTAATACTTTGCTCTACACGTTCAATATTTTCCGCAGAGCGAATTAAACGTGGTCTACCGGATCGAGGCAAATCTCTTACAGTGCCATGTTGGTGGTGACGATGAACTAAGCAATGAACCATTGCTCCAGAGGGCGAAATTCTGACGTTAAAATGTCGACGATATGCTTTTTGCGTTAAAATAATTGATCGCTGATTTAAATAATAAAATTCTAGTATTCTGGTGATAATTGTTTGTCGCGAGCAAGTGTTTTTGATTGGTACAAATTATTTAAAGAGGGTCGAGAACGCGTTGATGTCGAACCACGTACAGGACGGCCATCAACATCAACTGATGATCAACACGTCAATAGAATCAAGGAATTGGTGCTTGAGAATCGACGATTAACAGTCAGAGACCTTACTGGCATCGTTGGAATATCGGAAGGATCAGTGAAAACCATTTTGAAAGATCATTTGGTCCTAAGAAAAGTGAAATCACGATTTGTTCCAAAATCAGTCAATTTTTTCGAAAAACAGCGTCGCGTTGACGTCTGTGAAACAATGCTTTCCGACTATCAAGATAAAATGAAAGGCATCATAACTGGAGATGAGACTTGGATCTACGGTTATGACCCGGAAACAGACGATCAATCGGCCGAATATCGTATCAAAGGTGAGCCGAAGCCCAAAAAACCACGTCAAAGCAAGTCAAAAATCAAGGTTATGTTGACAGTTTTCTTCGATTATCAAGGTGTGGTGCACTCCGAATTCCTTCCGACCGGCCGAACTGTCAACAAAGAATACTATTTGAGTGTTATGTTTCGTTTGCGCAATGCTATTCGTAAAAAGAGGCCAGAATTATGGGCCGACAACTCTTGGTTTTTGCACCACGATAATGCACCGTCGCATACTGCATTAATTCTGCGTGAGTTTTTCGCCAAATTTTCAACCAATATCGTGCCGCAACCACCGTATTCGCCTGATTTAGCTCCGTGTGACTTCTGGCTATTCAGCAAACTCAAACGACCGCTCCGGGGAAACCGTTTTGAGTCGATTGAAGACATTAAACGTGAATCGCTACGCGCATTGAAGGCTATTCTTGAAATTGACTTTAACAACTGTTTCGAGAATTGGAAGAAACGTTGGCACAAGTGTATTGGGGCCAGGGGGGGATTACTTTGAGGGGGACGAAATAGATTTCGAAGAATAAATTAAGAATTTAAAAATTATGAACAAAGTCTTACTATTTTTTGCCCACAGTAGTATATAAACGCAAAAGTTATTAAATTTTTAAACCCCATGGTGACTTTTGGCCCACGCAGTAGTATGTTTGTAATAAAACAGCTCTGTTTTAGTTATATTCCTACGATACACTAGGACATGCTTCGACCGCGTTTTGTTATCTCACGATTTTACCACCAATTTACCAATCGTAGCATAACAATCTGGGATAAATTGACCTGGACAATGCTTTTGCGGTCTAATATAAATGTCTTTTTCAGAGAGGAGACCAGCAGTCTCATCGGACGTTTCTCCAAGTCCTCTGCCGAACGCGAATGGATACTACACAAACGCAAAGAACATATGATACAGCTCGCCAGAAAAAGATACATCGATAAACAGAAAAACGTGGCTTCGCAGCAGGATACCCAAAGTTGAAGCGATTGCGATTCGTTCTACCAAAGCAGTTGAAATACCTTTGTTGTAAATGTTTGTATATCCGTCTATTTTTGCATATCACATTTGTTCTTAATGCTCCCGCGTGGAAGAGAATGAATACGCCGTCGCCCCAAAAATTGAATAACCAATACTAATTTGTTTACTTAAGATGACATCAACTAATAGTTCCTCCGGATTCGTTTCTGCAATTTTCCCGAGATGAGTTGTTAAAAGTGCTTGTAATTACAAACTGATATTGTTTGTAGTTATTAACCATTTGTAGTTACTAAAATTCAAGTTCATCATTTCGGAACTTCTAACTATTACATAAAATGTATAAAATAGGTGAAAAATAGGATGAGCTTTTTAGCAGCTGCAAACAGTTATTAACTTATCGCTTACCTATGCTACAAAACAGGCTGTATTACTTTGTCCAATCATTATTCGGTTCGATAATAAAACTCAATAATGAAGATACCTTCACTTGATTACCTTTCCAACATACGCAATCGCACAGTAGAACTTCGGGGAAATACGAATCTTACAACTTTCAAGAAATAAGGTGCAGGAAGTCTTAGTACGTAATATATGACGCGTGCTCAACAAATACATAAGAGCTTGCTATAATGCGTAACAATGCCGAAGAAGAAAATCGCGTCATAGGAACGCGCGTTACACTTAGAGCTGGATAGTGGTGTGAAAGGTCGCTCGCACGTACGTACACTATCGCTCATAAGTATTTGGCCACCCTTGTTTCATTACAGTTTCTATGGAAAAATTGTAATTATAAAAGTTATTTCTGTAATAAGAAATAGTAAAATTAAAATCTATAAAAGCTTATTCAAAAATAATTATGCGATTAGCCTATTATACACAATGAATGATAAAACCCTAATAAAACTCCAGGTGGAATAATTGCACTTAAGGGATTAGATTTCTCAATTCATGGTAATTTTCGATTGTTATGATTTTGTAGGATGTTATTGTAAACTATTAACTATTTATACTTGGGTATTTTGGCAAAATTGCATTTAGTTTTTGTGAGGTGCTCATAGTGATAACATCGTGTGTTTCGAAGAAGTTCAATCTGTTATAAATGCCTAAACGAAAAGCATTGAGTGTAGAAACACGATCGTTTATAATCGCATACCATAAAACTGGCAAAAGCAACCGCAAAATTGCCACAGAACTTATGTCAGTCCACCGTAGGTTATATCATCAAAAAACACCGCGAATGTGGAAGTGTGTTGAGCAGAACTCGAAAAGGCAGACCAAGGGCAACAACCTCAGCAGAAATTCTTGCAATGGTGGCAACAAGCAAGAGAAATAGACGAAAAACAGACCCAGAACTCACAGCAGAAATGAATGCTGTTCGGTGAAAACCCATAAGTGTTTCCACAGTTAAATGGCATTAAAAGAAGCCGGTCTTCATGGACAAATTGCAATGCGGAAGCCGCTTCTACGCAAGCAAAACAAGTAAAAACGTTTAAAGTGGGCCCGCGATCACCAAAAATTGAACCATAGAAAATTGGAATAAAGTATTGTGGACCAATGAATCCAAATTAGAGATTTTCGGTTCACGAAGATGTGTTTTCGTGAAGAGGTGAACGTGCCCGGGAAGAATGCATAGTCCCCACTGTTAAGCACGGTTTGGATCAAATGTGGGTGATCTCGGAACATCGAAGGTATATTAAAAAAAGAACAGTATAAGTGCGTATTAGAGGAAAACACAATCCCCTCTGAAATTAAAATTTCGGGTCAGAATTTTATCTTCCGACAAGATAATAACCTGAAACACACTTCCAAACTATGTTGGAAATATTCGCAGAAATTGGAGAACGAGGGGACCATAAAAGTTATGGCGTGGCCTCCCCGGAGTACCGATTTAAATCCCATCGAGTCGCTGTGGGAAGAACTTGACCGAGAGGTGAGAAAATCGGCCCCCACGTCTGCTGTTAATAAGCGGAAGAACCTGCAAGAGGCATGGGGTAAAATAAAAGCTGAGACATTACGAAAATTAATCGAAAGAATGCCTCAATTGTGTGCTGCAGTGATTAAAAATAAAGGAGGGCATGTAGACGAGTCTAAAATTTAGATAAATATATTATTCAATTTATTTTAGATGTAAAAATATATATTTTTCATATACGTAAATAAGGTAAAGGTATTAGTATTTCAATTTTGATTTTCGTTACAAATTGCGGATTAAATGCGAGTGACCAAATACTTATGAGCGATAGTATATATTGTCTCTTTGTCAATCGGCACGGGCGAACGCATGCTATCGAATCGGACATACATACTTGCGTGGCAATTGGTAATATAATAATAATTGTCTTTATTGTCCAACAGAGTACTCCATTAAGAGGACAGTACAATAATAAAGTACAGTGTTTTGTAGAGCCTTCACTGAAATACTCTGCCTGATTCTTTACAGTTTAAAGGGGGTGTAGTTTTCCTCTTGTCATCTGTTGCATCCGGAAGTGCCTTTTCTTTCACAAGTTCTGCAATCTTAAGATAGTTGTATAAAAACTTTTAATAGATTTTTTGCAAACTACTGTGGATTTAGTTCACTTAATGCAGCAGCAAGTAATTTCCTTTTTTACTGCTAATATCATTTGGACGATCTTGGCTTTTCAAGAGATGAATTTAAATATACAGAAAGTATAAGATGTAATCAATTTATTTTTAATGGAAATTCAACAACTAATGAGACCGTGCAAGTTGTTTAGAAAAATATTAGAAAATTCCAAGGAAGATTCCATTTATCATTGACAATAGTTATAATTGCACTATTATTTTCAAAAATAATAAAATTTTGTTTCCTTTATGATTTTTCCTTTGTACTTTTGTTGTGATTCTAAGTATGGTTGTGGTAATAGTATATTACACGACCCGGGTTGTTAAACAGTTACGTTCTCGTGGAATTAAATCCTTCTTCCACTGGTATGTAAAATGCTACTTAAAATTCTCGTAACGCAATATACCATTAAAAAACCTGCAGATAATACTTCAAAATCCTTTTTAGAGCATGAAACGGAACACAAGCAGCAATTTTTAAATTTCGTGGAAGTTTTGGGTGGGTGGTGGTAGTATCAAAAATAACGTATGATCTTATTTCAGTCAGGAATTAACAAATAACACATTTTTAATACGTACGGATTTCGATTTTAATTGTGATTTCGTTTCTCAAAGAAATATACACTCTTTTATTAATATATGCGTAGATACGCAGATGACACGGTCGTTATTTGGCAGCCCAAATTCCCAGCACAATGCCTTAATTTTTACCATGGAGGTAAAATTAAAAGGTTCCCTTCCTTCTCAGATGTCTTGGTGAATCGTCGTCTGGACGGTTCACTAGGACATTGAGTTCACCGCAAACCCACTAACACTGATCGGTATCTAAACGCCCTTTCCTATCATTCCGCCCAAAAATACGGTGCCATCAACTCCTTGATTTAAAGAGCTTTCAACGTATCTGACTAGTATTCTCTACTTCAGGAACTGTCACATCCCTAATGCCCTTATAAGCAACTTCTCCAAACATGATATACAACACCGGCGTCTTAACCCCAGCGTTCCACAACCCAATACTCAGCATACATCATTCGTCCTCTCTAAAGACCATCTACCCTATGTACAAGGCACCACTAGGATACTTCTTAAAAACAATATTAAAACCATCTTTAAAGGCAATTTAAAATTTTCAGACCCATTTTCAGTGCTAGAATCACCTGGGGTGAACAGGATTCTTCGCTCTTGCGGCAGTGTATATATTAGCGGAACAAAATGGTCTGTCGGCACACTTACGAGGCTGTCGAGCGTAACTAGTTCTGCACTAGCTGAGCATAGGCTTGAAACCGGGCACCGTGTTCAGTTCAATTCTACTGAAATTCTGTCCAGCACTACTCAAAAAATCTGTCTATAGATCTCTAAACACGTTAATAATAATCTAAATTATTTCCCACGCGCCTGGCAATCTTGCGTCTCCAAACAATTCAAACGTAACTAACCATTCACTATACACTTATACCAGTCTATGTGCAACATCGAAAGCAGTAGCAGCAATTAAGTCCTGATGTGCTATACTAGTGGTGACAAAACGTCGGTAGCTGACTCATCGAAGACACGGTTCCAGACTCACAGCCAAAATGCAGGATTGTAACGTTGACTTATATATGGAACCTCAATACAAGATATATCGCAGCTAAACTTCTTGTAAATGTTACAATCAATAAAATTTATTTTTAAAAATTTTTGTTTCTATTTTTGTACCCTCTTTAGTCTAATTCTTAAGATGCATCAACACCACAAATAAAACTGGCCCTCAATCATATCAAAAAACCAAAAAGTAGTCACCCGTGTACAAACATGAGTAGTGGGTGATAGTATTGGTTTTTAGAAATACTTAATTGGAATATATTTATTTTCCAAGTAAATATAAATAATGATAACAATTTTGTACAATGTAAAAAATTAAATATATGTATACGCATAACAATCCGTCATTGAATTAGAACTATCAATATGTTTACGTAACGGGTAATTATGAGAATTGACATTTTTGTGATTTCTTCAAAGTTCAGTAAGAAAAATATAGTTTACTTAATTACGATAATCTGATGCTCTCACCAATTTAAAGAAATCAAAATTAAAAGAAACATTTAAATAAATAAGAGTTTGAGAATTTTCCTTCATCTTATTCAACGAAAAATTAAGTTAGAGTACGTATTCAAATATTTATAAGTGCACAAATCTGGTAAAATATATAAATAAATAAAAACTTACATTTAGAGTGCATGAAAAAAATATACAACTTAAATAATATTAATCTCGACCGAAAGAAAAAAGTATAAAACCTTTACTTGGTATTCCACTACTTCAATGCTGGAGTGTTATATAAATAACCATTAAAAGTAACATACATATCACATTTACAAATTGATACTTATAACACTAATGAATACATGGTACTTTATTAAATAGAGACAAAAACATACCGTATTAGTTTCCGTTTTACTATTCCATCAGTACAAATATTATTACTTACGTATTGATTGCTTAGAGAAAAATAAAAGTGGAATATACATTTCAGTTTCAGATAAAATATCAGCAGCATTCAATATTTAGCAAACTGATATACTGCATGATGAAATAATAATGATATGTGAATGATGGCGTAAACTAATAAGCAAGGATATTTTATGATAGCACCAACTAATCACTCCAGTATAGCCGTCGTTTGTGTGTTTGTTGATTCTCTACCGAGGGAACTGCCTGGAGATTCTGCATTTTCGTTAATTAATCTTTGCCTTTCTCTGTACATGGAGACTCTCATATTTTCTGTTTGATGATAACGGCACAATTTCAATAATGCGAAGACACTTTGCCCTACCCACATAGCAAAGGAACCCCATACTCCAAACTAAAAAATTGAATAAATGTATTATTTTCAGATGATAGTAATTTCTGATATACAAACCTGTGCTGTTCCTAAATGGATATAAAAACCATCAGTTATAATTCCATCTTTTTTATCAATTACCTGTCCTGCTGCAGATTGACAACTACAAAGAATATATTCATTAACATACATTTCACATCAAAATATATAAACATACGATGGAAATCTTTGTATCATATTATCACACCATGCCATAAATCCAAGAGTTATCATTAGCGCTGCAATAATTGTCATACTGCATAATGTCATACTACAAACTACATCGATGAATGCTGATAGAAAACTGCTATCTGATCCCCTACATAGAAAACACGATAATCTGAAAATTTTATTAATAATATATGAAACGATATCTTAAGGAGTAAATGTACCTATATATTTGAGTGATTGAAACTAAAAGTAGTATAACTCCTACAAAAATAGTATAATTGCAATATCCTTGTGATGCCCAATCTACTTGCAATTGACCATCAGTTTCTTGCCAGCAACCGTTAGAAAATAATAAACAGTGTCCCCTGCAAAAAAAAAGGAAATGAATGAGCAATAAAGCTTAGGCAATCTCCTAATTGAACCTGAATTCATCTTGATGTAAACTCATTGGAACAACGATACATAACGAAAATATCAATGCTATTACATATCCTGTAACTTGACTAAGCAAAACAATATTATTAAGCCCCATAATTAATTACAACTTCTAAATGCCATAAAAACATTTAAAACGTTACTACTATATAGTTTCTGACTGACATTTGACAAATTCAATTAGATTATCTAAACATTCGTATAGTTTTCACTATATATGTTAGATGGTACTGATGATAATTTTAAGAAATTTTCTTTCAATAAGTGGAGTTTATATTTTCAAATTCATATATAGGAAGACAACGTATAAAGATGCCATAATATCTCCTTTGATGATAAGAATGATTTTCTGAGTATTTCTAATGAATCACCAAACTAATTATCGTTAGTAATAATAATTATCTTATCTTTTAAAGTATCACATAGTAAAATGGTTCAAAAAATAAATTCTGAGTATATTTTCTAAAATAGGGATTTTACTTTGTTGTATAATTAATAAATAAAGGGATTCAAAGATTTTATATGGATATAGCCAATAATGAGTTTCTATGTAATATTTAGAAGTATATTTAAAATAACTACAAATAAATTAAAAATACCAAAAATAAAATAATACTACTATCGTTAGTTTTTCAATAGCATTCAAATTAATAAATAAAAAAAAATTATAAAGCTGTATAAAAATATCTCTTTAATACTGGTGCAGCCATCTACATTGTTTGATAGTAAGGAAGTTTTAGTGGCGAAATGTCTCTTTAAAGTTGGAAATTCTAATTTGCTTCTTTTATTTTTACAGAACTATTTGGAATTGAACATGAAACTTAGATAAGTTTAGGTGGTAAAATCAGATATGTATACGTAGCGTCTATATTTATTTCAATCACGTGTACATACTGCAATTAATAGTATTAATTATTTTAACATAATTTATTAGTATAAATGAAAGTAATATGGGAAAATACTGGTATTATTTCTTCTTTTTGGCCTGGTTCTCTTATTTGATAGTATGTTCAGTGTTACTCTTTGCAAATGGATTTTTATTAAATAAAATAATAATTGATAAGAATTCCACTTGTGTATCTGAATGTGTTGGTGGAAAATGTACGAACCAAAAAGAGCAGCTGCAAGACATTCCAATTTGTTTACCTCAGAAATCTCGAGTTATTTTGATAATAATAGATGCATTTAGATATGATTTTGCTCTATATAATGAAAATATACAGTATCCTTTGCCTTATGAAAACAAAATGCCTTTTATAAATGAAATAATTACTGGGAATTCTAAGAACAGCAGATTATATAATTTTATCGCTGATCCACCGACAACCACATTGCAAAGACTGAAAGCTTTAACTACTGGAAGTCTTCCCACATTTATCGATGCCGGATCAAACTTTGCTTCAACTGAAATTAATGAAGATAATATTCTTAACCAGGTTAGTGTGTTATTTTTTAGAAATCACTTGTTACTTTTATTTTCAGCTTGTAGCAAATGGAAAAGGTGTTGTTTTTTTGGGTGATGATACATGGGTCAATATGTTTCCCAATTATTTTTTAAGAAAATATCCGTATCCCTCTTTTAATGTATGGGACCTGGATACAGTAGATATGGGAGTTACAAATAATATATTCAAAGAGTTGCAAAGAGACGATTGGAGTTTATTAATTGGACATTATTTGGGAGTCGATCATTGTGGTCACCGTTATGGACCCAATCATCCAGAAATGGCAAGAAAGTTGAGGGAAATGAACGAAGTTATTAAGTACACTTTGTTATTTTATATTTTAAGGCAATATTTAACCTAGTGTTATTGTAGAAATATAACGAAGTACATGGGCGATGATGTTACATTATTTGTTCTTGGTGATCATGGTATGACAGGCACAGGTAAATGGTAAAAAATATTTTTTGTCTTGGTACACTTTATGCTTTCTGATTTCAATACTTCTGTGTCCATAGACTCAGTAAAAATATAACAGATTTAAATATTATGTAGAGAAACATAGAATTTGTGCTACTTTATCCACTGGTGCTTTTTAAATCTTAACACCACATGTATAAATAACAGTCGAACTGAAAAGTCTCCGGTCTACCATAGTAAAACACAGTTTTTTGGCAAAATTCGATTTTATTATTCAACATAGTTGCCTTCGAGGGCGATACACCGATTATAGCGTTCTTCCAACTTTTCGATACCATTTTTGTAGTACGAATTGTCTTTAGCCTCGAAATAGGCCTCAGTTTCGGCGATCACCTCCTCATCCCTGCTAAATTTCTTCCCGGCGAGCATTCTCTTGAGGTCTGCAAGACCTGAAGGAAATAGTCGCTGGGGGCCACATCTGGAGAGTACGGTGGATGGGGAAGTAATTCGAAACCCAATTCACTTAATTTGGCCATTGTTTTCATTGATTTGTGACACGGTGCATTGTCTTGGTGAAACAGCACTTTCTTCTTCTTCATATGGGGCCGTTTTTTTGCGATTTCGTTCTTCAAACGGTCCAATAACGCTGTATAATAGTCGCTGTTGATGGACTGGCCCTTTTTAAGATAATCTATGAAAATTATTCCATGCGCATCCCAAAAAACTGACGCCATAACTTTTCCAGCTGACTGTTGCGTCTTTCCACGCTTTGGAGCCGGTTCATCGCGTGCAGTCCACTCGGCTGACTGTCGATTGGACTCTGGAGTGTAGTGATGAATCCACGTTTCATCTATTGTCACATATCGACGCAAAAACTGGGTTTTATTACGATTTAACAGCTTCAAACACAGCTCAGAATCAACAACTCGTTGTTGTTTTTGATCGAATGTGAGCTCGCGCGGCACCCATTTTGCACAGAGCTTCCGCATGCTCAAATATTCATGCACGATGTGTCCAACACGTTCCTTTGATATCTTTAGGATATCAGCTATCACGATCAACTTTACTTTACGGTCATTTAAAATAATTTTGCGAACTTTTTTGATGTTTTCGTCGGTGACAGCCTCTTTTGGTCGTCCACTGCGTTCGCCGTCTTCGGTGCTCATTTCACCACGTTTAAACTTAGCATACCAATCAATTATGGTTGATTTTCCTGGCGCAGAGTCCGGAAACTCCTCATCAAGCGATGCTTTTGCTTCAACGGTATTTTTTCCCTTCAAAAAGTAGTACTATATCAGCACACGAAATTCTTTTTTTTCCATTTTTTTAAATAACAAAAGTAGCTTCACTCTTGACGCAATATCTCAGTAACTAATGGTCGGATTGCTGTCAAATTTTGGCACGTTTCGTTTGAAAGTTAGTACTATCTAAAAAATATATGGATTTAATAACAGTAAGGCCATCTATGTGTCAGACCGGGGACTTTTCAGCCGACCTGTTAGTGTCTACATAAGTAACAATCTCATATTTTATGGAGTGCAATTATTTTGAATAATTACCAAACAGGTTCTTGATTATCTGTATTTTTAGGTGATCATGGTGGAGAAAGCGCAGACGAAGTTAGAGCAGCTTTATTTGTTTATTCCAAATCGCCGCTTATCAAGCAAGATCAAGACACCGTTAAACAGGTCGACTTGATACCGACTCTGGCGGCCATTTTGGGCATTCCGATACCGTACGCGAATTTAGGTACAATCATACCGAGTTGCCTTCCCCTGCGCGATCCAGAAGCTACAACAAACTGGACGGAAGTCGCTTCGATAATTTGGTCGAACGTTCAACAGATGACCTTGTACATACGGGATTATTCGTCTATCACCGATGTATTCAACTCGGAAAACCTCGAGAGGTTTAAGTTCGAGCATGACGCGTTAAAAAATCGACTGAAGAACGATGACGTAGATTTCGAGAGTTTCGTCAGGGATTGTATGGCGTACACGTTGGCCTTGAGAAGGATGTGCGAAGAAGTATGGGTACAGTTCGATTCAGTTTCGATGACGAGAGGATTATTATTCTACTTCATTACTGTCTTTTTCGTTTATATTCTTGTCAATAATACGTCATCCGCAAGATTACCGAGCATATTTTCGAAATCGTTCGTGCTGTTTCTGTACGGAACTCTCCTGATAGTCGTCGTCTCGTCAGCCGTCGCTTTCCACTTTAAATTCGTCCCAAATTTTTTAACAACCGTCTACATAGTTTCCGGCTTGACTGGGATTTTTACACTGGCATTCGTTCTGATTCAAAACTGGGACTCGATATCGTTAAATTGGCACGAGACGAATAAGAAGAGGAACTGGGTGGACGTTGTGTGTCGATTTATACTTTTGGTTAGTGTGTGCACGTTCTTTTCGAACAGTTTCGTCATCCAAGAGTGCTACGTGTCTTTATTTTTACTCATAACAGTGATAAGCATTAGCGTCTTGGAATCGTTTAATTTCACCACGCCGAACGTTCCGAAAAGCGTCAAAAACAATTTCAGAGCAGGCGTAAAGTTCAAGTTAATCTTGTTGACTGTGATCTTCGGCGTCTTAATAAGATTATCGATGTATTACTGGCAGTGTCGCGAGGAGCAAAACTGTTCGGAAGTTTTTTCGCACAAGCAGAACAACGCCAGCAGAATCCAGTTAATTTTCACGTTAATTTCGATTGGTCTGGCCATAAGTTCGTCGCGCATGTGGCTGAGACACACGGGGAACTTGGCCGCGATCAATCTGACCATATTGTTCGCCCAGTACGCTCCCACCGTTATCGCCGTTTGTTGCGGGGGATTCTGGGTGCTGCACAACTTCCCAATCGACAAATCGAAAGTCGCCTTGCTGGTGCAGGCGGATTCTCTGGCACTGATCGCGTACTCCTTGATCATTTTTGGACTCGTGATAACCTACCTGAAACCGTTAACGACTTACATTGTGTCGAATAGTGTGAACCATTCGTCGCGTGTTGCCAGAGGAACTGTGCCGCACTTATTTCACGAAATTAAAAAGTTGTTTTACAATAAGACTGAGAAAAGCGAGGATCTACCGATTATCTGCGGCCTGGGCACCGCCTACAGTGCCCCTTATATAATCGTCGCAGTGTACACATTTTTGTTGTTCAGTTTGTTGCTTGGAAACGCAACTGCGCCCTCTGCAGTAATATTATTTTTCTCCGTCGCGATTATTCTGAGTGTATCGTCTATCGTGCGATACGAAAAGGCGTCCAATATAAGTAATATGCATTAGGTAACGTTTTGTCAGTCGAAATGTAATCCAAGTACTTTTCAGGTAAATTACTCCAAGTTCCCGCTATTACTCTGCTCACGTGGACTTTTCTTGCAGTCTACTTTTTTTACGGCACCGGGCACCAGTCGACGTTTCCGAACATCGTGTGGGAAGCCGCCTTCGTTGGTACCGGTGGCAATTTTACCAACAATTACGTACCCGCCGGACTAATTTTGATAAACACGTTCGGCTCTTACATCGTGATGGGATTACTGCTGCCCATGTTGCAAATAGCACCGTTCAGTATATACGCGATTGTCACTTCTCTGAGCGGCAAGAAGGCGCACGAGCAGAAAGATCTGGCCAGAGGCGACGTCATTCTCTTCGAGAACGATCACATTTTACTGGCGAATACATTCAAACTGTGTTTAAATTACCTGTCTTGTTTCGCCATAAGAGTAAGTTCCCTTAAATGAACGTTCTCCATGTGGAGTACTACAGAGTGTTTTCAGGTCTTTGCGACGATGCTGTCGGCGACTATACACTGCCGCCACTTGATGGTTTGGAAAGTGTTTGCGCCGAAGTTCATTTTCGAAGCGATCTCCATGATTGTTACGATTCCGGCCGTGCTCCTTGGTTATCTGCTCTTGATTCGGATCGATGGCGCCGTCAATGAACTAGTCAGGACACTCGAAAAGGGGAGATGATAAAAGACCCGGCTTGGAATCGGCGTTTACAACGAAAAATCCCCGTGCTAGTCTTCGACCACTTTCTGTTTGCGTTAAGCTCCGAGTTATTGAAGTATTACGTCTTGCGGACATAGACTGTATCAAACAATTGTCCGTACACCAACCAGTTGAGAATGCAATTGAAAACTGTTTGGTAAATATATACCCTATGATAACAAGTTAAGCAATTTTGGATTGCGCAACGGGCATGTTAATACATTAAAAACACTAAAGAGCTCAAATAAATATTTAAAATACAAACAAAAAAAAAACAAACTCAAATAATTATCCGTACAGCAAAGTAAATCTGAGTTTAAATTCATTAAATCTATATTTAATAACTAGTATGATATCCCTTCGCATTGATTACATTTCTTAAGCGATTTTTCATAGAAGATGCTAATTTAGAAGCGGTTTCCTTATCAATATTGTGCCATTCCTCAAGAAGAACACTTTTCAGCATCTGCTTGTTAGTAATTGTGTGATTGCGAATTTTTTTCTCTAAAACTCCCCATAGATGTTTGATGGGGTTAAGATCTGGGCTCTGTGAAGGGTGGGGAAGCACTTCTTTTATGTTGCCGCGCAACCAGTCTTTCAAATTTTCTTTTACAATAGCTAAATAATGTTTGTCCATTTTCGTTTCAACAAACAGAAGATCCCCCCCCGACATCGCACCACACACCATCACGCTACCACCGCCGTGCTTCACCGTTACTTTCAGATTTTTTAATTCGAGAGCTGTATTTTCTCTACGCCACACAAATCTTCTTCCATCCGATCCAAAAATATTAAACTTACTTTCTTTCATCCGTAAATATTACGTTTTTCCAAAAGTCGTCTGGCTTATTTACGTAATTTTTGGCGTACTCTAAACGAAGCTTTACATTCTTCTTTGAAATAAACGGCTTCCTGCGTGGAACACATGCCTTATATTGTTTTAAATGGAGAAAATTTCTAACGGTTTGTGCATTAATCGAAAGCTTTTCACTTTCCTGAATATTTTTGACTGTTGCTACTGCACTAATTTTAGGATCCAGTTTCACCATTCTTTCAATTTTCCGTCCCAAGCGTGCGTCAATAATTTTTTCACGGCCTCTGCCTGCAGAAATTTCTAACGCTCCAGTTTTTTTTTGTACTTTTCTACAACGTACTGAACTGAAGATCGCGGTCTAGAAGTAATTTCAAAAATGTCTCCCAAGCTTTTACCCTCCCGGTGCAATTTAATAATTAATTCTTTGATATTAATAGGAATTGTAGTTCCAATTTCCTAATTCACACTCATTTTCATTGTTTGTAAAACAAAAACTTAAGAAAACGGTTCAGATCAGTGCTGACAACATTAGAATTCAAAAGATAATAACATTTCAAAGACTCGTTACATTTTAGTGCTATTTCTTTTACACTTTTCCAGCTGTACGGACAAATTTTTGAGTTTGATTCTTGCAATTCTTCAATTGGCTCATCGCTTTTAAAAATTTCAAAGTTTATTTGGATTTACTGTAACGGGCAAGTTTTTAAGTACTTTTCGACCACTGGTAAAAAAACAAATTTGTTCGAATAAGACTTGATATTTTGTAAAATATAACAAAATAAGTTCTTAACTGTTCACTGTACGGACAATTGTTTGAGTCAGTGTGTATACAGTGCAATCACGCTAAATGCGACATACACGTTCTTGAAGCTTTTGTACAAATCATATTTCAAAGTGATCCTAATAATAAATCGAGAACAAATGTTAGAAATTGGTGTGCGTGTGTACATTTTATAACTTTTGTATCGTGTAATGTAGGAACTCCATCCCCTCGTATTTGATCGCAGATACATGAACGAATTGAGGATTGCTAATTGTCGAGTGGTACTGTGTGTACTCAGGGTATTACGTAAAAAGCGCATATGTAAACACGCGTGTTTAGATTATGTTGTTCAACGTAGTATGGTTTGCGTGTCCTACTTTTACGTCATGAACAGAATTTGGCATTTAAATAAAAAATGGAGTAAAAACGAGCATTTCCAGTTGCAGTAATTTTTTATTAGGAATATAAGTATGACAATGCAAGGAAATATAAAAAATTAAATGTACAGCATGTACCACAAATATAATTTAAAAAGTCATTTACCGAATAAAAGCAGTTCTCCACTAGCACTGTTCTCACCGAGTTTTTGAGTTTATTCAAGGATAGGCTTTTTACCCTATTATGTAGTGCAGGTACGGGCGACCTTTGACATGTTGTAGGCTAAACTTTAATGTGCAAATACGTTCGTGGGCCGCGTTTTAAAGTAGTGTTCGTAATTTTTAGCGATAGACATGAAATAATACGACGAATGTCTCGCGGGCCGGTTGTTGCCCACATATGATGTAGTGTGTCGTAAATCTTCCCAGCTAAGTAATTAGTACTTAGCTGACTTTTCTGAATGCGGTGATACGGTATTACCACACTCTTCTGGTTTCTTGTCTTCGCAAAAATCGCCATTTAGAGAGAACTTAGGGGATAATTTACGGACGTACTGAACACAGACAAGTATATGTACAGACAGCAGGATAAGTATATTATGAATCTTAAATAGATTTTTCAACTAGAAGTATTTGGTACATCACTAAGAACACTCTGGATTCGTATGTAGCTACTTGGCTTCCTCTACGAATGGAGTAAATCGCTGTTGCAAGATGGCCACACACATATTCTACATAGCAATTCTAAGTCAGGTTGCTTATTATTTGTGGTACTCTTGTGTACTCTTCTTATTGCAAGAGTTAGCTGCTGTTTTATTATGATTAAGGTTCAGGAGATTACTTCCAAGTTGTTCACCAATCTCCCCCAACGCCTTCTCCATGTAAATTTCTGTGATTTTGGACTGATCACCCACCAATGTATTGGGTTGGCAACTAAGTACTTTCGGTTTTGTAATATAAAATAAAACACTTTTTTAAACAAAGAACAGTTTTTAATCAATTATGTATTTTCCATTTTGCTCAATGACCTTTTGCCATCTTTCCTTCAGCTGCATGATTCCGCGCTCATAAAATTTCTGGTCCTTATCAGCAAAAAAGTGAACCAGGTGCGAGTGAAGGTCATCGTCATTTGTGAAAGTTTTACCATTCAAAGAACTCTGCAAACTTTGAAATAAATGGTAATCAGATGGTGTTAGATCAGGGCTGTATGGGGGATGTGGCATCACTTCCCAGCCAAGCTCCAATAGTTTCCCACGAGTTGCCAAAGATGTGTGAGGCCTTGCATTATCTTGGTGGAAAACTACACCTTTCCGATTTGACAACTTTGGCCGTTTTTCTTTGATTGCTTCATCCAGTTTTATTAATTGTTGACAGTAAACATCAGAATTGATCGTTTGGTTCCTTGGAAGCAGCTCAAAAAACACAACACCTTTGTAATCCCACCAAACTGACAGCATGATCTTTTTTGGATGCAATTCAGCTTTCGATGTGGTTTGAGCTGGTTTATCGTGTTTGCTCCATGATCGTTTTCGAACTATGTTACTGTACAGGACCCAGTTTTCATCACCAGTGATAATTCATTTCGCCTAAGGTGCATATCGCAAAAGTTGATTCTTTGTGTTAAATGAATTTCTTTCAATTCGTGAGGTACCCAAATATCAAGCTTCTTAACTAGCCCAAGACATTTTAAATGTTTTTCAATTGTTGTGTGCGATACATGTAGCCTCTCCGCAACCTCTCGAACAGTTATATGACGATCCTCTTCAATTATGACTTTGATTTGGTCATCATCAACTTCAGTAGGCCGACCAGAACGTTGCTCATCTTTGAGGGAAAATCTCCAGAACGGAATTTTTTATACCAATTCTGACACGTGCGCTCTGTTAAGCAATTAGCACCATAAACTTCACATATCTTTTTGTGAGCCGCAGCAGCTTTTTTTCCTTTACGGAAATAAAATAGTAAAATATGTCGAAAATGTTCGTTTCTGCACTCCATTTAAAATTAGCCCACAACTAATAGCTTTAATAAGAATCACGCACTACTTGCTTCTGAAGTTACGTCAAAGTGACTAGTATCACGCGACAAACGGTAAAGTACAGCACTAACATACGTTATACAAAAAATAAAGCAACGCTCTCTATCAGTAAAAACCGAAAGTACTTAGTTGCCAACCCAATAGATGTATCGTCTGCATATTGGATAACCTTATCCAAGGTAATATTATATGGCATATTGTTGACATAAATCGAAAAGAGGAAAAGCTCCAATATTGACCCCTGTGGGCCACCCCGATTAACCGGTACTGCATCAGAACATCCAGTTATTTATCAGCTAATTTAAAAAATCTCGAATACTTAACATTAGTCAAGTTCGTGACCGTGGTCACCTAGAAGACGGTTTACATGGCAAAGGTGTTAAATATTTCAAATACGTATTGACAGGAATTTTATAAAATGAATACAATTTGGCAGATTTTTACAGTATACATACTGTGAGCGTCAAAATAAAGTGTACAAAAGCATTGTTTACAATATAATGTTTATTTCAGTCTTTTAAATACCATTAAGATGAACATATTAGGTTTTTTGAGATCAATATTTATCTCTTTACTTAATTCTAAAAAAACATTTCTTTATAACAAAAGTTATGAAACAAAAACAAAATATACTCCTTTATGCTTCAAAATAAAGTGTACAGGATTTTTTTTTATGAAACGAATACTGATTTAATATTTGGTTGATTTTCCTTTTGCCTCAATAACAGCATTCAGATTTCGTGGCATCGATTCGACCAATTTTCTGGTTACGTCGGATGAAATTTTCCGCCACTCTTCCATTATAATGGATTTTAGCATATTCTTGTTGCTTATTGTTTTCTCTCGGATTTGTCGGTCCAGGTGCTCCCATAAATGCTCAATTGGGTTTAAGTCCGGAGATTGGGGAGCGTGATCCAAGGTTTAGGCGGTACGGTACACTAGCCATTCCTTTACTATTCCAGCAGTGTGTTTGGGATCATTATCATGTTGAAAGATCCAAGATCCCTGTAATCCCAGTTTCTCCACACTGCTCGGCAAATTGTTTTGCAAAATATTTAGGTAGTCCGTCTTGTTCATGTTCCTTTCAATAAAAACTAAATTTCCAACTCCGCTTCCCGCCAGACATCCCCACACCATCACCGAACTCCCACCGTGCTTAACAGTACTTATTAAATTTTGATCGGCATCTTCTTTATTTTTATTTCTCCAGGCTTTTACGGGTTTTTTTTTCTGGCCAAATATCTCAAATTTACTCCCGTCGCTAAACAGAATATTATTCCACAAAGAAACATCTTTGTTTATGTATTTTTTTGCATAATCAAAGCGCCTTTTCTGGTTAGTTGAAGATAGTAGCTTCTTTCGAGGAAATCGACCATGTAATCCATTCTCATGTAGCGCACGTCGAATTGTGCTGGCACTTACGCTAGTATCGGTTGTAGCTAAAACTTCTTCTAATATTTTAACAGCGCTTTTAAAAGGATTCTTTGTTACATCACGCACTATAGACCTTACTTGAGACTCACTTAAAACTTTTGGTCGGCCAGCATCTTGGAGATTTTCTATTTTACCGAACCTTTTATATTTTTCAACTATTTTCTTTACAGTATTATGGCTTCTATTAATAATACTGCCAATTTCTCTAAACGTTTTGCCTCCATTGCGAAGTTTTAAAACTAATTCTCTAACATCAGAGGAAGTTTGTTTGCCCATTTGAAAAAATACTTAACTTTCGAAAAAAAAAACAACAAAAACACAACCGGACGCAACTATTTCAAGTAAAATATTAAGAATGTTTAAATAGAATTATAAAATAAATGAAGAATCAAATATAACGGTATTTTTTTACAGTAAGACGTCGTGGAAATGTGACGCGTAAAATATGGAGTATACAGTGTGTATCAGCCAAATGGAATAAATTCGATAATAATTAAATGGAAGGGTGTTCGAAAAAACGCTTGGACACGTTGATTGGGATTTTTAGTTGCGTATTTTTTTAAATAAAAAGTTTATATACAGGGTGTGTCATGGAAAAGTGGTCAATACCAACTTTCTTATTTTAAATGCAACACCCTGTCAAATATTAAATTTTTGGATTCTTTAGAAAATTCCAGACATATTTCATGTACAATGTCTTATACCAATCTTCGACTGTTTCGGAAATATTAAATGTTTTCAGATTAATAATTATGTTTACAATTAAAATAAGATTTTCACATAATAGTTTGTTTACCGAACTATTAAGTGAAAATCTTTAATTGTACTTGTACTTCGTTTTAAAAGACCTTGCCTTAGCAAAGTGTTGTCAGTGTCATAACTGTTTGAATTTCGTTAACTACATTTCAGCAAAATGGTTCATTTAACAGAAATGCACAAAATAACAATTCTGCAGATGATTGGTTATGGAGATAATACACGGACACAAATGGAAGTTGCTCACTTATTTCATGAGAAATTAGTAAAATAGAAAAGCAGTTTCGCGAGTTTGGACAAGTAAGGCAAATAAAAAAAGTAGCTGCGAATGCAGTAAATAATGATACCAAACTGTATATTGTGCTTGAGTTTGAAGAAAACCCGCATACTTCTAGTAGACAAGCAGCGTCAATGTTCGATGTTTGCCATTCATCGATTACTCGCACATTAAAAGATAATAAAATGCATCCCTATAAAATTATACCAACTCAGGAGCTCATGGAAGACGACTTTGATAGTAGAACGTATTTTTGTGAACAAACGATGACAATGATAGATAACAATGTGATCCAATTAGAACATATTTTATTTTCTGATGAGTGTACCTTTACGCTTCACGGTCATGCTAATCTTCAAAATTGCCGCTACTGGTCCAGGGAAAATTCTCACTGGATGAGTGAAGAACATACGCAATACCCTGAGAAGGTTAATGTTTGGGCAGCAATTGTTGGAGATCATATTGTAGGTCCTTTTTTCATTGATGGAAATTTGAATGGCGACAATTATTTAGCATTGCTTCAAAATAATCTCGTGCCAGCTTTGACAAACTTATATCCTGATCTAGCAAACTCACAAGTTCCAGCAAGATGGAGCACCACCCCATTACCAAATCAATGTCCGGTAGTACCTCAACCAAATATTCCCGAATCGGTGGATAGGTAGGCGAGGATCGATGGAATGGCCAGCACGATCCCCTGATCTAACGCCATTAGGCTTCTTCTTATGGGGATATGTCAAGAGTATAGTATACAAAACTAAACCCCTCGACTTAGCTGACTTAAGAAGACGAATAATAGTGGCGATTAGATCGGTCACACCTGAGATGTTGAGCAACGTTAGAAAAAATTTTTATTTAAGATTAGGATGTTGTCATGACGTTTGCGGCGAACACTTTGAACATCTCCTACAGTGACATTAATGTTTTTCTTGTTATTTTTTACATTATCAAAAATTTTTCAAATTAACCTGAAAACATTTAATATTTCCGAAACAGTCGAAGATAGGTATAGGACATTGTACATGAAATATGTCTGGAATTTTCCAAAGAATCCAAAAATTTAATATTTGATAGGGTGTTGCATTTAAAATAAGAAAGTTGGTATTAACCACTTTTACATGACACACCCTGTATATAAACTTTTTATTTAAAAAAATACGCAACTAAAAATCCCAATCAACGTGTCCGAGCGTTTTTTCGAACACCCTTCCATTTAATTATTATCGAATTTATTCCATTTGGCTGATACACACTGTATATTGTTTTTGTTTCATAACTTTTGTTGTTATAAAGAAATGCTGTTGTTTTTTAGAATTAAGTAAAGAGATAAATATTGATCTCAAAAAACCTAATATGTTCATTTTAATAGTATTTTAGTAGACTGAAATAAACATTATATTGAAAAAAAATGCTTTTGTACACCTTATTTTGACGCTCACAGTATATAGACAGTGGGTGAAGAATAATATCTTTATGTACGACAGGAACATGCACATATTTGTTTTATTGATTCATGTGAAGGAAAAGAGAACAGTGGAATAATTTGTATTTTTGTTAGGCCTCTAAGTATTAGTAGTGAGCCATGCATTTATGAGGAAGACTTTTTTTTTTAAATGAACAGCAATTTAAACTCAATTTGTTCATATATATGCACACATAGCTGTATATAGAAGTATTTATTTAAATAATTCTTAGGGCATAATGTTTTTATAATTTGTATGAATAATCATGCAAATTACTAACTAAGAAACGGACTTGTTTCCTTTAATCCAAAATTACCTTTGTTAAAATAAATACAATAAAGAATTTGAACTCGGGAATGAATAATTTTTATGAAACCCCTTTTAGCTTCTACAGGCGTTGGTCTTTATTTTTTACAATTTCGTCACCCAATTTAGAATGTGTACGAAGGTCGTTCAGAAACTAATGCCCATTTGCGTCTTCCCGTGGCGCTGTTAGAGTTCGTTAGCCTCTTTAAAGCTATCGGGTATAAGTTTCCGAACGACCCTCGCGGACATAGCTTAGACATTTTTGACTAATGGAAAAGAAATCTATCAACTGGTGAAAAATTGTTCCCCGAATAAAGTAAGGCGCATTACCACTTACATTTTTTTTTTTAAATAGGGCTACAAATAAACTTAAATACTACCTCATAATTTGACGTACACTAGCCAAAATTATTAAACTATCAAATGTGTACTGAAAATTTATTTATTGTACCAATACAATAGTGTAAAATAAACGTAAAATAGTTACATTTTTCTTATATAAAAACTTTATCATTAATTATTATTAAATTTTGCTCTCATCAATGTGCCCACCTTTATTTTTCTTAATTGCGGCACATAACCGCGGCATCCTTTCAATTAATTTTTGCAGTGTATCTTCTGTAATTTGTGCTCAGGCTTCTTGAAGTTGTTCCCACAGTACAGTGGTGGATGATAGAGCACGTTCTCGACCCTTCCGGTCCAATTCTTCCCAAAGAAGCTCTATTGGGTTCAGATCAGGACTTTGAGCTGGCCATACCATTATAGAGATTTGTCCTTGCTCTTCTAGTTGACGCAAGTAATCGCCACACAATCTAGAAGTGTGTTTCGGATCGTTGTCCTGTTGAAATACAAAGTTTGCGCCAAGAATCATTAGTCCTGAAGGAACAGCGTTATTTTCAAAAATTTCCTTGTAGTCTTCTTTTCTTAGGATTCCCTCAATTTTGACGAGATCGCCTACAGATCTTCCACCAAAACACCCCCAAATCATTACAGAACCTCCTCCATATTTTACGGTAGGCGCAATACATTCTGGCAGTACTCTTTTTCCTGCGGATCTTCTTACGAATATTCGCCTTTTACTACCGAAAAGTTCAAACTTCGATTCGTCTGTCCACAACACATTATTCCACTGATCAATCGTCCAATTCTTATGTTCTTTAGCCCAATTTAGTCGTTTTATCTTGTTTTGCTTTCGTAGTAGTGGTTTTCGCAGAGCAATTCTTCCGTATAAACCCGCTTGCCTTAACCTTCTCTGTACCGTAGACACACTAATTGGTTTAGCACGCGCTCTATTTATTTCAGCAGCAATTTCTGGTGCTGTTTTTCGTCTATCGCGTCTACTTATCCGTATTAGATGCCGGTCATCTGCAGATGTCGTCGCTTTGCGTCGTCCAGATCTTCTTTTGTTGGAAAATGTACCACTTTCTTCAAATTTTTTAACGTTATAATCAACGATTCTGCGATTTAATCGTAATTCTTTTGCAATTTCGCAATTACTTTTATCATAGCACGCACACAATAACTCTCTATTTCACTATTTTCGCAACAAAAGATGAACGATGACTGACATAAAATTTATTTTCCTTTTTGAATAACACATCCTAATATTGTAATTAGTTAGTACAATAACACAATATTGGTAATACCTTTCGGAAATGCAGGTGTTAATACTGTAGGGATTAGCGTATATAATATTTATGGTATTTTTCCAATTTATGACACCTTTATGATATATCATAAACAATTTAAGATTTTCGTAGAAATTCATATGGAATCACTTCCACTAATAATATTGTTGAATAATTATAATACAGATTTTTCGAAAGATAATCCGTATTTTAGGAAACACATAAAATTGGGGTGGGCAAATAAATATGACCGGTAGTGTAATTAGCGATTGATTTTGGCAAAATTAGATCTTCGATCGTCTTGGGTACGTGTGCCAGAGCCAAAGAATATATGGACGTGTATTAAGTGATTTAATTAAAGTTATTTTTCTATATAACCTCTCACTAATTCGTTCAGCAGTCGAGACCTGGAAAGACGCAGTTTGTTCACTAGGATCCGTTTGAACGCTATCCGTGTAGAGATTACGAGTTTTTGCCCACCGATGTAGAAAACAAATCAATATTGAATCGTAATTTTGGAAGTGAATGCAACGGCCTTCCGAGAGTATTTCAAAAGAAAACACACAGACACGATAAAATGACCTTTAATAAATGACAGTTACACGTGTATTCATGATGAGAAATTGTGCATGTATAATTACAATATGATGTTTAATGATTTTTTAAAAATACACCAACTAACATTTAACAATATAACGTATGTATCACATACATAATGAGTTAGTTACAGACAGACAACATATTTACAATTGCAACAGATAAATATGTTAGCAAAAGTCAATACGTCCGATAAAAAGAATAACCAACTGATTTAGGTACATCCAATTTGTTCAGAGCTTACGAGTGCAATTTTTACAAGCGCAAGTTATATTTGATATTATACCATTATATCTATACGTAGTTTCTTTTTATTGTTATGTTGTAAAAGTAATAACACTGTACACTGGAAAATGTTTAAGATTACACATTATTTTCGTATTTTAAGTAAATGTACAGTATCTCATTTAAGTCGTTGCTATATTTTCTTTATATTCAGATACATTATATATAAATATTGTAATAGTTCCCCTAATTTATTACTTAACAGTTAATATATGGTCGACGTTTCAGCTAGACCAGCAAGCTACAATATTAACAGAAGAATACCAACATTATTTAGGCGATACACTTTAAGATTTTACGAGCTGGCAGGCATCATTGTCTAAATTGCTGCTGGGATTTTAAAGGCGTCTCGAATTTGTCGCAAGCTCTCTAATGCGTGTATATTTGAAAAGTCTGGAAGTTCGAAACTTACCAAGTATTGCAATTATAAAACCGCACGTGTGCAGGTCGAATGAATTTATTGTCGTAGAAGAAACCTTTTAATACCTCGTTTTAACTAGGGAAGACGCAAGACTTCGAAAAAGACCGCCACGAACTTGTGATAATTTGCATTGACCATTACGTAACCTCAAGTATTCAGGCAGTTCCACAGTCGACAATAGAAAGCGACCGTTTCGAAGTCTTGTCCGATTCGATTTCGAACATCCAATTCTATATTTAATAGTTAACATTTTATAGAAAATTAAACCAGTATACGCTTAATATATCCAGGTATTGTTAGTCTTCTTTTACTGCAATATTTACAATTTACAATATGCAAAATATATTACGGTGTAGTTATTCATTATCATATTCGCTTCACGTATACAAGCATTTCACTTTCTTTGTTTGTTCGAGGTTTGTCCAAAAGAAAAGGTGAATTTTGAATTTTCGCGGGCTGTGTACATTCGATTATCGAATTTTTTTTTTGTTATGTTGTTACACATGTTGGCATTATCAGCCAATTTGGATTAGTAGTTTGCTGTTGACAACTGAAAAGCTTAGTGACGTTTGTGTGTGTTCTTTGATTTTTGACTTTTGAAAAAAATGGATCAAAGAATATGCATTAAATTTTGCGTTAAAAATGGAATAAAGTGCTCCAAGGCACTTGAAATATTGACTGTGGTATTCGGCGAGTCCACTTTGTCTGAAAAAAGTGGTACAATTGCTTTACTGAAGGTCGAGAATATGCACGGCAAGTTCGATCAAATGTGAAGGTCTCGCTTACTATTTTATTCGATTACAATGGCGTGGTGCATCATGAGTTCTTGCCAACAGGTCGTACGGTTAATAAGGAATACTACAAGGAAGTTATGCAACGTTTGCGTGAAGCAATACGGCTCAAACGATCGGAATTGTGGGAAAAAGATCATGGATTCTGCATCACGATAATGCACCAGCTCACACATCAATGCTTGTTCGTGATTTTTTGACCTAAAACAACACCCTAATCATACCTTAACCACCTTATTCACCAGATTTGGCTCCCTGCGACTTTTTCCTATTCCCAAAATTGAAGAGACCAATGAAAGGAAAGCGTTTTGCCACAATTGATGAGATAAAGTCAGAATCGAAGAACGAGCTGATGACCATACCGAAAAGCGCATTTCAGAAGTGCTTCGAGGATTGGAAGAAGCGCTGGCGTAAGTGCATCATATCTGAGGATGATTACTTTGAAGGGGACAAAATGGATATTGATGAATAAATAAATACATTTCAAAAAAATTAAAAATTCACCTTTTCTTTTGAACAAACCTCGTATAAATATTACAAGTACTTGCGAACAACTTTTACCGAATTTACGGAAAATCGTTTGACTGTACGAACGGAACCGACCGTATTCAAACTTGACAATATGTAGCCCATACTGTGTATATATGATTTCTCATCAATTTCTTATAGGAAACATTTTAGTAACGGTCTCGTACAATGTTAGGATACAATAATTACAAGAAACAAATCTAATTGATAACTTAGCATCTTTAAATATGTATATGCAGTCAAGGATAGCAAATATTGTGAGTATATCGTATGTAGGATGTTGTTCTTCAGTGTTTAAAGTAGTGCAACAGGAGTATGCGATTGGTATTCACAAGAAAATACTGAAGTAGAGTTCACTTTTTTGTATTAAAAAATTTTTCGGTCTTCTGAATACTTAACAACTTTTTCTTCGTGTTTCGATATTCGCAAACGCTACAGGAATGTATCTCTGTACCCACAATTCTATTTCTGGCTGTACATTAAATAATCTCCATCGAAAATAAGGAATTACTTTCATTTACCAATTCAATAAATTTACAGAGAAAACACAGAACTAAAATTCGTATGGTACCACCATTAAAAAAAAGATTAAACTAGAGTGCAACTTTGTTTCATAATGGACGTCTGTATTGGAAATTGGTTAAATTAGTAATGACGACTGTAAATTCTTAATCACTAAGGTTGATATATAACCCCTTTCCACAATAACTTTCGTAATTCTGTATACGTATTTCGACAACTAAGTTGTCATCATCAGCAGATAATTAAGCAGTGTTGCACCTGGAGAACTACGACAATAAATACCCGTACGAAACAATTAATTCCACACACGGGTATTTATTGCCGTAGTTCTCCAGGTGCAACACTGCTTAATTATCTGCTGATGATGACAACTTAGTTGTCGAAATACGTATACAGACTTACGAAAGTTAATATGGGAAGGAGTTATATATCAACCTTGGTGATTAAGTTAATCAACCACAGGCTCCATCAAATTCAACGACTGTGAATTCCTTTCAAAGGATATGACACTGTTCTTCCTTAAGTGTACAACGAAATGAAAATATATTTGGATGATCAAATAAGGAATTTTACAAATCCGACCCTTAAGACTTTAATTTGCAATGACATAATTTATACAAATTATTCATATTAACTTGACTCATTGGACAACTCCGAACGCACTGAAGTGTGCATTCAAAATAACTTATGAATGATAAAAATTTAACGAGTTTTGTAAAAAAAAAAACGGTGACAACAGTGCACACTAAAGTGTTTGTGTGAAAAATTTGCGAATAGTCGTAGCAGTGCAAGACGTTCGGGGCGATCCGGCGGCGATATAGGTCAGTGTTGGGAGATTTCTAATGATATTAAGTCGACATCGTTTACACCTTTCGTCGACGCAGAATCCGTGTTTATTTGAAGTTAAAACTGAAGCGACTGAACGACCGTATTCCATCGACAAGCTGTCACTTAGATTGTGAGAAAATCGTCGTCGAAATAACAGAAAATATTTTTCGGCGCACAATCGCCATGAACAAAAGCCCTAACTCATTTACGATGAACCTCTCCACGATTGTGACTGCCAACGGTGGGCATGATAGGATTTTTTGATGCACATTGTTCATGATAGTAACATGGAGCGGTTCTGCTTCCAACAAGAGGGCGCCATAGCCCGCACCGTCCAAGTCACAATTGATTTATTGAAGGCTTTGCTCTCTGCTCGTTTCATTTTGAAAAAATGGTATCATTGACTGACGTTCATCTGATTTGACGTCCCCGAACTTTGGGGACGTCAACTTCAAATAATCCCATGGGGATAATTTGAAGTTGAAGGTGAATATCGATAAGCAACGGACACTCGATGTTCTGAGAGCCAACCGCCTATATCAAACGAAGCACTCGAAAAAGTGATGGAAAATGTCGAGAAAAAGCTGTCATCACCTTACGCCATGCGAACCAATGACGACCACTTGCGACATATTATATTTAAGATTTTATTATTTTCCGTAAGTATAAGGGTCAGATTTATATGACAGGTACGTTGTTAGTTTGCAGAGCTTGTTATCGTATACACTAGTAGACACTTCTTTTTCGAGATATTCGGCACATAAAAATTCTTCCTACTCCGATTTCTATAGAATAACGAACAAAATTAAAATTCATAAAACACAGACAACAGAAAATTAAAAGTGAGACTCGAAAATACAGTTTTAATGCGTTCAATTACAACCAGTTTTTTAAACACACATCTGCATGTTATAACAACGTGTGGTTCTCTTAGTGCTAGATTGCCAAGTTATTCACCAAGTTTGTATAATAGATGACTACGACGGCATTTGAAAAATAATGCTGGTTATCGATATCTTGAGCTGATTTGTGTCCTCATTAGCACAAGTCTATACAACTTAAATACTTCAGGTGCGTTTGTTTATTGCAGACACGAAATTACTAACATTTTTTAAGTTAAAATATATCGAAAATGAAAAGTTATAGAACTATCTTCATTGAAGTCCACCATCCAAACAAACTGAAATTCATGGCGTGGTTAAAGAATCGAATTTCATAGCCTTTGGCAGCTCATTGTTTATTTGTTGTAATATCAATACTATTTCTTATGGGCCAAAACATTGCTTGGATAAAGCACCTCAATTATATACACGTCAACAGTCATGACTAGAGGAGGCAAAAGAGGGCGTTTATTCACGGGTTCCGAGTTTGTTGAAGCAATCGCGGAAATGTACCCGATACTGCAAATATTTAACCGATCTTATCCACTTTGTGATGGTTACACTGCATAAAAGGGTTCAGTATTTCACATTTTATGAATTACAACTTAAAATTTACTTTATTTAATTTGCACTTTGCCTTCTCTAAACACTAATAAAACGTATATTACTTCGTGTGCAAAAGAAATAAACAAACGCACCTTTCACATGTGAAACATTCTAGAGTCGATAAAATCAAAATAAAAATGGATAAAATAAAGGCATTTATTCATCATAACTTCTTTGAATGAGAACATATCTGTAAAACTAGAACTAACTTGATAATGTACAGAGTGTGAACATATTTACATGACTATGAACTGCATTTTTTCTTTTGAAGACGTAACTATTATGGTAAATTAAACTAGACGTATGTATATGTAAATAATAAATACATTAATGTTATTACACAGCATTGACATAGTATGTACATTCATTTAATTTCAATTCGGTGTGTGGACTATAGGAAAATATGATTAACATTACTGTGAAAGATTCGAATTGCATCTGACTACCGCGGTGTATCTACGTCATTGCAGCGATCTCAATATTATTGCGCACAAATACCAAATTAAAATACTGCAAAGGCAACCCTATGTTACTTGGGTATCAATATTTTAACGACTATCACTAATTTTCATGGAATAATTTTTCACATTTTTTCAGATATTACGATTCGCAATTGCACGCTTTTCATTCTGATATATTTACGTTCGTGTACATAACTTTCCACAACTTACAATTGGTAACTGAAACGTTTACGGAACGCATAATAATGCAGAACTATAATTACAGAGCGTAACATGCTAGCACCGGAATAAATTTCACCCTTGCAAAACACTAATCACATTTATCTACCCAAAAATTCATTTCACACTAACATTGGTCGTATCTGATACGGAATTATTGCAAGAATTATTATTGAGTGAATCTCTCGGTTTAACGCGAGTTATAAATTTACAGACACAAGAATTACCATCAACGAAAATTTCAAGATCGATTTTAAAAATTGTGCTTTGAAACGGGCATATATGTCTTAGTATAAAATATTTAAAAACATGGACCGTAAAAATGAAAACGGCTACATAAATTACATGAACATGATAAGGGCGTCAAAATATTTGATGGGGTACAAAAAAAACACGTTTCGAATTACCTTAGATCGCCAACTAAATAATGGGTGACCCAAAATTAACGCAAGATTTGAATTTGCCGCCATTTGTGCAGTAAAGTGTTGGCAACCCTAAAAAAAAAAAACAATTCGACAGCTGACAGTTTATTATTGTTTCATTATTATTAATTATTAAGCTTGGCGGCCGCAGTTCGAAAATTTCATACAAAATACGGTCGGAATAGTGTTTTAACTTCGTCAACTGTGAAGAGATTAATTGAAAAATTCAGGGAGACTGAATCCGTTGGAGGCGTCAAACACACTAGTCGTCCAAAAACAAACCGTTCAAATGTCAATATCGAAGCAGTGCGTGAGAGTGTCTGTGACAATCCAGGAACCTCAATTCGGCGTCGTGGACAAGAATTGCAAATTTCAAGAAGCTCTCCACAGCGTATACTCACTAAAGATCTGTGTCTCTATACTTACAAAATTCAATTAACACAACAACTGAAGCCTAACGACCATACACAGCGAAGAGAGTTCGTTGAATGGATTATTGAACATCAACAAATGGACATTTTCACCTTAATGGCTTTGTTAATCGCCAAAATTGCCGCTTTTGGGTTCTGAGAACCCACATGTGATTGTCGAAAAACAAATGCATCCTAAACGTGTCACTGTTTGGTGTGTATTTTGAGCTGGAGGCATAATTGGACCATACCTTTTTGAAAATGAGGCTGGTCAAGCAGTGACTGTTACTGGTGCTCGATATCGCGACATGATAACACAGTTCTTTCTGCCAAAAATGGATGATATTGATGTGGCAAATATGTGGTTTCAACAAGACGGTGCCACATGCCATACAGCCCGTGAAACAATTCAATTACTGCATGAGACATTTCCAGGTCGTGTACTCTCTCGTTTCGGTGATCAGAATTGGCTCCCTAGATCGTGTGATTTAACACCATTAGATTTCTTTTTACGGGGTTATTTGAAATCACAGGTCTGTATCAACAAGCCCACAACCACCCGTGCATTAAAGGAGGAGATTCAACGCTGCATCAACGAAATTCAGCCACATTTATGCAAAATTGCCGTGGAGGCCATTTGTCCGATGTGTTATTCCATAAATAACTCTATCCTATGTACTTTATGATTCAATAAAAAAATAACAGTCAAAAGACTAAAAACTGTGTTTTCTATTTAATTCAAATCTTGCGTTAATTTTGGGACACCTGTACATACTACAGCCGACATGATTAAAATACTTCATGTACTATTAACAAATCACCGCTAACATAATTCCAATATTACTTTTATACCATTTAAAATAACAACTTTGTTGTCGAAATACATACGCTACCATCCATATTGCGGACACTTTTAATTTTAATGAAATATTGATGAGAAACGTATTTTAATAACGCAACGTTGTGTAAATGTAATACGCGGTATCGAATCGGACATACTGCTACTCTCAATTGAGAAACTTTGGCACCAACTACACAGAAGGCTCAGGCGGTTGTCCCACGTCACAACATGAACCTTGGACAACGTTGGAGAGAATGGAAGATGACATCAGAAGATGCCTTATATAAATTAATACAAGGAATGTAGTACAGGCAGTGATAAACTTCAAGAGGTTTTTTTGGCGAAAAAAAAAGTTTAATAAATGATATATTTTTTTACAAAGTAAAAACTGAATACAGACAAATTTTGCGGTCAAGTTCTTATTAACTGTTTTGAAATTGTACATTTTTGTAGCAATAAGTAAAGAGTTTGAACGCAAAATTTGTTTGTATTAAGTTTTTTTACTTAAATAAGCAAGTGTCCATACTTCCGTGAGCGGTAGTGTATGTGATAAGCAGTAGACCAATACATATTTTTTTATAGGTGTTATATCCTTCTTGGCAATACAATTTATTAAGAACCAACATTGTAAAGGGTGCTGCATTACAGAACAAGACACCAAAGATAATCTTCGTGCAACGAATTTTTTACAACAGGAATTTACTCGTCTGTACGGGGATAACTAAGGGCCAAACAGTTTTCGCTTCAATTCAACGTAAAACAACTGAAGTCCTGTGGGAAAAACTTAGATCTTCGAAATTGAATGGTGATTTTGTTATTGTTCACGTTCCTATAACCAGAAAAGCACTTCGGCCTCAAAGTACAAACGTTCGCAGAGGATTCCCATCACGACTACCAATTTAAATTAACAATAACTGAAGACTTAAATACATTAAAATAAACAATGATTAGATCGCTGTAAAGATCGGAAGGCCCACATCACGAAACGTCAAGTGTACTTGAGGTAACACCGCTTTACGATTTGTGAAAGTGGCTTCTCTTCAATTATTTCCATAATAAAGGAATAAAGCTTTTAAACGCAAACTAAACGTGGTATTGTTAACACATTGTTGACCGGTCACGAGTTAACTCGTGTTTTCATGCCCAAACGTTGTTGACCGATCACGAGTTAACTCGTGATTGCACTTGCATTTGCAATTTCAATTTATGAAACCCGGGGCAATATAGAATACTGCAAAAGCTTTGTTCATCGTGATTGGACGTGTCTCTTTTATTATAAAAAAAATTATTTTTCTAGATATTCAGATTTTTATAACAATTTTAGTTCTGTACAAATTGCAACCATGGCAGATCGTGATAGCGAAGGATTTTTCAATGAATTATACGCGGATGACTTATCTGACTGTCCGAGTGATTTGGAAATAAATTGTAGTGATTCGGAAAGTGATAGTTTATCGGAAGACAGTTATGAATCTGAGATTAAACTAGCAAAAGTCGATCGCGCAGACCAGTATTTGGCAAACGGCAGCATCTTTAGAAAAAGTGTGAAGTGATCTAAAAAAGTTGCATTTTTTCTCATTAATTGTACTTTGTTTAATGCATTTAAAATTTACTGTAACTCTAACTTACAAAATAAACTTAGATTCAAAAAATTTATATTGGAAGTAGCTAGGGAATGGATAACTGTAGATTCAAACGAATGCAGCTTTGTACCTGGCACTTCTAAAAAGGCTCCGTACAATGATCCACCTTTCAGACTGTCAGGACAACTAGAAGACCATGTTTTAGAAAAAACAGTCACCGGTGTAAAAATTAATCCAACTAGAACGTGTAGAGTATGCTCTTCAAAAGGAAAGCGGAGCGAAACAAGATAAATTTGCAAAACGCTGTGTACCATTACACGTAGGTGATTGCTACACGGCATATTATACTAAAAAAATATTAAAAGTTATCTAAAAGATTCGTGCAAAATTTCATTTATATTCAATATGTATAAATAAAGTTTATTGAAGGTTATTTAATAGTTTCAGTTCCACATTGAATTACGAAATAATAGCCGGTGACATGAGATAGCTTCAACGTAAAATTGCCGGTCAACAATGTGTTAAGTACAGACAGTTACTGACTGTTGAGTGAATTTCCTGTTGATATATCTCGTGTACTGTTCGATTGGTATCTCAAATGTGCACCCAAGATTCCAAGATAACAATCTGTTGTTGTTAGCGTAGATTACATTTAAGTTAACGATAAAAAACAGGTACCGAATATAACCTAATTTCTTTTAATATTAAACTAACGCCTAAAATCTAAAAGTGTTTTTGGTTTTTTTCCCGAAAATCGCGTACATTTTTCGGTCCATTTCGAATGCCCGTTTCGATAATTCTTGTAGCAATTCCCGTAATAAAACTTTCCCCTTGTTAAACACGGAAAACACAGTTTCATGCAAATAAATAATGGAAGGACGAAAAGAATCACAAATAAAAACAATAGAATGCGAACTAAATGGCGACTTTTCAGGACCGGGACTACAATGTAGTACTATCACTTATTATTAACAAACATCTACATGTAAAGCTAAAATTTAAAAAATGTACAACAAATGCAGGTCAGTCGATACAGTCTAACGAATGTTTAGGGAGAAACTTTTTCTCCTTTCCTCGTAAGAAAAAGAAGAAGGCCCACTGTTAAAGTTTCTTATTATCTGTTTTACTTAATCGTATGGCTAGCTCTAGATCAGCTTCCTCTTGCTTCTGTCTCTTCTTGCGGTCCTCTTCAAGCCTCAGGCTTTCTTTCGCAGCCCACGCTAACTGTTGATCTTCAGGTGGCATGTGTTTACACAACGGCGCTGACAGTCTGCCGGTATCACTGGGAAAAGAACTGGAATCTGGTAGCGGCACTGATTGACGACCGTGCAAACCGAACGGATCGAAGACGTCATCCTTTCTGGCGCCCAAAGGAAGACCGAACGCGTCGACGACACCCTTTTTTTTCTCCTCTTTCACGGGCTCGTCGTCGAACGCTATATTAAATGGATCTTCGTAACGGTAATCTCTAAATGGGTCGTCGGTGAAGTCTAAACCTTTGGTGGGGGCTACAGCTGGCTTGTCGGAGAACTGAAGAGGAGATGTGAAGATTATTAATGCTGAAAATTAGCATCATTGTGTTAGTACGAGATCCTGGAACCGCGCCTCGTTAGTAAGGCTGAAAGAAAAGGGAAATTTCTCGAAAATTGATACGTAAATACTTGCGAATTTCTACATGGCCAGGTGCTGTTTTAGGTGCCTTGCCTATTTAACTAAATAAAAGAAAATAAACAAATAAATAATTAGTAGAAAATAGGTTGAGATATAAAGAAGGATTAGAAAATGCGCTATCGGCCGTAAGTTTCGTCGTGACAAATGAAAATTGAGTTCACTATGAAATGAAACGTGCGCGTGTTATGTGTAAAATAGTACATATTTGCAATAACTGATCGCCGTCTATATTCGTTCCGTTCATTTTTGCATTATGAAGCGATTTATAATTTCTTTTGTGATTTGGACAAACACTCTTCACTAGTCGAGAAGGAAAGAGCACAATCGCCAAGTGTTGATTCCATTTTTACGACCGCCCAAGGGCTATTTACTCTAGGCTCTCATGAAAATTTGTTGAATGTACATTAATGAATTATGGTTGACATAGTGTAATTGTTATTGCGACCGCCATCTATGTGTCAGGACATTTAAAGCCACCCTTGTGTTTGATATCATCCGACACTGACACGTAATAACATAGTAGCGGAAGTGTTATGGACCGGGGATGTAGCTATACGGACCATTTAATATAAGGTGGATAAATGGAGAAATTACGAAAAGTACCGGTTTTCTTTAAGAATAAATAAAATATAGATGGCGCACTGAATTTGTCTGGGTATGTGGGCATTTAAAAAGTGTAATGTTTGACATTTATAAAAATGGCTTTGTACACGATACAGCAACGCCTTCAAATTGTTGAATTATTTTATGAAAATCAGCGTTCTGTGAAAAGACTTTTTAGAAAATTACGTTAATTTTATGTGGAAGATTCGTGGAAGATCAAAAAAAGTGAAAAATACAGTCGTAGTGGTCGTTCACAAGAAAATATTGGTTTGTTTCGTGAAAGTGTTGCTGAAGATCTTGAAATGTCCATTAGACGACGTTCACAACAACTTGGATCAACAACATCAACAAGATCATTTAAAACTTTTTTCATTTGTCAATTTCATCAATGAACAACCAGTTGATTTTTCTCCAAAAATAATGTTTCCCGATGAGGCACATTTTGAACTTGGTGGCTATGAAAATACACGAATTATTCATGAGAAACCTATGCCTCCTAACCGAGTTACTGTTTGGTGTGCATTATGGTTAGGTGGTGTAATTGCACCTTACTTCTTTGAAAATGCTGCTGGTGAAGCTGTAACTGTCAATGGTGATCGATATCGTCAGATGATAACCGAATTTTTTGTGGCCTGAATTAATGAATATTGATCTAGAGGATATGTGGTTTCAACAGGATGGCGCTACACCTCACTTTGCACACGAATCGATTGATTTATTGAGAGAAAAATTTCTTGGACGCGTAATCTCAAGAAACGGTGATGTTAATTGGCCACCAAGATCATGGAATTTGACACCGTTAGACTATTTTCTTTGGGGTTATGTGAAAAGTCAGGTTTATAAAAACAATCCACAATCAATTCCTGCTTTGAAAGATGAAATTATTCGTGTCATTGGCGAGATAGAGCTTCAATTATGTCAAAATGTCATTGAATATTTTAACGAAAGAGTGGACGTCTGTGGAGCTGCAAGAGGAGGCCATTTGGCAGATATTATTCTTCGCACATAAATGTCATAACTGATACTTCAATTACCAATAGAAAGTTTTTGAAAGTGAATGCAAATTATGTGTTTTAATTATTCTTTAAAAAAACCGCGAAATTTGAAACACCCTTTATTGCGCTATAGCAATTGGATACATTTCTATGGAACTTTTGTCAGATTATTTGGATTACCAAATGCACAAGATGTTTACAACCGAGATGATCCTAGGGAGCCCCCTGCTTTGATAAAAGTTAAATTAAGCTACTGTTCAATTGTGAATAAACAATACCTCTCTCTCTCTCTCTCTCATTCAAACATGCAAATGTCCGAACCAAAGAACGAAGTTCGTATTCGTCCCGCCGAATGGATAACTATGTTATCACAATGCGTATATACACAGAACGTTTTTCATTATTTTGTTGCATCGCAAGCGGTACAATAACTCACAGAGATTAAGTTGGTTAATAACACCAGAGTTTACCTGAAGAGGGTTTAATATTTCGAAACGCTTTGTGAACAGGGCGTTATTAACATTTAAATTATTCTCAGATATTTACTGTTACTCATTAATTTAAGATTTCCTTGACCCTGACGTCATTATGGTATTTCATAGTGAAACTAAATTTTCATGTTCGCTTATGGTCGATAGTGCAGGTAAAATAAGTGAAAGTCCAAAATATTCTGTAACTAAATTATTTACAAAACGTTAATTATTAAATTTCCGCGGGTGCTACCTCTATAACGGGGCTCTCCGATTTTCTGCAGAAACATTGAACTAACAATCAAAAAAAGGCAAAAAAGCCCTTGCCACGTTAATATTTATGTCCTTGTTACGTACTTCGACAACCAAGTTATCATCATTAACAAACGCTGGTGCTAACACCTAATCATGAATTTTATACACCATATCGTCTGCAGTCACCCCAATGGGATCACCTGGCCTCTCCTCATGCTTAAATTCATTATACCAGTATCAGATGGTAATCACCGAAGGTGCATGGCTCTTATAAGCTGCATCGAACTTCTCTTTGAATTCTGCACACGTTTTCCCAATCAAAAAAAGGAATCAAATCACTAACCTCTAATGTTCTTTTTCCAAGATTCCACAGATACATCAACTCACTTACTTTCGACAGCTCTCAAAGCAACACTACTCGATGAATCTCTCCATAAGTTTGACGGACGTCAACTAAAGAACAGTACTCACAGTCAGTAATGCAGATTTGGATACAAAGTGTCATCTGTCTCCAAACACAGGTACTTCTCATGCCATCCTCGTATATACAAACGAGCAGATATGAGTGATATGAAATTCGAATTGTATCAGTACATACAAGCGGTACCAAAATTATATTTTAAATACCGCCGTAAGGAGTAAAAAATCAAAATAAAAAACAAATTTTGTCAATTACACAATTACAATTGTGTTTAAATCATAAACTACTTTTCTAGAATATTTTACAGACTTTCACGTATTTACACCAACTTCCTTTAAACTGACTAGCTACTAACTAAAGAGAACCTACCGCGAAACTTTTAGGATGGGGATGTCGGGTAAAAAAATTACGAGATCTCCTTCTTTTAAAATGCGGGTAGGGAATTCTAGGATACTGGACGTTATTGGAGTTGGGAACAAACACAAACTGCAAAAACCAAATTCAACTATAAACAAATGTATAAAGCGAGTAACTATCACGATTACGTGTTGTCGGACGTACCTTAGAGTCGAAATCGGCGAAGCTTTCGAAACTACCCGCTGACGCGAATGGATCGTTCGTAGACGACGCAAAGGGATCCTCCGTTTGTGGCTGTTTGAAAGACGGCGGTTGTACTGGCCGAGGCGGTGCGGGTCTTGGCGGTGGCTGTTTGCTTTTTTTGGGCGGCAACGCCGGACTAGGGCTGGTGGGTCGACCAGGCGGAGCGCCGTCCCTCGTGGGTGCGTGTAACACAGCAAATGGATCGCAACCGAAGGGATCTTTGTCGGGCTGTAAGAATATACGACGTGAGGAAAGACGGTTGTCACGAGATTAGCACAAATACCTCAGCAGGTATCGACGAACTATCCTTGCTGTCGCCGAACGCGTTAAATGGATCTGTTTTGTTTGTTGTAGCGTTGAAGGAAGATCCGAAGGGGTCTGAGGCAAAATTGTCCTGGCAGCGAAAAATAAATTAAAATTGTCCATGTTGGTGGGGATACGGAAAGAAAAACTTACATTAGCTGAATTCGAAAACGCCGAATTAAAGGGATCACTTGGTTGAAAGGCATCAGTATTGTTCTTAAAGGGGTCTGCAATTTACAACAAAATAACATCTTACATATGTCACTAAAACTATATTATTTTGTTATGTTCATTATTAATTACTATTATTGTAGGGAGTATAAAGGAAGGAACATTGACGTTGTAGCCTTAAGTACCGAAAAATCATATGATGTCGCAACTTTTTTTTTAATGGCAACCTATGTTTTTTATATAAGAAATGGATAGTGTGTGTTGTAATGCGAGGGTAGCCGTTTACGTTTCGGAAACAGGCAACACTGTCAGTGTTGCCTCCGATCTGATGATTACATCGTGAAGTTTGTGATTTTTAACAATATATTTACCGTCACAGTTTTATTATCCAGTCGCTATTTCTATTGTTGACGGTAACTTGAAAATTTTAGATCAGTGAAAAAAAATAGTATGAACTGGCGAACATTTTCGTGCAATTATTTTTCATAACTTTCGGCATGGATTATTTCAACAAGAATGCATCGACGAGCTGAATTCTTTATATGGCGATGAAGCACCATCTAAAACCACAGTATATCATTGGTATAGGGAATTCAAACTTGAACGGCGTTCTGTGGGCGATGAATTTCGTGAAGGTCGTCCCACAAATGCTGTTGTGTCGGAAAACATTAATGCAGTGTCTGAATTGATAATGCAAGACCGTCATGTGACCTACCGTGAGATCGAAGCATCTAGGTATTAGTAACACCAGCGTGCATAAGATCCTGCATGGACATTTAGCTGTTAAGAAGCTATGTTCACGTTGGGTACCACATAATTTGACAACCGCTCAAAAAAGGACTCGTGTCGATTGGTGTCAAGAAATGCAAAAAAAATGCAATGGTGGTGCTTCAAAGAACATTTATAAAGTCGTTACAGGTCATGAATCTTGGATTTATACGTATGAGCCCGATAGTAAACAGCAGTCGACTGTGTGGGAATTGCAAGATGAGCCAAAACCAACAAAAGTTGTTCGCGCTCGAAGTACATCAAAATAAATGGTCGCCTGTTTTTTCGGAAAAACCGGTCACGTTGCAACCGTGCCTTTAGAGAGTTGTAGAGCGGTCAATTCCGAACGGTACACAACTATTTGTTTGCCCAAAAGTTTTTGAAGAAATAAGGAAAACAAACCGAAAACGACAGATCATTTTCCACCATGACAATGCGAGCTTTCACAATGAACTGGTAAGCCATCCGCAGTACAGCCCTGATCTAGCACCCTGTGATTTCTTTTTGTCAACAGTTTTCTACGCTGGAAGAGGCAGTTGAGGCATTCAAAACTCGTATTTTGGAGATACCGCCTTCACATTGGCAGCAATGCTTTTCGGATTGGTTTAAACGAATGCAAAAGTGCATTGATTTTCGAGGAGAATAATTTTAAAAGCAATAAAGATATTTTCGATAATAAAAAAATTTTTTTTGTTTGCTATTCCCGAAATATAAACGACCACCCTCGTACATGAGCATTCTCATAAGGCAAACAGGAAAGTGCGAAAATCAGTTCTAACATCCACACAAACACTATGGCTGGACAAAATAGAACCGCCAACACTGGCGAAATTATTATAGAGGATGCCGAGATTGCGCCAGGCAGTAATAAAAAACAAAAGGTAGTCACATCGACTTTGTAAGATTTTGAAACATAAGATAGCATCTTAAACATTAGATGAACCGTACACTACAGAGAAGAATATACAAATTCTAATATGTAATTGTTACAGTAGATGTTCAAATTGTTTGCTACTAACATCTTGATAATCTGTGATTCGATGATAAAGTTCTCGAACAATTAAGAGAAACAGAAACGTTATCTAACCATGATATAAAGAGCATATGTTGCCTTTAGAAAATACAGCGTGTTTCAAAAAGAATATACGTATTATAAAGTATTATTCTGTCCAAACTATCGATCGCTGCGCCTAGGCTCGGCTATTGGAGAAACGAATACATAGTCTAGTTTATTTAATAGCCGCCAGATGTCTGTTGTCTTCTGTTTTTCTTGGTAACCGTCATATGCTTAAAATGGCTACTCTGCAGCAGAAATCATTTTGTGTTCTCGAATTTGCGAAGTGCAATTCCGTGATTACAGTGCAAAGACGTTTCAGGTTGAGCTACTAAACTGATCCTCTGAATGGGTGGAACATTCGCAGATGGTATCGACAGTTTGTAGATACAGGATGTGTATGTAAAGGAAAGAATCTCCCTCGTGTTTCTGAAGAAAATGTTGCACGAATTCAAACTGCTTTCCAACGTAATCCTTCAAAATCAACTCGTCGTGCCAGTCGGGAGTTACAACTGCCTACAACATCAATTTACGTCCTCATGACAAACAGAAACGCGTAACGAGATTCATGATACTATTGACAATGATAACACTTTCGCACAACGCCTCGTGTTCAGTGATGCAGCGATTTTCCATGTTAGTAGTCTGGCAAACAAACACAATGTTCGAATTTGGGGTGTACAGAACCCACATGCAGCCATTGAACATGTACGAGATTCGCCTAAAATCAATGTGTTTTGTGCGATATCCCGATCATCTGTTTACGGCCCATTCTTCTTTGATGGAAATACTTTTAACGGTCAGCAGTATCTCGCTATGTTACAAAACTTATTGTTTCTGAGGCTGCACGAAGACAACTTAATTTTTCAACAAGACGGGGCACCCCCTCACTGGAGTCGTCAAGTGCGTGAATACCTGAACGAAACTCTACCGAACCGTTGGATTGGTCGTCAAGGAGCTGACGACTTAGCATGTCTCAGCTGGGCTCCACGGTCACCGAATTTGATACCCTGTGACTTCTTCCTGTGGAGTTTCGTTAAAGACAACGTTTATGTACCACAACTCCCACAGAACCTGGAAGAGTTGAAGAACCGGATCCGTACTGCCATAACATCAGTGACGAAGGACATGCTTGTCCGAGTATGGGAGGAATTAGAGTATCGATGTGATATTGTTCGTGTCGCTGATGGAGGACACATTGAACATCTGTAATCTGAACTCGAGAGGACCGTAAATATGTGTGTAAAGTTTCACATTCGTATGTCCCAAAGTTTAATAAATATATGCATTCGAAATACGTACATTCTTTTTGAAACACCTTGTATAATATAGTAAGACAGAATAGAGAAATGGACTCCGACGTAATAAACAAATCCTAACAATTATATTGGAAGAAATATTTATATTAGCTCAATATTTACGGCTACAGCACAAAGTTCTTTACTACATACTCGCCCTGCATATGGGCGCAAGCAAGGAATATATCTTCGTGAGTATTAGTAATTAATGATTTTACATTAGTTTACTATTAATAAACAAATAATCGTACCGTTTTTAAATGGATCATCGTCAAAGCCCGAAGTTCCACTTCCAAGTCCAGACATGTTTGTAAATGGATCGCTCTCCTTATTAAAAGCACTCTGCAAAACAAAGTCGATTAATGGTTGTACAAATGAAAAAAACGTGAAGTCGGTGACTCGTACTTTATGATCGCCATTCACCATACTCAATTTCTTGTACTCGTTGTCTCGGAAGTCCGGCGTTATCCTCAACGAAATGTCCTGCACAGTAGCGGCATCTCCGGAAGTAATTGCGGTATCGCATGCGCCAATCGCGTCATTCATTTGTCTGGTTTGCTCCTGCAGTTGTGTAATCATAGCCTTCGCCTAAAAAAAGATATCGTACAGTATTGTGCAAATTAATGGAATAATGATTATTTTTTAGGTTCTCTGCATGTGGTAACATTGTTAAGTCAGTTCTGACAGTAGTTTTATGTCAAAAAACATAACCTATATCACTGGGAACACACTACACAGTTATTCAGTGCGTTTTAGAGAGTTTGTTCACATATACTCTTTCAAAGCTAAAAATTTGATTTATATTGTGCTTTTTCCGGTTGTTCGCGTTATGGATATCACGCCCAGAAAACGTGAGAAGATTGTGACATTAAGTGAGCACACTTCAATGACACAGAGAGATATTGCTCAGGAATGTGGTGTTAGTCAAGAGGCAGTGAGCAAGATCCTAAAGCAAAAAAAGAATACCGGAATAGTTGAAGTGAAACGAGAGGGAGAAAGAGGAAGATGACACTCCGGGATGTCACTTTTTTGGTCAGAAATAGCAAGCTGAACCCAAGAAAAACTAGTTTTGAACTATAAAAAGACTTAGTCGATGCTGGAGTGAAAGTGCATGACTCGACAGTTCGTAGGAGACTTTCAGAGTCTGGAAGAAAAGCCATTCGACTACAGAAGAAGCAACTCCTCACTCAACGAATGATGAAGCAGAGGCTTATTTGGGCCAAGAAATATGCCGGATGGAATGAGGAAGACTGGAGAAAGGTGTTGTTCTCAGACGAGTCCCATTTTTTGGTGCAGGGGCAGCGATCAAAATTCGTGAGAAAAAGTGGAGATGAAAAACTGACTGCAGCTCATATCGATCAGACTGTCAAACATCCTGTAAAGAAGATGTTTTGGGGATGTTCTTCTTACATGGGAACTGGATCGCTGGTGCCTATAGAAGGCATGACGAACAGCCAAATATGTAAAGAGCTACTGGATAAGTATTTGGGAAAAGATCTAAAGAAATGTAAGCCAAACGGGGGTGCAATTTTCCAACAGGACTCAGCTCCATGCCACAAATCGAAGGTTATGGTCAAATATTTCAAGGAAAAAGGAATAACTCTCCTCGACTGGCCTGGCAATTCTCCAGACTTAAACCCAATTGAAAATCTGTGGGCCATTTGTAAGGCTAAGTTACATAAAATGGACTGTACAACGAAGACAAGATTGATAGAAGCAGTAATTCAGGTGTGGTTTCGGGACGAGAAAATAAAGGAAAACTGTCAAAAATTAATAGATTTCATGCCGAAGAGTTCAGGCTGTCATCGCAGCCAAAGGAGGGCATGTCTCTTATTAAATTACTAGTAATTTATAATTTTATACCATCTCATCGAGATTATATGACAAATAAATGGTTTTCTTGTGTTTGATTCCATTAATTTGCACAATACTGTATCTGTTCGGACACCTTGTTTTGTATTAATATTCTGACGTAATTTTAACATTAAATTACTTTTCGTTTGTGGTACGTTTTCTAAATAATAGGAAGTAAGTTATTGCGGGATAAATTTGGTAGAAGGATAAAAACTGTGTGTTTTACATCCAAAGAGTAATGTGGAAATTGTTTCTAAATAAATGGAACAATTTCCCAAATGAAACTTGAAGAACATGATATGAATGTGAATGGTTTTTTTTTGAAAGGAAAAGCATTTACAAAGTATATGATTTTAGTAATTCTTTACATACGTGGGATGTCTTTTAAGTGTTGCATAATGGGACATAGAGGGTGCCACTAATCGAATGTCACTAGTAAAAATTAACCATCATCTTTAGTTAACGTAAATCAAAAGTTTCAGCGCGATTCGTGTAGTGTTGTAGCTACAACGAACTGTCAAAGTTGACAAGTTAGTTGAAAAATGGAATTAGACCGAGAACATTTTCGCGGAATAATTTTTTATAATCTTCGAAAACAATGATCTCAACGAGAATGCCTCGCCGAGTTGGTTTCTATTTTCGGCAATGAAGCGCGACATCAGGCAACAATTTCTCATTGGTACGGAGAATTCAAACGTTGATGGATAAGTCTTAGCGATGATCGTTGAGCAGATTCACCAGAAAACGGTAGTCACTCAGGAAAACGTCGTCGCTGCGGGCAAGACCATCAACGAAGATCGACATGTGACATGTCGCCAGATTGAAGCATTATTGGGGATTTCAAAGACCTCAACTCAAAAAATTTCGCATAAAGGACTGTGTGTAAAAAAATCGGATACCGCATCTCTTGACCGAAGAACGGAAAGTAGCTGGGATGAATTGGTATCAAAAAACTCTAGATCGTTTCAACGCGGGATACTCTAAAAACGTGTACGACATTGTCAGTGGCGATGAAACTTGAATTTACTCATACGAGCCAGAAAATAAACGCCAGTCGTCTGTTTGCAGGTCATGCAGCAACGATCCCTCTACAAGATCAAAGAACTCTTGCTGCCGATTAGTATACAACCACTTGTTTGCCGCGAGTCATCGTTGAGCTTGAAAAACTAACCCCGAACGGCGAATTATCTCTACCAAGACAATGAAAATTCGCACACAGCACGTAAGACAATTGAATTTTTAACGCAACGAAATGTCAAATTGTTGGACCATCCTCCGTATAGTCCGGACCTAAGGCTCAGCGATTTCTTTACCTTTGCGAAAATCAAGGACGGACTGCGTGGTCAAAGGTTTTAGTCGTTAGAAGGAGCAGTCGATGCCCTCAAAAACGCAATTTTGACTGTACCAACAAACGGGTGGAACAACTGCTTCCAGAATTGGTTCGAGCGCGTGCAAAAGTGCATTAATCTTGGTGCAGAATGCTTCATAAAACAATGTCTTTAAAAGCTATCTAATGTTTTTCAGTTTTATATGCAAAACTTAAAAGACAATCCACGTATATTTATTATCTACAATTTCAAGACGATGATAAAATTATTTAGTTATTTTTTTGGTTGTAGTAAATTTTTTATTTTGTTACCCTAGAGCAAGTATAGGCAGCCTTTGACATGTTATTGGCCAAACTTTAATGTGCAAATACGATCGCGAGCCGCGTTTAAAAATAGTGCATTTGATGCACATGAAATAATACGACAATGTCTCGCGGGCCGGTGGTTGCCCACATATGCTCTAGAGTCTGGTAAAATGGCTATCGATTATAGTAGAAAATAGAGTATTAACTTACTTGACTAATATTTAATTGAGTATCTTGTAAATTGCTTGTGAGGTTCTCTAATTTTTTCGAATTGTCATTCTTAATTTGTTCTAAACGTTGCTCCTCTTTCCTGAGCCCTTCCAGTTGCTCCTTTTTGCTGGTTAGTTCGGCTTCCTGTGCCGTTATAACTTCGGCCTGCTCCGCGGCTTGAGATCTAAGTTTATCGACCTAAAAAAAGATAATACGTGATCAATTATGTCCGACTGTCGACCTTACACGCAGACATTCCTAAACTACGCCTTGTCGTTATCAACATATCCATCAAAGATTTTAGAAATTTGAGGAAAAAACCAAAGCACGATTTTCTTAATTAAGAGGGGAACTAGAAAAAAAAAATCTTCATAGCCGTAGTCATAGAAATAACTAATTGTGCGTCGACTAGAAACGATCATCAACAGAGACAACATTCTTGTAGATGCGAGACAAATTTGACTTCAATAAAAGTGTTTAGTAACAAAGAAATTAGTTTTGTGAAAGAAGCACTTCGCACCATCATCAAGTTTTTGACAAAAGTACAGAATTCTCCTAATTCACAGATGGATGATTGCAATGTGTGTATATGGGAGAGGTTCCATCATATTTTAACGTGAAATATTGGTCAAATTAGTTTCAGTGAGTCTGTGAACTCATCGAAGATGATCCAAGGAGCAAACGGTTTCTTCTAAAAATTTATTGGAAAAACGATTCTCGAAAAACTATTGTCGTTTGATAGTTTCCACCATTGTTAAAACACTATATCTATCTGAACCAAGAGCTTTAAAAATTCCGCGCGAGTTAAGTTTCAGCAAGGTGAGTACCACTCTTCACAAGGTAGCCAAAGTATCATTCCATCCTGCACGGCCTACCATTTCACATTTATAAATTTGAAAAAGCACCTCAGAGGGCGTCATTTTACAGACGATAACCAGCTGAAAGAGGAGATCGATTCCTATTTTGAAGGCCATCAGAAATAATTTTTCTCTGATTGAGTCGTTGCAGGTTAGATGGCGCAAATGTGTTGAAGTTAAGGGGAATTGCGTTGAAAAAATAGTTATCAAGAAAATCGTAAGTGTTCTGTTTCATAGTTAGCTAAAAAACTTTTCTAGTTCCCCTCGTACATTCACAAGCTACAATAAAAAAGTGGGAGAAAATTCAGTTTACATAAAAATGGCCGATTCACCTTCACCCAAGTTGAGAAATGCGTGCGAATATACGAGTTATAATTTACAGATTAAAATTGCCACTAACAAAGCATTTGAACATTACACTTTACAATATTAAGATGTGGTAGTACTAAAACATTTGATCCTAATGCCAATAATGTATGTGTGAATGTGCAAATGATTGAATTATATTATGCAATATGTATTGAAAATACTTTAAGAAAATCCAAAAGTGCATCACCAGTAATGCATGATATCTAGATGTGCGAAGACTAATGTTTTGTGTACTCTATGTACACATACCAGTGTGGTCTGAAAAGTTTCCGACCTCAACGTGAAGATGGCAGCGCTCATCAATAAAATCTAGGGAATGTAGTTGTGTATCTATTGTCAGGTACTCACCAAAGTTTCAGCTATTTTGGACGAGCAGTTGTTATTTGACAGTCGTTTGAGTGAGTCGATGTGAGTGTCGAGTATCGAGCTGTCATTAAATATTTATTTTTGAAAGGCAGTACGCCTACGCAAATCAAAGATGAGTCGGACTCTGTGTACGGGGACTTTGCGCCATCATTTACCACTGTGAAATTTTGGGCAGCAGAATTTAAACGTGGCCATAAGAGGTTGGGAGACGATGAATGTTCCGATCTGCTACTGACGATAACATCGCTAAAGTTCACCAATTGGTGCTAGACGACCGTCGAATTAAAGTGAAAGAGATAGCAAAGGCTATGAATATGTCCAAAGAATGTGTTTGTCACATGTTAAACCAAGATTTAGGCACGAGAAAGCTGCCCGCGCGTTGGTTGCCGCGTTTGCTAATGTTAGACGAAAATCGTGTTCGAATGAACATTTCCAACGCTCTGTTGGCGCAATAAATGAGTTTTGACGCCGATTAATTACTGTAGATGAAACTTGGATACACCATTATACGCCCGAAACAAAAATACAGTCAAAACAGTGAACTGCAAAGGGGGAAGTGATGGCGACTGTTTTTTGGGCTAATCATGGAATTATCTTAATCGATTATCGTCAAAAAGGAAAAACTATTACAGGAGCATACTGCGCATCATTACATCATTACAAGCTGAAGGCAGAAATTGTGGAAAGACGGCCACATTTGCAGAAAAAGAAAATCCTGTTCCACCAATACAACGCGCCGTCTCACCTCAGCGGTTGCCATGGTGAAAATTCACGAATTACGGTTTGAACTGCTTGACCATCCGACCATCAGATCTAGCCCCAAGCGACTTCTTTTTGCCCCCCAATCTAAAAATTACGCTCGGAGAACTTTGTGAACAACTATTTTGCAGAGAAAAACGCCGAATACTATTTGGACGGGTTAAAGAGATGGAAGCATCGCTGGGAGAAGTGTGTAGAGTTACAAGGAGACCATGTAGAAAAATAAATATAAATTTTAAGAAAAAATGTCTTGTATCTTTGTTAGGTCGGAAACTTTTCAGACCACCCTCGTGTATACATGGTTAAGCACTTTATATGAGCTTGAGAACGAATTTAATTTTCCAATGCTAGACTTTTTAATCGACGAGTAATATTAATAAATGCACAAACTGTTATTTTGTAATTGTTGCACATAACAATTGTTTCACCACAGGGTAGCTTCTTCAGATGTTTGAAGTAAACTGTGCAATAATTAAAGAAGTAAAAATGTTATCAATCTGGGCATCAAGTAAGTGCTCAATCAATTCAGCAGTTTTTTATCATTCAATTAAAAGCATCAGAGTTACAGGATTGGATAATTGTTACACAGGGTGAGGTCCGTAATACAAGTTTGATTAATCAATTTCCCAGAGTCGCGTTCATTGATTCCTATTTGAATCAGAATTGTATTTTCATTTTGTCATGGGTAACTCCTCACAATGTACAGACGTTTCACTCCCGACAGAAGATATGTCAAATTTTCTTAGTGATTTTGTTGCCCGCGGACTATGCGATCCAGTAAGATGGACATACTCCATGTTGACTTCAAATCTGTGTCCAATAGTATCATTTTCTTATCAACACTGCGTGCGTTGTGAATTTATTTTAAGACGTCCTTTGCACTTAGGTTCTGTTAGAATGGGTTGCCTGTTCATTGAAGTCACTTTCGTTAGAATTTTACTAGAAAATAATCATTTTTATACACAGTGACCATTTCCTCACTGATGTTTGGGATATTTTTTTTCGATGGAAACTTAATACTCCGGAAACGACAATAAAAAGTGTAGGCTCTAAATGACGCAAAACAGTTTAGCCTTTTTGTGGAAAATAACAATACTGTTATGATGGTTCCTGTTGGGTGCCAAGTTTCCTAAGCATACTGAAGAAGATAATGTGTCATGTAGTAAATTTCTTTAAGTTCACGAGGGATATTTAATTAAATTACAGTTTAACGTTGTACGAAGACAAAAATATACATTACACTCTATATATAGGTCCAGTGTTTACGAGATTATGTTTGGTAGAGGCATTTTAATCGTCAATTACGTATATTATAACATTTTCACGATAACAGACGAAGAGCATCATAAACATACATTATAGTCGCGTCGCACCGTGTCTCGTTTATATTTTGAGGTTTACCTTTTAAGTTATGGTTGATTTGTATCGTTTGCACACTGGACAATTTTCAAGGTATGAAGCAGTGTAACAATGTTCGAATGTTATTAGGTGCGCAACTAAGTTCTCGCTGTTTTTTTGATGAAAATGCAACTTTATTGTGAAAAAATGTTTACAAATGAATCATTCAAAATATTGCCCATCGCTATCGACTACTTTTTCCCATCTTTCTGGCGGAGCTCGAATACCGTCACGGTAGAAGTGTTCGTCTTTTGAGGCTATCCATGAATCAAGCCATTTTGAGATGTCTTCATATGAGCGGAACTGCTGATTAGCCAGACCATGTGCCATCGAACAAAACAAGTAATAATCGGACGGCGCAATATCTGGGGAATATGGCGGGTGAGGTAGGACCTCCCATTTGAGCGTTTCTAAGTAGGTCTTAACTAGTTTGGCAACATGAGGCCGAGCGTTGTCATGCTGTAGAATCACTTTTTCGTGCCTCTGCTCGTATTGTGGCCGCTTTTCGCGCAGTGCTCGGCTCAATCGCATCAATTGAGTTTGATACCGTTCCCCAGTGATGGTTTCGTTCGGTTTCAACAGCTCATAATAAATAACACCGCCCTGGTCCCGCCAAATACACAGCAAAACCTTCGCAGCGTGAATATTCGGCCGAACCGACGACGTAGAAACATGACCGGGCAGTCCCCATGATTTTGTTCTCTTTGGGTTGCTGTAATGAATCCATTTTTCATCACCCGTAACGATGCGATGAAGAAAACCCTTCCTTTTTTGCCGCTGGAACAATTGTTCACAGGCGAAAAAACGACGCTCAACGTTTCTCGGCTTCAAATCATAAGGAACTCAAGTTCCTTGTTTTTGAATCATTCCCAACGCATGCAATCACTGGGAAATGGCTTGGCGGGTAACTCCTAATGCTGAAGTAAGCTCTTTTTTTGTTTGGCACGGATCCTCATCGAGCAATGCCTCCAATTCAGCGTCTTCGAAGGTTTTTGGTCTTCCTTCACGCGAACGGTCGTCAACATCGAAATCACCGTCTTTGAAACGACGGAACCAATCACGGCACGTTGCTTCACTTAGAGCAGCATCTCCGTAAACTTTTTGGAGTTCTCGATGCGCTTCAGCCGCCGTTTTCTTCGAATGAAAGAAGACGATTATTTGGCACAAAATCAGACATTTTCACACAACCAAAAGTATATGACGCAAAAACAAATGTCACAATCGACCAGCACTTACTACTGGAGCCATCTCTTGAAAAACAGCGAGAACTTAGTTGCGCACCTAATAGATGTTATCATCTTGTGTTTCTTATATTACAGCGCCAGATGTGGTTGATTATAATGTCCTTCGTCTGTCGCCGTCGACATACTACATTACACTATATACAAGTAAAATACATGAACTGTGTGTAGAGTACCTGAATTATTGGCAAAGAATAGCAATCATACAAAAAGTTTGCAAAGTTTAGTGCTCCCCAACGTTTATATACAACACACAGTATTAAAAAGAAAGACATACCTTGTTTTGTTGCTCTTCCATTTCCGCATTGATGGCATCTAGTTCACTGTCAATCTCATGTTTCTATAGGTGAAAATTAAAATAACAACAACATGCCACATATCAAACTGAAAAATGTCTGTGAACTGAGTTGATATATTTATATACATATGCTTGTACAACTTTGAACAGCTTTAATCCTATAACTAGAGCATACAAGAAAATAGTAAAAGAGCTGGCTGCGACAACCCAAAGTTTCTACATAAAAATTTTAACATGTGGACCGTGTGTGTCACAAGCACTAATTTTAATTATTCCACTATTTGCGAGTGTACAAAGCCAAGTAAAGCGACACGTAACTATTAAATGCACCAACTAAAACGGGTCACTACTTTAATAATAAATACCTGCGCCTTGAGATCGTTCAGTCTCTTTTGGGCTTCTCCTTTCTGGTTTTCTAATTGTTTGAAGGTTGCGGCTAAGGTATCCAATTCACTCTGAAAAAGACATTGAAATGTAAACGCAAATGCGCCGACAAGGGATGTAAACGTTTTTTTTTTAAGTTTCTTCACAAAATTCGAAATAATTTTGGATTTTCCTAAACGTTTGGACTCTAAATTAGTTGTTGAAAACGGTTCTACAATCCTACTGGATCATGACCTCCTTTAATTTGTGCTGATTAATTCTCTAATCCCAATGTTGTTGCGTATATTATTTATTTAAATTCCCGTCCGGATTTGAAGGATCTCGTAGCAATAAGTGTCCTGCGAAGATTAATTGTCGACTCATCGCTCGGCTTTCTTCCTCGAGGACCTGTTGGAACTTGAAAATCGCAAATAACGATTTCTCATTGTCGTATTTCGCTAAGTAATACACGCGCAAACGGAGTGTGGCATATGCTAATGGAGTGTGAATAAACAAAATGGCAACTGTTGTACATACATTATTACAGTACCTGCAAGCTTTTTATTTCGCCGGACTTAATTTTTATGTCCGCTTCCTTTTGTGCAATGTCCGTTTCGAGCGCGAGTTTCTCCCTGGCCAGTTCCTCAATATCTTTGCTGATCATGTCCAATTCTGGATTAGAATAACGTGTATTATTGTTTTCCTGCAACAAAGCAGACGAAATTAGGTACGCCGAGCCGATCGTTATTCTAAAGGTGGTTCAAATAGCGCGGTTTTTTTAAGAATAAATAAAATATAGATGGCGCACTGAATTTGTCTGGGTATTTGAGCATTTAAAACATTTATAAAAATGACTTCGTATACGGTACAACAACGCGTTCAAATTGTTGAATTGTTTTATGAAAATCAGCGTTCTGTGAAAAGAGTTTTTAGAAGATTACGTGAACTTTATGGTTTACATAATCGTCCATCTGAAAGCACTATTGGTCGAATTATTAAAAAATTTCAAGAGACCGGTTCCGTGGAAGATAAAAAAAGTGAAAAATACAGTCGTAGTGGTCGTTCACGAGAAAATATTGGTTTGGTTCGTGAAAGTGTTACTGAAGATCCTGAAATGTCCATTAGACGACGTTCACAACAACTTGGACTGAGTGGATCAACAACATGGCGTATTTTACACAAGGATTTAGCTCTGAAGGCATATAAGGTTCAAATAACACAGAAACTGGAGCCATTAGATCATTTAGAACGTCCTTCATTTGTCAATTTCATCAATGAATAACCAGCTGATTTTCTCAAAAAATTATATCTTGCGATGAGGCACATTTTGAACTTGGTGGCTATGTTAATAAACAAAATTGCCGTATCTGGGGTGAGGAAAATCCACGAATTATTCATGAGAAACCTATGCATCCTAAACGAGTTACTGTTTGGTGTGCATTATGGTCAGGTGGTGTAATTGGACCTTACTTCTTTGAAAATGCTGCTGGTGAAGCTGTAACTGTCAATGGTGGTCGATATCATCGGATGATAACCGAATATGTGGTTGGCGCCACACCTCACTTTGCACGCGAATCAATTGATTTATTGAGAAAAATTTCCTGGACGTGTAATCTCAAGAAAGGGTGACGTTAATTAGCCACCAAGATCATGTGATTTGATACCGTTAGACTATTTTCTTTGGGGTTATGTGAAAAGTTAGGTTTATAAAAACAATCCACAATCAATTCCTGCTTTGAAAGATGAAATTATTCGTGTCATTGGTGAGATAGAGCCTCAATTATGTCAAAATGTCATTGAAAATTTTAACAAAAGAGTGGACGTCTGTGGAGCTACAAGAGGAGACAATTTGGCAGATATTATTTTGCGCGTATAAATGTCATAACTGATACTTCAGTTTCCAAAAAAATTTTTGAAAGTGGATGCAAATTATGTGTTTTGTTTATTCTCAAAAAAAAAACACGAAATTTGAAACATCCTTTATTTTATGTAGGAGAGTTTTTTATTGGTGCATTATGAAATTCATTGCAAAAATTACAAAGCAAAAAAATCAAGATTTCTAAAGGGTTTTCAAAAATTTATGACGTGACTTGACAACTTTAAAAAATGAAATGTGAAACTGCGTTCGAAATATTGCTAATATTAGGCTTTATTTGCTCTTCGGATGGACTTTTTAAGAACAGATTCATGACGAACATGAAGGAAAAAGCGAAACAATATTACAAAAGTAAATTCGGCAAAAAGGGGTTAAACTTTTTGGGTTACGATCTCTCCGAGTATCCCGGAACGCAAAAACAGTACAGACGTCAAAACAGAGAAAAATGGGAGGAATATTACAAGTGTCTTAATATGCAGAAGGCCAATTTGGGATTTTACAAATCTTTTACGCCGGAAGCTGTCCAAAATATCGAAGGCAACTCTGTTAGGTGAACAGTATACATTTTTGGAGCAACTGTAAATACTAACATTGATTTATTTGATTTAGGGGATTTACTTTGAATTCTATATCGTTTCATATTGCTTGTATTGTATATAGATTGCATTAATATCTACATCCTTGTCAAATCAGGGCAATCATCGTTACAATACATTATCACTAACGACGGTAATGGAACGATAAATAAAGGTTGTCCCAAAATTAACGAAAGATTTGAATTAAATAGAAAACACAGTTTTTAGTCTTTTGATTGTTATTTCTTTATCGAATCATAAAGTACATAGGATAGGATTATTTATGGAATAACACATCGGGCAAATGGCCTCCACGGCTTTGCATTCACATACGTACTTGTTTGTCGAAATTTTCCATGACCATTATGCATAAATGTGGCTGAATTTCGTTGATGCAGCATTGAATCTCCTCCTTTAATGCACGGGTGGTTGTGGGCTTGTTGACACAGACCTGTGATTTCAAATAACCCCGTAAAAAGAAATCTAATGGTGTTAAATCACACGATCTAGGGGGCCAATTCCGATCACCGAAACGAGAGAGTACACGATCTGGAAATATCTTATGCAGTAATTCAATTGTTTCACGGGCTGTATGGCATGTGGCACCGTCTTGTTGAAACCACATATTGGCCACGTCAATATCATCCAATTTCGGCAGAAAGAATTGTGTTATCATGTCGCGATATCAAAGACCAGTAACAGCCACTGCTTGACTAGACTCATTTTCAAAAAAGTGTGGTCCAATTATGCCTCCAGCTCAAAATCCACACCAAACAGTGACACGTTGTGGATGCATTTGTGTTTCAACAATCACATGTGGGTTCTCAGAACCCAAAAAAACGGCAATTTTGACGATTAACAAAGCCATCAAGGTGAAAATGTGCTTCATCGCTTAGGATGATTTTGCTCGAAAAATCAGCATCCATTTTGTTGATGTTCGATAATCCATTCAACTCTCTTCGCTGTACATGGTTATTAGGTTTCAGTTGTTGTGTTAATTGACTTCTGTAAGCATAGAGATACAGATCTTTAGTGAGTATACGCTGTGGAGAGCTTCTTGAAATTTGCAATTCTTGTCCGCGACGCCGAATTGAGGTTCCTGGATTATCACCGATAGCCTCACGCACTGTTTCAATATTGACATTTGAACGGCTTTTTGGATGACCAGTGTGTTTGGCGTCACCAACGAATCCAACCTCCCTGAATTTTTCAATTAATCTCTTCACAGTCTTCACAATCTCTTCACAGTGTTTTAACTTCGTCAAACACTATTCCGACCATATTTTGTATGAAATTTTCGAACCGCGGCCGTCAAGCTTTCATTATTTTTGAAATATTGTTCAATAATGAAGACACGTTGTTCTATCGTGTAACGCTCCATTTTTACTAACCTTAAACTGTCAGCTGTCGAATTATTTTTTTAATTTTTTTAGGTTTGCCAACACGTTACTGCACAAATGGCGACAAATTCAAATCTTGCGTTAATTGTTGGACACCCATTACATATCGTCATGTGCATGAAGATAGTAGTCCTAAATTAATAACATTTACAACGGACAATTCCGATGCGGCTACTTTACAATTATTTAAAATCCCTGAATAGACATGGTTTCCGGTAAAGTACCGAATATGAGGGGGAATTACAGAGTTTTCTAGTTATGTGCTGTCATTTGCCTGTGCATTAGTATAGAAGTACCAAAACTGGCGGCACTAAACGCAAACGTATAAGGTTCCGTCTGTTGCAGAATAATTCATTAATTATTTAATCATCCATTTCTGTTGCAATATGGGCCGAGCAAAACATTGTTCGTCGGAAAAAAGAGCAATTATACTATGTGTGTGTGTGTGTGTGAACATATTACAAAATGTGCTTCTATCATATGCAGAGGAAGAAATACCACTAAGATGGTTGTATATGCAGAATAACGATCCGAAGCATGTTTCTCGTTGGCCGGCACAACCGTCAGATTTAAATCCCATTGAAAATGTATGGGTGAAGTTAAAAAAGACTGTATCTGCTGCTAAGCCGCAAAGTATTGACGATTTGTGGAGAATATGCCAAACCGAATGGCAATCAATTTCAGCAGAAACATGTAGGTAACTGGTGAACTCGTTGCTCCACAGGTGTCAAGAGGTGATAAACAATAAAAAGATCAAGCAACAAAATATTAAGTGTGTCAATTCAATTAACTAAGTAAAAATGACATTTGGTTCGTATTAAGACTTGTCTGCTGTTTTAATGCACAATTATTTTGCTTGTCCTAGAGATTCGAAATTATACTGTTTAGTGGCTTATTTGGTAAGGCAGCTGTCTGGCAAACGGCAGATACAGATTCGAGTCCTGCTCCGACGCAGGAGATTTTAATTAATTTCTGTGATTGTAAACAACGTTGGCAAAACAGGAAATACTAATTTTCATTAATTTTCCATCGTGTAGTAAGTGTGTATAACAAGAAACGCAAGTCAATATCCCACGAAGGAAAAGTGAATGGGAGACTGAGAGAGTCGGTAGTAATAATCACATGAAAATTCGAACAGAGATTGGTCCGACGACGTTGTATTTACAGGTGAATCATCTTTCTGGATCTGGCCACCTGGGTTAATGGGTAAAGAAAGTATTATACAGCACTGTAAAACACCTTGTGAAGGTTATATCTGTGGTTGCTTTAACACGCGAAGTCTCGGAGATTTATGCTATTTACCGGTACATTAAACGAGAAACAAATGGTAAAATTGTACCGAAACGGACTCGTGGTTTAAAGATGACAGTGTAGATTGAATACCACAGAAGGCAAATATCCGAAACATCGAAATAAACTATGGGACGAGTGGAAAGATGCAAATGGTATTGAATCTATGGTTTGGCCTTCGCAGTCTTATGAAGCATTTTCCAATTACCTCGCAACATAAAGAATATATCATTACCTGCGGATTCCAAGGAAAATTGGGTCGCAAATATGAGAAATTGTTGTGAGACTGCTCTTAAAAATAATGGATACTGGACGTCACATATCTATTTTTTCTTATAACCATTTTTTGTTAGAAATATTAGCTTGTCTTGTCTTATTATGCGAGGGTAGCCGTTTATACTTCGGTAACTGGCAACACTGTTAGTGTTGCCTCTGATCTGATGATTGCGTCGTGAAGTTGGTCATTCTTGACAATATATTTACCTTGACAGTTTTATTATCCGGTCGCTATTTCTATTGTTGACAGTAACTTGAAAATTTTATGTCGGCGAAAGAATGGAATTAACTCGCGAATATTTTCGTGCAATTATTTTTCATAACTTTCGGCATGGATTTTCTCAATATGAACGCATCAACAAGCTGAATTCTTTATATGGCGATGAAGCACCATCGAAAACTACAGTATATCGTTTGTATAGTGAATTCAAACTTGGATGGCGTTCTTTGAACGATGAATTTCGCGAAGGTCGTTCCACAAATGTTGTTGTGTCGGAAAATATTAATGCAGTGTCTGAATTGATAATGCGAGATTGTCATGTGACATACCGTGAGATCGAGGCATCTCTAGGTATTAGTAACACCAGCGTGCATAAGATCCTGCATGAAGATTTAGCCGTTAAGAAGCTATGCTCACGTTGGGTACCACATAATTTGACAACGGCTCAAAAAATATGACTCGCGTCGTTTGGTGCCAAGAAATGCACAAAAAATACAATGGCGGTGCTTCAAAGAACGTTTATAAAGTCGTCACAGGTGACGCATCTTGGATCTATACGTATGAGCCCGATAGTAAACAGCAGTCGAACAAAAGTTGTTCGCGCTTGAAGCACCGGGCAAAACATTTAATTGATGAGCCGTCCGCCGTGCAGTCCTGATCTGTGATTTCTTTTTGTTCCCGCACGTGAAGAATAAACTTCGTGGTCAACGGTTTTCTACGCCGGAAGAGGCAGTTGAGACATTCAAAACTCATATTTTGCAGATACCGCCTTCACAGTGGCAGCATTGCTTTTCGGATTGGTTTAAACGAATGCAAAGGTGCATCGATTTTCAAGGAGAATATTTTGAAAAGCAATAAAACTATTTTCGATAATAAAAACTTTTTTGTTTGCTTTTTCCGAAATATGAACGGCTACTCTCGTATATAGTTGAAAAACTTTAATACTTTATTTTTGTCGTGGTGCCGTCAAGTACTAAATACGAGATATAGTTATATTCCTCCGGGTTCATCGTGTGATCGCTACACACGTCGATTATAACGGCCGCGGGGTTAAACGCAGTAGTATTGTTACAGTTACCAATAGTGAAAACCTACGCACGTAAAAATGTACTAAAAAAGATTTTTACGCAGATTCGATTGTAAAATATGTATTTATCCAGTGGACAGGGATACTACAGAAGCTGTTGAATGGCTGTTCAGTCAGATAGACGATGACTACTTATCTCCCGTCGAATTTACTGAACACATCATGTTATCCCCAGAAGACAAATCATTGGCCGTCTTCAATTTACAGGGAGAAAATTCAGGGCAATACGTTTGCAGAATCGGAGAAACAATGACCGCGCCAATATATCTAACGGTCATTAAATCGAGCGAAAACTTAACAGAGGTAATCTCGCTAAAATGTCGCAATCCTTCCTAGAAATAACGGAAGCATTTCCTTGCTTTTAATAGTTTTATAGTAGTCCACGCCAAACAAATAAATATAAATGTCCCACTTCGATAACAATATTAGTTCATCATTTCCCATTCGGAAGAACGTGTACGGTTTAACAGTTATTTATGCGGTGTGGGCTGCCAAGTTAAGCTTCTTGACGAATCGCTAATTTCTCTAGGTACATCCGCCCCAAGCTCTTGCAGGTCCCTATGAAATGCCTTCCGTGACACTACCTCAACACAAGCTCATTATAGATACGTTATGGACGGAGTGGTCACCGTGCAGCAGATGCGGAAGAGTCGGCAAGAGGCACAGATATGGACACTGCATCATTAAATATAATAATATGCGAAGACGCAGTATACGTAGCAAGGATGAGAAGAAGAACGTTACCGAGAAAGCGATTGTAAGTATCAGATATGAACTCGTTAGTTGTACTTCGTTGATCAGTTATCCACTCGTATGTTATTTCACCTGGGATCAGCATTAATCCTCATTTAAAATGTAATAGAGAAAAGGAAGAATTACACAATAATAGACGTAGAATGATCAGATATACAATATATACCAGACCTCTTCTACCTTTCGGTGTAGGGTAAATTCTCGCTTCCACTCGTTCTAAGGCCCATTAATCACTCTCACTTCTCACTGGATTCGGTTCTCATTTTACCTACCACTGTACTTGTTTGCCCATATGCACGAACTCTGCCCATTTCCTTCTGTCTCGCGCCAATATCTTGGCCTCTTGCCATTTTGTCTTTCTTCCTTAGTATTTCCTCCATTGTCTCGTCCCAGCTCCTCCTTGGTCTTCCTCTCTGTCTCTTTATGTTTGTCTTTGCTTGCCATATCTTTTTTGTTTGCCTGTTAGGTCCCATTCTGATTAAATGACCAAACCATCTCATTTGTTGTTTTTCTATTGAACTCTTTATTGATCCAACTTCCAACATTTCTCTTATTACCCCATTTCTCATTTGATCTCTTCTTCTGACTCCCACTATCCCTCTCGGGAACTTCATTTCCGTTGCTTGTATTTTCGATTCTTGTTTCTTCGTGAGGGTCCAGCTTTCACATCCAAAAGTCAATATGGGTTTAAAGATCGTTTTGAATACCGTTATTTTTGTTTTTTTTTGCTTATTTCCTTTTTCCAGATAAGAGCTTTATTCTGCGCATAGTACACTTTGTTTCCTCCTTCAATTCTATTGTTTATTTCTGCTTCATTTTTCCCATTTTTTTGTATGGTAACTCCTAGATATTTGTAGCTGTTCGTTTGCTAAATTTCTTTGCCATAGATCCGGATGCTAGTTTGCGTCTTGTTCTTCCCGAGCACTATAATTTTGGTCTTTTCTGTATTTATCTTTAGGTTGCGTTTATGGAGCGCTCTGTTCCATATTACTAGATTTTCTTGTAGTGCATTGTTATTCCCGCCGAATATCATAAGGTCATCCGCAAAAGCGCATTCTAATATGTATACCGGCTCCAAATAATCTATACCCTACGTGGAGCAAGGCTTGTTCTTTTATGTCTTTAATAACATCATCCAGTATGATATTAAAGAACGGTGTGCCCATTTTCCCCTCCCTGTCTCAATGATCAGATATGCATTTTTTAGGACGTGGAAATATCGAAAGATGAAATGGATTTGATAAAAATATTCAGAGAAGGTATACCGTGTCTGTCGCACATCTTGCCGAAATCTTTCAAAGAGCTACCGGAGGTGAAGTCAAGAGCGACACAAATTATGATAGGCTACTGCAAAACCCGCTGTCCGAAACCTAAAATTTTTGAAGTGAAAGATAGTGCGGGAAGAGTGTTAGAGGTCGCCAATAACTCGGCAGGTGTGTATTCGATGTTACAAGCCGTACCACCCCTAGAACCCACCGCGAAACGGATCATTGAATATAAAAGTACAGGCACCGAAATCGTCATTTCATGTCCCGGGTAGTAAACTTTTGTGAAATATGAGAATGATTTAGTAAAAAACATTTATCGGTTTTAGGAATTTAAACTCCGATAGTCCAGTACATTGGCAAATAGGTGGCAAAAACGCAATTCCTGAAGTGCTTAAGGAAAGGTCTGGTGGAAGGATCTATGTGACCGTGCTGGATAGAGTACATATAGACGATGCGAAAATATCCGACAGCAATCTGTACAGGTACATAACGAGCTTTTTTTTACAAAGTTTTCCGTCCAAAACTAAAAATTGTAGAAGCTTATGTATGTATGTGATATAAGATAATACTTATTAAAGCTCGGCAGTCCATTCTGTCTTAAAACAATTTATTCAACGAAATAAATACAAAGGGTACTAGGAAAGTTTTGCAATACAGCTTTATTTAATTTTTTCAAAGTAATTTCCTCTACACTCAATACACCTCTCCTTCCTCCGAAACCAATCTTTAAACCAGTTCTGCCAAAATTCACTAGGGAGTGAAGCACACTCGTTATCTCAAGCCCGCAGAAGGTCCTCATCACTGGAAAACCGCCTCCCTTTTAGCTTCATTTTCATATGCGGGAACAGTGCAAAGTCGCAGGGAGCAAGATCTGGACTGTAGGGAGGGTGCTCGAGAAGTTTCAATCCTGTCGTGGTCAAACATTCGGTGCAGGTTTTGGCGCGGTGAGCTGGAGCATTATCGTGATGGAGTAACCAGGTGTCCATTCTTGACTTTGGCCGCAGGTTCTTCATAGATCCAATGACTTTAGGCAGGCACTGTTCAGTATACCACTTAGCTGTGATTGTCTTCTGTGTCCACAACGACGCGTTCCACAATTCCACTCGATTTGAAAAATAATACAGCTATCAATTTCTTGTTTACAGATCGAGATTTTCTGACAACTACGGGTGTGTCCTCATCATCAAAGACCCAAACTTTGCTTTGAGCTTTGATCGGCACATCGTAATAGTACAGCCAAGTCTCGTCACCTGTCACGATGTTGTTTACATATCGAGATTGTCCCTTATTAAACTTTTTTAGCATCTCCCGACACCAAGTTACACATCGTGTTATTTGCTCTTCAGTCAGTCGATGCGGCACCCAGAGAGAACAAAGTTTCTTCACGTGCAAATGATCATGCAGAATCGAACAAATTGCTGGTGCATTTAGGCCTGAAGTACCCTCTATCTGTTGATAGGTCACTCGCCACCAGCATTTTCCTCACAGTATTTTCCTCCATAACTGACGTTCCTGGCCTTCCCGGCCTCTCAGCATCCTCTACAGTTAAATTTGCCCTTTGGAATTCTCTATACCATTTGAATATCGTTGTGCGATGTGGACAAAAATCACCTAGTGCAAGAGTCATTTCTTCGAAGCACTGGTCTATGTTTAAACCACGCACGAAATTATAACGCAAAACTGCCCTTATCTCATTTCGTGACCACGATGCCATCGCAAGCGCTTTACATTCTCACTGCTAATGAATTGCTGTGCATAGCGTGGCGGTTGCTATGCACGTATGAACATGTCTCAACATGCAGCAACAAGCAGCTTCCTATGATTCATTGTTGCGTCATATTGCAAAACTTTCCTAGTATCCTTTGTATATTGCGGGACAGAAATTTTCAACAGACAACGATGTTGAAGCTGTTTACGAATGTTTACCATAATGAACTTGAGGGTATAGCAATTTTGAATCATCGCTGGTCTATATGTGTCACTTTGGTCCAACGTTCGGGCAATTTCTTAATGCCATCTCGCCAAAGGGTTCCCTTTTTACTCTCGAAAAAGGTGTCAAGGTAAATTTTACCCAACGAAATCCCATGAAAACTCCACCAACTTCTTGTACGATGGACAAATATGTGTGATTTTGATCATCACGACATGAAAAATATTCGTCGTCTATTAATTAACGCTGGCCGCTTTTTAGCAAGAGGTTGCCTCTAATTGTCAACCTGAACACAGTACTTGACTGAATTGATCGAGTGAGCATTCGGTAGCAGCTCATAGTAGACTATGCCCTTGAAATCCACCTAATACACATTACTTTCTTTGGGTGGAAATTATTTTTTGACGATGTCTGGGGAGCGCGGTCTTTTTTAAACCAAGATTTGCGGCGTGTAACGTGGAGATGTCTTTGAACTGCTACATGCTTATCCACTATGGTCGTATGGTGTCAGTTGTTACAGGCCGTCCGAGGCGTTCCCGATGTCAAATTCGAACTCGTCGTTCCTAAACCGGGCATACCAATTTTGTACGGCAGATTCCCCACAGACATTGCGTATCTTTTTTGGCTGCTTCAGTTGCGTTTTCTCCTTTCTGTAAATAATATAGCATGATGTGCTGAAAATGCTCATTTTCTTTCTCCATTTTCGCACTGCTCAAAGTCACAAGCTTTATTCTCCAAAATTAAAGAAACTACGCTAAAATGTAGCCACAACTGTAGGCTACAACTAGGCTAGCAGAATATTTCACTCAACTAACAGTTCCCCTCCCACTCCTCGCCGACGCGAGCGCGCTAAAATAAGAACAGACTTACATCACAACCCAGTACATCTGTATAAGGATATATAACGTTGTTAATGACAAATGAGTATTAAACATTAACAAATACTCGAATATATTAATGAGGGACTTGCAGACTTTAGCGGTCGTTGTTCATAGTTTCTTCTGGGCTTCCGGAATGGAGCCGTGTCTTATGTACTTAGCAAAAATGAACGAATCGTCAGTAAGAGAAACAGGAGTGACATAAGACACGGTTCCAGTCTGAAAGCCTAGAAAAAACAATATTAACATTTTTTACTATATTGTATGCACAAGTGAGTAAATTAAATATTGAAGCATCCTTTGCTTTTAAGTAACAGGTGTCCTTCAATTAAATATAGACGCTGATGATAGGTCAAATCTAGGAAACTTCTTTGCTGTGTATTTGCAACACTGACAATTCTATTGTCATATTATAAATTTGTAATAAAAACATAAAATTTAATTTTTAGCTGTTGGCAGAACGACGCTTTGGCGGGCATGGTGCGTTTAGTTGTCGAAAAGAAAATACACATGAACGTTAATCATCACATCATGTTATTCGGCGTGGTTGTAATACTGTCGACGTTTCTGTACGTTTTCGTGAGGGCGTTCTTCGGTAGAAAGTACGCGAAAACGTATTAGAAGGAATGGGGAAACTTACGATAATGCCGTCGGCCGGTTTCGTCGATCTAAAACTAGGCGGAACCATCTCTGGTGTCAGCGACGCCGGAGGTTCGGCCCCCTTTAAACACCGAGCAACGAACCACATTGCGAGAGCGAACTGTTCATTATTTAATTTACCGCATTGTTTAATGTCGCATAATGACCTGTAACAAATTAAAATATTCATGTATGTACAAATACGTATGTGCGAAGCACAATAACATGCCAACAAAGAGACAACTTAACTTTTAATACACGACACTCACGATATCGTAACCATAAAAAACACTTGCCAAATAAATAACATTCATACTTCTTTCGATTATTCTTTTGAAGTGTGAACAGTGAAAATTAAATTATCTGGCCGGCACATACATACACTACCGGTCATATTTATTTGCCCACTCCAATTTTGTGTTTCCTGAAATACGGATTATCTTTCCAAAAATCTGTATTATAATTATTCAACAATATTATTAGTGGAAGTAATTCCATATGAATTTCTACGAAAATCTTAAATTGTTTAGGATATATCGTAAAGGTGTCATAAATTGGAAAAATACCATAAATATTATATAGGCTAATCCCTACAGTATTAACAGTTTTACCTGCATTTCCGAAGGGTATTACCAATATTGTGTTATTGTACTAACTAATTACAATATAAGGATGTGTTATTCAAAAAGGAAAATAAATTTTTATGTCAGTCATCGTTCACCTTTTGTTGCGAAAACAGTGAAATAGCGAGTTATTGTGAATATTTTAATCCAATGCCGAAGACGAAGGAATTATCTGTTGAAGTGCGTGCTATGATAATTGCTTATCATCGCACGGGTAAAAGTAATCGCGAAATTGCAAAAGAATTACGATTAAATCGCGGAACCGTTGATTATAACGTTAAAAAATTTGAAGAAAGTGGTACATTTTCCAACAAAAGAAGATCTGGATGACGCAAAGCGACGACATCTGCAGATGACCGGCATCTAATACGGATAAGTAGACGCGATAGACGAAAACAACACCAGAAATTGCTGCTGAAATGAATAGGGCGCGTGCTAAACCAATTAGTGTGTCCACGGTACAGAGAAGGTTAAGGCAAGCGGGTTTATACGGAAGAATTGCTCTGCGAAAACCACTTCTACGAAAGCAAAACAAGATAAAGCGACTAAATTGGGCTAAAGAACATAAGAATTGGACGATTGATCAGTGGAATAATGTATTGTGAACAGACGAATCGAAGTTTGAACTTTTCGGTAGTGAAAGGCGAATATTCGTAAGACGAATCCGCAGGAGAAAGAGTACTGCCAGAATGTATTGCGCTTACCGTAAAACATGGAGGAGGTTCAGTAATGATTTGGGGGTGTTTTGGTGCAAGATCTGTAGGCGATCTCGTCAAAATTGAGGGAATCCTAAGAAAAGAAGGCTACAAGGAAATTTTAGGAAATAACGCTGTTCCTTCAGGACTAAAGATTCTTGGCGAAAACTTTGTATTTCAACAGGACAACGATCCGAAACACACTTCTAGATTGTGTGGCGATTACTTGCGTCAACTAGAAGAACAAGGGCGCATCTCTATAATGGTATGGCCAGCTCAAAGTCCTGATCTGAACCCAATAGAGCTTCTTTGGGAAGAATTGGGCCGGAAGGTTCGAGAACGTGCACTATCATCCACCACTGTACTGTGGAAACAACTTCAAGAAACCTGGGCACAAATTACAGAAGATACACTGCAAAAATTAATTGAAAGGATGCCGCGGTTATGTGCCGCAATTATTAAAAATAAAGGTGGGCACATTGATGAGAGCAAAATTTAATAATAATTAATGATAAAGTTTTTATACAAGAAAAATGTAACTATTTTATATCTGCTTCTGGGTTTCCGGGCTGGAACCGCGTCAATTGTATATCTGCCGACGTTTCGTACCCATTTGTATGGGACATCTTCAGGGCTGAACTACTGCACTGAAACTGCATGGACCACGACCGCGGAAGTCTACATACCAAATTAACTATTTTATGTTTATTTTACACTATTGTATTGGTACAATAAATAAATTTTCAGTACACATTTGATAGATTAATAATTTTGGTTAAAACTAAGGGTGGGCAAATAAATATGACCAGTAGTGTATACTATAAATAGGATTTTCTCACAATATAAGTGCGAGTACTTACCAAATATGTGCTAAAACGGGAGGTAACACCCCCGACTGTAAAAAGACGTCCTTTATTTCCTGTCCCGAAACGAATCCGTCCTTATCCACGTCGCTCTTCAAAAAAAGAGCATCCGATTTGCTTTTTTCCTCGGGCGACACGACCCAAGTCAGGGTCGGTTGCACTGGCTGTACCGGCTTGAGCGGCATTATCGGGGGCTGCGGCAGTTCGGGTTTGACGCCGTCGATGACGCGCGGAAGTATTTGAGGTCCTCCAATAGGGGTGGAATCTTTCCTTTTTGCCGGAGGCATCAATTCGGGAGGTAAGGTGCTCGGTATTGCGTACTTTTCGAGAGCTTTGTAAACCAGATGCATCGCCTAGTAAAGAAAAATTGTTCCATATATTGTGAATATACAAAGTAAGAAATAGTAGATGTTATAATATGCACATATGTTTTAATAGTAACTAGGCCCTCCTACTTTTCCCTTTCTATGATCAATTCCATTGTTCCGTTGTCATTAAAAGAGAAATTTTCAAATATAATTATTTTCAAGGTGCATAAAAATATATCAACACTCAATATTTTTATCAAATCCCATAAGAAAAGCTCTGACAGAGGCGAGGCTATCCTCTACAAAGGTTCACTGCTAGAACTGTTCAATTATAACCAATGAAAAGCACCACCCGCTCAAGTCTTCCTATTCAAATTATTTGTGTAACTATTCTTGAATTTTCCAGAAATTAAAAATAGCAAGAGTTAAAACGAGCAAATGGGAAAAACTATACTTCCATCTCTCGGACTGAAATTAAAACTATCTGAGAAATGAAATTGTACCGAAAGATGGACGGACAGTTTTCGTCATTTTTCCATTCTATCGCTTTCGATTTACCACCGAGTGGGTTTAATAGTCGACAAAGCAAAGGCTACCTGACGAGTTCTCAACGAACAAACCGTGTAATTGTCAGTGCTTTGTCGACTGTAAAATCTTACTTACCACAACAAATTCGTGCTTATCCAACATTCCATCCTTGTCTTGATCGGCGAGATCCCAGATTTTTCCTAGAGTGTCAAGTGGCAATTTCGAATCCATTAAAACACCTTTTACCTACAATAAGTGATGCGTTAGTACAGAGAGTGGTAAAAAAAATATTTTCCAACCTTATTTCCCGGAATGAAACCGTTCAGCGGTTGCAGAGATTCGAACAATTTCTCGTATTTTTCTCGCTCGCCCAATTTAATTGTCCAATCCACGGCAGCCGGGGGAAGAGATGTTATTAAAGGTGTGTTTGAAGGTGGCGGAGGTTTTACTGGCTTCGGAAGGGGAACGTCGCCCTAAATGGAAAAAATGCGATTATTTACGGGAGGTTGCAAATAAATAAACTTCATTTATTTATAAAACATTCTTCTTCCTAGCCAAACAGACAGGAGGATAGCAAGGTATTGTTTTGTTGCATGGCAATGTAAACGTGGGTATAACGAAATTAGTAGTAATTCGTTTCGTTTCTAATTATTGATCGTCTCATTTAATATCTGATATAGAACGCAACATTCAATGACGTGTTAAATATTTGATTTTCATATATCCAATCGCCGCCCAAACAAGAAGCAGTATCTACCATTCTGTTTATTTAAGGTGACATAGTACGTGGGCAGGCTGAAAAGTTCTCGGTCTGACAATGAAAGACTGCGATTTAAATTTAAAAATGATTTTATTTTTCTACATAATCTCCCTTGGGTTCAACACACTTGGTCCAGCGCTTTTCTAACATCAATATCCCTTCCCGGAAGTGAGAGTCTGGAAGGCTGTCAAAATATTCTTCTACGGTCCTTTCAACTTCTTCGTTGGATGTGAATCGCTTTCCTGAAACAAATTTTTTCAAATTTGGGAATAGATGGAAGTCTGAGAGTGCCGCCAAATCAGGAGAATGGGGAGGATGGCCGAGCAAATCGTACCCCAAATCCCGCAATTTTCCCATCGCCAACGCACCCTTGCGTGCGGGGGGAGGGGGGGTCCTGATGAAAAATTATTTTTTTCTTCTTCAAACCAGGCCTCTTCTCGCGCATCCAGCTAGTCAAGAAGGTTAGAGTAATATGCGCCTAATTGTTCTGCCTTTTTCAAGGTAATCAATTAACAAGATTCCTTTTGCATCTCAAAACACGCTGGCCATGACTTTTCCGGCAGATGCGATCGATTTCGCTTTCTTTGGCGCTGAACCACCGGATTCCACCTACTGCTTCGACTGCTGTTTCTTTTCTGGCGTGTAGTGGTGGACCCATGTCTCATCCATGGTGACAAATCGCCGCACAAAATCGGTTGGATTCTTGTTAAATCGGTCCAAAGAATGCTCCGAAAATCGTTTACGCATTTGCTTTTGATCGACATTCAGCAAATGCGGCACCCATCTTGCGCAGAGCTTTCTCATCTGTAATTCTTTGTGCAAAATGTTTCGCACCCTTTCTTCCGATATCCCCACAGCCTCAGCTATCTCACTCACTTTTACTCGCCTATCGTCTAACACAATATCATGTACTTTTTCGATGATTTCTGGCGTGGTAGCGGTTTTTGGCCGTCCTTCACGTGGGTCATCTTCGAGGGACGTACGACCACGTTTAAATTCAGCTGCCCACTTTTTAACAGTTGACATCGAAGGAGCAGAGTCCCCGTACACTTTTATCAACTTCGGATGAATTTCCATAGGGGTTAAACCATCCAAAACAAAGAATTTTATAACAGCACGATATTCAAGTTTATCCATTTAAAAAATAACACGCACGACGTCTACTACAAAAATTCTTGCAAACAAACTACTTGAGAGAACAAGTTGAAAGTTTTCATATGAACTAAAGACACAAGCAGCCACGCAGGAAACATAAATTTCTGTTAATTGTAACGCCACCTCTTTGTCAGGCCGAGAACTTTTCACCTTGCCCACGTATAATCAAAAAAGGCGAGTAAAGCCCTTTACCACATCAATATTCGTATTCTGTAACGTATTTCGCAAACTAAGTTGTCATAATCAGCAGCTAATACAGTTAACCACAGTTTATTAAAATTTACAGTGATATAGTATAGATGTGCAACGAAAAAATAGTGTTGCGCGATTATCAGAGATTATTAAATCGCATTACATGGAAACTGAGAATTTATTTCAGGGTGCCGTGTTACAAAACGGTTGACTGCTATTTTAACGTTGTCCTTAGTTTGTAACACTTTAAATACTGTTGAATTTGTAGAGGTTAAAATTTAGCTGACAATAAAACTTTTTAAGATGACAGAAATGAGAATAGATTTTTTTCACAGAAATAGAAAGCGGCAAATTTTCTGCTAGTACTATTTAGATTTACCAAAAATAGTAACAGCAGTATCGTTGCTTTGAAATACGAGTCATATTTTGTTTGTTCTACTGTGAGCCTAGCGATCATTTATTCAATCAAAATATATTAGAAATGGGCAACAATCTTCCAAGATATGGATTTTGTTATGTAACTATCGAAGCATATTAAGATTTTGCCAAAAGTACGGACTTGAAATTTTAATTTCCCAACTTAAAATGCATCCAGAAACACAGAGGGAATGAGTTGAATATAAAATGATATTGCAAAAATTCAGTTTTTATACATACTTGTAATATTCAAAAGAAAATTGCAAATATTTTTAATTGCACTGAACATATTGTAAAGATATTAATGAGTAAGCTGCCAATACTTTTATTGAGTTTTTATAATTTTGACAGAACAAACTTTAACGAATTGAACGTTCCCTTAACTGATTGGTATAACAGTAACATGTAATTAGAATTTACTGTGTACAGTTTTCAAGTAACATATTTTTTAAATATCCGAAATGTAAGATTAAAAATATATTTTCTAATAAGTTTCTCTTATCATACAAAACTTTAAGAGACACATTTCAGCTACTACTAACCATTTTAGGGGGTGGCATGTCCATTTTAAGGTTAGCAAGATTAATATCTCGACCTTGCTGTGCTAGAGCAACTAATTTTAATGCCACAAACATGCCAGTCTTGTCTAAACATCCTCTTCCACCTGGATCCGAGAGGTCCCATACTCTTGACAATACAATGTCACTCAATCCGGACCTTTTAAGAAAGCGGGCTGCTTCCATTGCTCCAACTGTACCACATCCATTTGGATCGACCTACGGTTTAGCAATAGTTATATAAATACATTGCATGAACAAATTAATAGTTACATATTTAAAATTTTAGATAAGATATTTTTAGATATCAAGTGGTACTTACGAAATTATAATATGCTTCATATATTGCATTATGATTTCCAGCTACCTAAAAATGTACCATTTTTTAGATAAATTCAGTGCAGATAGTATAATTCGAAAAAAACAATGTCATGTAACATTCGTAATAATAAGGAAAATAGGACTTTTTTCAGTTACTTCGCAGGTTCTTCGAAATGTTACCAAAGAAACAGAAATTGATTTGACGTTTGAAAATGTCATATGTTCTTATTGACAGTTAACAAGTATGAACATTAACTCTTTTTTTATGTTTTGGAGAACTCAACGAATCATTTTAAGAACGTAAAAAGAGATATTCTTTAGTATATAATTCAAAATTTGTAGATATAAGAATATATAACAATACCGCCCACTATCAAACGGCACAATAAAAAGCGATAAAATTGCAATATTGGAAATAAAAAGAAAACTATCACTGTTACTGTATTTTTCACTTGGTGTTATTTTTCAATAAATATGTATATTTGAAGATATTGTCGAAGAATTGGTGCTAATACCTGTGTTGGAGACGGCAAAGCAGCCATCTTTTCGAACACTGAAATAATATCGTTTATTGGTCAGTGCGTAGTATGACAGCCAATCAAAATAAGAATCAATAGGAGCTTAAACAAGACTGCCAACTTGCTAAAGCTAAAAAAATAATACAAAATTTTAACTGTGTACAAACTTTATTACAGCTTCCTTGAGTTCCCGAATTACAATAAAGGGATCTTCATTTACTACATGGTATAAATGTTTTTCTTTCAGAAAAATATCACTTTTTCCATATTCTTCAGAGAGTACTTCATAACACGTTTCTTCATTGTCAATCATTCTTATCAATTTCGACTTTTTATTTAAATCTTTCAGTATCTCATATAAAAAACATAGTTCACTCTGATTATATTTATTACTATTTACCATCTTCCATATCTTTTCTTTTTTGCCTGTGTAATAGAACTTTAGATAATTCTGATTTTTTATAACATATTCAGCACAAATATCAAGCAAAGGTTTGCTATCTACGAAATAGATTAAAATGTATAAGAAATTACATTTACAATGCTCGAAAATCACCTTTTTGCAGAAGCTTAGCATTTCGCCTTTGCCAAGTTTTCGGTCGAGCAAACTTTGACGAGCAATATTCAAAATTCTTGTTGAAAAGATTACCCACATTAGGTTGTCTCTTTGAGCTTTCGTTTTTGATAGGAATTAATGGAGGTATTTTACTGTTCAAATATTCAACTAATTTAGAACGTATACTGAAAATACGCTTGTATTAAAGGTCCGTAATTTTTAGAGGTTTAGAAATGATAATTACCTGTCCAACTTCTCGTCATTTGTATTAATTTCTTCAATAATACGCGATTTGAAATTACTACATTGTTTAGGTAAAGGTATCATGTTTAGAAAGTACAGAAGTATATTTTGTGGCAAATCATTCATCTTTGAGCGAAGTAGTTCTAATGTCTGCAATTCAAATTACCCCATTTCCTATATACAATAACTCAAGTACGTGTGAGGCCTACCTTTTCGTACTGTTCTACAGTCGAATCTTGATTTGAATATTCTTTTATAATGTGAAGGGCTTCATCTAATATCTGAGGACGAGCTCTAAAATGTTGTTTTAATACCATCATTAATAATGTTTGATTATCTTCCATAACGGAAGGAATTAGAATTTAAGGAAATGTCAGTAACGTGCTTGATTTTTGTTTATGTTTACTGCATAAAGACAATTGCTTTGTTTATTTTATGCCATGGAGAAACCAAGTTAAGTTCCATACATATATATAGTGCCTATATTTTTTAAAATTTATTTTACGTCTCGTACTTGCATATAATGCCTTAGCGTACGCAGATGATTTAAAAATTTTTTCTAGCCTAACATTCTATGATGATTGCCAGATTCTGCAGTATAATCTTAATATAATTAGTGATTGGTGTGCGCAGAATGATATTACTATTACTGCTGATAAGTGTGCTGTTGTCACTTTTACTAAAAGCAATAATCCCCTTATTAGCCAGTATGCCATTGATCACACTGTCATTTTGAGGAAGTCGTGAATTATGGATCCTGGGGTCCTGTTTGACTCCAGAGTGGAATTTACAGATCATATTACTACTATATATGTTTCGGCGTCACGTGTCCTGGGTTTCCTTGTGCGTTCCTGCAGACATTTCAATAACATTGCGGCTCTCAAGGTTTTATATTATGCTTTTGTCCGGACTAAGCTTGAGTATGCCTCGGTAGTATGGGATACTATGTTTATTAGAGTTTGTTTCTGGAGAGAATCCAGAAAAGATTTCTAAAGTATTTATCTTACCAGCTTGATGGTATATACCCACCGAGGGGAGTTGATTATGAGGCGTTGTTGGTTAGACATTGCTTCCAATCTTTGTTTTGTCGTAGGGATGCTACCAGTGCGAAGTTTCTTGTTAATTTGATTAATAATGGTGTGGATGCCCCTTGTGTACTGTCTCAGGTATGTCTATTGGTTCCTTCTTATTCCACTCGGTCTTTTGATTCCTTCGCTCTTCCGGGGCCAGAATTAATGTTCGATTGAAAGCTCCGCTTACTCATATGTGCAGGAATGCGAATAGGTTGTTCCCAGATCCCTTTCATAGGTAATAATTTCGGTGGTTGGAGAGTTTGTAGTATAACTTTGGTTTCATCTGTTCTTTTTTTGCCTATAAATATATACTTAAGTTTTATTTTTCATTTATTATTATTATTGTATGTTTTCATTTTTATATATAATTAAGCTAGTTTTTTTTAATACTTGTACACTGTACATAATGTTTGATTTGTCTTTTAAATGGTGTGTCTGTTGAACAATAAAGGTATTATTATTATTATATTCAAAAAGTAATGAAAATAAGCGTGTTGTTCATTTGCACATTTTTTTTTATTTAAAATATTAAACAACTTAAGTATGTAGTTATTTAAATATTCATTTGAAATTTTTATTTGACATGTCTTATTTAGAAAATCTGTAAAACGGCAAAAAACTGTTTTGCCTGGCATTTTTTGAAAATTAATTGTTCCAGATTTTATTTATGTACGGTGACTGCATTTTAAACTTATACGAGGGTAGTTTGACAAGTAGTGAGAATGGAAAAGAAAAACGAATTTTTTAAATACAAAATAATTTTTATTTTTCAATATGTTCTCCTAAAAGAGCAATACATTTATTCCAACGGTGCTCCAATGCCCTTATGCCATCTCTAAAATGCGATTCCGGAAGGCTTGCAAAATACTCATTTACGAAGATGATAAGCTCATCATTAGACGAAAATTTCTTTCCACCTAGTGCCGTTTTCAATTTTGGAAAAAGGTGGAAGTCGGAAGGCGCTAGATCAGGCGAATAAGGCGCATGCGGTACTAATTGGAAATGCAACTCGTGGATTTTGGACATCGCAACTGTGCTGGTATGCGAGGGAGCGTTGTCTTGGTGAAGCAGAATCTTTTTCTTTGCCATTCCTGGCCGTTTAGCACGAATCTCAACATTTAATTTTTGTACAAGTTCTGCATAATATTGTCTGTTTATTGTGGTACCTTTCTGAAGGTAATCAATGAGCAAAATGCCCTTTGAATCCCAAAAAATTGATGCCATCACCTTGTTTGCCGATAAAGTGGTTTTCGCTTTCTTTGGAGGTGCAGAACCACGTTCTAACCACTGTTTCAACTATTGTTTAGTTTCGGGTGTACTGTAGTGTATCCAAGTTTCATCGCAAGTAACAAATCGCCTACAAAAATCAACCGGGTTCCGCTTATAAAGGTCCAAACATTCATTGGAAATGCGCAAACAAGTGAACTTTTGATCAGTCGTAAGCAATCGCGGCACCCATCTTGCCCAAAGCTTGGAAAGGCCAAATTCTTTCGTTAAAATGTGGTGTACGCGTTTTGTTGAAATGTTTACCGTGTCTGCTATCTCTCTCACTTTGAGTCGTCGATCTTGTGTAATAATATGGATTTTTATAATCATTTCCGTAGAAGTCATGATTTTGGGTGCTTCAGAGCGCGCTTCATCAACACAGCTTTTTCTGCCACGTTTAAATTAATTTACCCATCTACTTATTGTTGCGGATGATGGAGCAGATTCACCTAATGTTTCCCATAACTCATCTTTTATTTCGGTAGCTTTCATACCCTTAATTACGAAGTATTTAATCACCGCACGATACTCTGCTTTTTCCATTTTAACAAAACGATGTGTTGCTTCTTTTTCGATCAGCTGTGAAAAATAAACTAATCAACCGATTTATCTAAATATCGGATTGTAAACATATAAATAAGCAACCTAAATTACAGTGCATTTGTTTTACCAATTAGAACGGCTCCTATGTGTCATTCTCACTATTTGTCAAACTATCCTTGTATGTCGTAAGTGGACAGCAGAATAAATTGAATAAAATGGTAATTATCAAATTGAAATGATGCATTTCTTAGTTCATGCTTGAGCGAAAGTTTCTTCCTATTTTAATGAGTACTTTTAGAATCGGTGTGACTTTATTTCATCACATTGTATATACACAATACAACTATTAATTAAGAGAAAATGTAGCAAATTACAAATTTTGAACAAGCAACAAGTTAAATCAGCGACGATTCTTATAAGAAACTAGAGTGAGGCCAATTTTTTCGCGAAATTCGAAGGAGTTGTGCGTAAAATGTCTCCGAAATCTAATTTACCACGCGTTGTATCCCTACTCTATTGGTGCCGCATATGAGTGTATGCAATCGACAACTTCTCTTAAAAACACAAGCTCTAGATCGAGAAGGGAAAGTATCCCACTTCTGGTATATTTTTTAATAAGAGGAATCTTTCCCTGTTACCACTTTTCAGTTCGACAGAAGTTAGTGATTGTGAGAGTTTCGGTGTACCAGAAAATATTGAGGTTTGTTATTAGGATTACTTCTAGGTGTAAAAAGATAGCTTACGCTTAAAATTTTTTAATTAAATTGGGAAAATATCGTTTTGCAAGTAATAAAAATAATTATTTTTTTCACATTCACAATATATTTGTAACTAAATTGAAAGATAGATATAATCTACTATTTTTTAAAATATATTATTTACTTAATTTTAAGTTACTAACAGCTAATCTATCCTTACAGTCTTGACAATAGGCTGTAAGTATGGATTTTATAAGCGAATTATGAAAGAAATTATTGGATTGAGATGAGTACTTATTTTCGAAAACCGCTTTATGTTACACGCTCTTAAAAGACGTAAGAAAAATAATAATAATTCAACTGTAAAAAAATCTATTCCAATGCCTAAATGGAATTCGATTTTCTATGTCAAAGGAGACATACGGTTTGTCAAAAAAAATTTTTGCACATAGAGAAAAAATAAAAAAACTTCAAACGATGCATTGATTTCCAATTTAAATAACCAACTTTTTTATTTTTTTCACACAGCGTTTTATAAACACCTGTTTCTTTAATATAATAAATAAAAAAAACTTCTATAGCAATGAAAATATTCTAATGTAGTATATTAAAAAAGGAAAATAGTTCAATTTCTCTACTGTCAAAAAAATGTTTGCACACTGGATAAAATATTAAACCTGATGTAAATTTTTGAATTTTAAGTGCTAATATTTTGTGTGTCCATCTTGAGCATCAATTACCGCTTGCAGACGGCTTTGCATTAATTAAGTAAGCTTCGGAATATTATATTTTAACGGTATTTTGTCTCACTCTTCTTTAATGAACCTTATCAATTCGTTTTTATTGGTTGGCGATCTTTTTCCTAACTTTTCTTTTTAGATGAACTCACAAATTTTCTATAGGGCAGGAGTGTCAATAACTTTGGTGCAGTTGTATAATAACCAGGACCTACATAAATAAGATTTATGTTTGGGATCATTATCTTGATAGTATTTGTATTTGAATTTATTCGAATTATCCGGGTCAATAAAATCGAATCTTTAAATGCTGGCAGTCAGTTCGTTTTTCAAAATATCAAGATATACTTCCTCAGTCATTATTTTATCCAAAATCCTGATTACATCAACTCCCTTGTTGGATATACAGCCTCATACTATTACTGACAGTTTTCCAAACTTTACTGTAGGAATAAGATTTTTATTTTTTAATGCTGTCAGAGGTTTACGTCAAACTCTCTCCGGTCCGTCATAGTAATAAAAAAAATCATTTTTGTCTCATGTGAGAAAATGACATCGTCCCAGTACTCTGAAGGAAGTGACATGTGTTCGGTGGCGAATATTAATCTTTTTTCGATATTTTCAGCCGAGAGCAGGGGTTTTTCCCTAGACACTCGTCAAAAATATTTGTGCTTTTGTAACACATTTCAGATGGTTTTATGGGAAACACTTAACCTAAAGTCTTTTTCCACTTGAAGAGCTAATCCTCTAGTACTGGATTGCGGGTTATTATAAATAGTTTTAATTATTTTGCTCTCAATTCGCCACGTCACCTTCTTTGGCCTGTCTGTGGATCTTTTAACTCGAGTCTGCCTTCTTTTTTACTCCTTTCGCATTCCATTCCAATTATAAAAAAACCAAAATGCACAAAATTCGTGGAAAATAACGGCAGTTTCTTTTTTTTTTGTTGTCATCATTCAATATACAAAGATTTTTTGGACACTTTTTATACTGTGTAAACTTCTTTTTTTGTTGCTGTTGTTGTAATCTGTGTCTATTTGAAAAGTATTGGCGTCTTGTAGTCGTAAACAAGTACAGTAACGAAATGTGTGCAAAAAAAACAAATACGTAAACTATTTGTTGTTGAAATTCTTGAATGAAGATAACGCTTTACATGTTTGTTTTTATGTGCAAGGATTTTTGTTGACAAGCTGTATGTATAAGGTAGTCGAAAATTCACGAATAATCGCGAGGTTATTCTATGATTAATTCTGAGTCGCTAATCTTAGTACAGAAATGTTATATTATCATTAGTGAAGCCATACGAATTGCTTCAAGGAAGTCTAGATTTTGCAACGTGGTGTAAATGATAAATGTTTGAATGGGGAAAAAGAAGCGTGATAAAAAATATTTAAATATTTTTTTAAAGAATATATTGCTTTTACAACTCTGCTTTCCATTATGCACAGCTAATTTTCGACTGCTGCGACCTTGTTCTTTCCATTTATTTAAAGTTAATGGCTTCTAATCTAAACATTTACATTTCGAACTGTTTTTGTAGAGTCTTCAATGAAATACTCTGTCTGCAGCGGCTTCGTAGGACGGTCGACTTAGAATTAATCTTAATCACTTAAGGTTGATACAAACGGTACTAGGAAAGTTTTGGAATACAGCTTTGTTTATTTAATTTTTCAAAGTAATTTCCTCTACACTCAATACGCCTCTCCATCCTCCCGCAGGGCACTCCTCATCACTGGAAAACCGCCTGCCTTTTAGCTTCATTTTCACATGTGGGAACAGTGCAAAGTCGCAGGAAGTAAGATCTGGACTATAGGGAGGGTGCTCGAGAAGTTTTAATCCTGTCGTGGTCAAATATTCGGTGCAGGCTTTGGAGCGGTAAGCTGGAGCATTATCGTGATGGAGGAACCAGGTGTCCATTCTTGACTTTGGCCGCAGGTTCTTCATAGATCTAATGACTTTAGGCAGGCACTGTTCAGTATACCACTTAGCTGTGACTGTCTTCTGTGTGTCCAAAACCACGCGTTCCACAATTCCACTCGATTTGAAAAATACAGCTACCATTTTCATCTTTACAGATCGAGATTTTCTGACAACTACGGGTGTGTCCTCATCATCAAAGACCCAAACTTTGCTTTGAGCTTTGATCGGCACATCGTAATAGTACAGCCAAGTCTCGTCACCTGTCACGATGTTGTTTACATATCGAGATTGTCCCTTATTTAACTTTTTTAGCATCTCCCGACACCAAGTTATACGTCGTGTTATCTGCTCTTCAGTCAGTCGATGCGGCACCTAGAGAGAACAAAGTTTCTTCGCGTGCAAATGATCATGCAGACTCGAACGAATTGCTGGTGCCTTTGGGCCTGAAGTACCCTCTATCTGTTGGTAGGTCACTCGCCAAGCATTTTCGTCACAGTATAACTGACATTCCTGGCCTTCCTGGCCTCTCAGCATCCTCTACAGTTAAATTTGCCCTTCGGAATTCTCTATACCACTTGAATATCGTTGTGCGTTGTGGACAAAAATCACCTAGTGTAAGAGTTATTTCTTCGAAGCACTGGTTTATGTTTACACCACGCACGAAATTATAACGCAAAACTGCCCTTATCTCATTTCGTGACCACGATGCCATCGCAAGCGCTTTACACTCTCACTGCTAATGAATTGCTGTGCATAGCGTGGCGGCTGCTATGCACGTACGAACATGCCTCAACATGCAGCAACAAGCAGCTTCCTATGATTCATTGTTGCGTCATATTGCAAAACTTTCCTAGTATCCTTTGTATATTGCGGGACAGAAATTTTCAACAGACAACGATGTTGAAGCTGTTTACGAATGTTTACCATAATGAACTTGAGGGTATAGCAATTTTGAATCATCGCTGGTCTATATGTGTCGAGATGGATGAGAATTATTTCAGAAACAAACGCAATTAAAAAATTTTGTTTTTGTCCTAGGGACTGTTCAGCTCGCTCCCATATATGTTGAAAGTATATGGACGATAATTTATTTGAAATATTTGAACAACCGTACTCCCGGTTTTTTCTCTAAAACAAACAGAATTTTCCAACAAACCCAATATTTTGTATGCATTTTTAGTTCACACACCCGTCCATACACTATTTTCTTTAGATACGTTTTACGATAAATCAATACAAATATTCTTGCGCTTCGGTTATGACATCGTCTACAAATTAAATATTTTTTAACATCTAAAGCTCTGTAAGTAAAAGATATTATTCCGCAATGTAAAAAATAAGCATTATTGCCAATTATTTTTTTTTTAAACAGGGCTAGAGGAAGAGAGAGGTTCTTTTACATAATTAGAGCAAGGCAGAAATAAATAATTGTAGAATTAGCGTTCGTAATTTTGATTGTTACAAGAAGCAGATGTATCTGCTTACAATAAAAATTAAATTTTCTCAAGCCAGTTCTTACACAACCATTAAAACAAAATTTACGTTTATGAAACTGGCAGCGCATTAGAAATCTTAGTGTACACGTAGAAATACTGAAACAGCATTAATGCTTTACAACTTGATCAGTGTCGAGATCTACAATGTTAAGATTTACAATTATATGTGAAGTTTTGATACTCCAATACGAACTTAAAAGAATCATTTTTCACAATTATAAGTTAAGATTGATACCCCAGTGTAATCGTAAAAGAATATTTATTTTGCGGTTTACACTAGTGCGGTTTCACCTGTGGAAGTAATTGAGAACGTCTCATGTTACTTCCTCCCATATTACATATGAAAAAAAAAACTTCTTTACATTGTTTCATCGGAAGTTCATCTATGCTTGCTTCAATAACTCTATTGTTATACGCACTCATAACTTATATCTTTGTCCTTTCAACAAATTAAAAATCTAATTGAACCATTTTTATTGAATCATTCTTTTAGAATATTGAGTTGTTTTTTATCTAATTATCTTATTTATTTGAATTTATTTAATTTTATTGTATAATATTAACACTTTATTGGCAAACAGAAAACTCTTTTTTAAAATTTACAAGGCAATTAGAACGTATTCTAATTGCGCGAGGGTAGCCGATTATATTTCGGGAATAGCAAACGAAATAAAAAATTTTTATTATCGAAAATAGTTTTATTGCTTTTCAAAATATTCTCCTTGAAAATCAATGCACTTTTGCATTCGTTTAAATCAATCCGAAAAGCATTGCTGCCACTGTGAAGGCGGTATCTGCAAAATATGGGTTTTGAATTCATCAGCTGTCTTTTCCGGAGTAGAAAACCGTTGATCACGAAGTTTATTCTTCACGTGTGGGAACAAAAAGAAATAACAGGGTGCTAGATCAGGGCTGTACGGCGGAAGGCTCATCAATTCAGTGTTTTGCCCGGTCAAATATTCAATTATGTGAACCGACTTGCGAGAGCTCGCATTGTCATGGTGGAAAATAATCTATCGTTTTCGGTTGGTTTTACTTATTTCTTCAGAAACTTGTGGCAAACAAATAGTAGTGTACTATTCGGCATTGACCATTCTACAATTCTCGAAAGGCACGGTTGCAACTTGGCCGGGTCTTCTGAAAAAACAGGTGACCATTTGTTTTGATGTGCTTCGAGCGCAAACAACTTTTGTTGGTTTTGGCTCATCTTGGAATACCAACACAGTCGACTGCTGTTTACTATCGGGCTCATACGTATAGATCAAAGATTCATCACCTGTGACGAATTTATAAATGTTCTTTGAAGCAGCGCAATTGTATTTTTTGTGCATTTCTTAGCACCAATCGACGCGAATCCTTTTTTAAGCGGTTGCCAAATTATGTGGTACCCAACATGAACATAGCTCCTTAATGGCTAAACGTTCATGCAGGATCTTATGCACGTTGGTGTTACTAATTCCTAGAGATGCCTCGATCTCACGGTATGTCACATGACGGTCTTGCATTATCAATTCAGACACTGCATTAATGTTTTCCGACACAACAACATTTGTGGGACGACCTTCCCGAAATTCATCGTCCAAAGAACGCCGTCCAAGTTTGAATTCACTATACTAACGATATACTGCAGTTTTCGATGGTGCTTCATTACGATATAAAGAATTCAGTTTGTCGATGCATTTTTGCTGAGATAATCCATGCCGAACGTTGTGAAAAATAATTGCACGAAAATGTTCGCGAGTTAATTCCATTTTTGCGCTGACATAAAATTTTCAAGTTACTGTCAACAATAGAAATAGTGGCCGGATAATAAAACTGTCAACGTAAATATATTGTCAAAGATGACAAACTTCACCATGCAATCATCAGATCGGAGGCAACACTAACAGTGTTGCCAGTTCCCGAAATATAAACGGCTACCCTCGTAGAATTAAAAGATACCTAAACGATAAACTAGAAAAAGAAGAAAGAAAATACATATAATAGCACACGAAACGCAGACTTCAGAAAGCAAAGATGAGTTATCAATTTCTGGAGAGAAAAGTTGGTGAAATTTTTCAAAATAAATTCATAAAAGTAGGATGATCTAACTGAAACAGTTAAGTTAGAAAAACAGTTACAGTTAATGAAATATCTTCCACCTATTTCGTCGACTCAGCATCAAATGCATCTTCAAAGTCTTTAAATCAAAGCAGTGAAAATAAGAATTTTCCAATAATCAAATGATTTTGGTTAAAACTTCCTTGTAAGTGACTTGTATTTTTAATTTGCAATATCTGGATGCAAGTCGTTAGGCTAGTACCAATTGTTAATGTTGTCTACGTGTTTTTATATAAAGCAGTTACCATTATAGTATTTAAAGAAAATATTTTTAAGCCAATTAGCAAACAGAACCTTCGATGATCGTTAATGAAGATCAGGAACGATAGTGGATCCAGATTAGATTCCTGTGGTACACTAGAAGCTGCTAGCAAACAAAAAACGGTTATATTGAACGCTGCGTTGCCTGCATAAAAAGCAAGAAGCAAACGATGTTCATAAGGGCTTGCTTCACCAAAATACAAGAAACATATATCATAAAGTTGAATGCTTTTGTGTGAAATCATGTTGATTATTCGATGTAATACATTAAACCAATTTGTAAAACAATGTTGGTCTGTAGTTGATAATTACGACCAAGTCATCATTGTCTAACTTTGGACCTACTGCAATAACTTCTAAATGGGAGAAAGATCACTGTATCTAATGCTAAATTGTGTAAATATTATCACGCAGTGTCCAAGAGAAAAGTAAGATGTTAGTCATATCCAGGAACAATTCTGTTCTTTGATAATGAACACTACTACTATTATTAGCACTTTTCTTTGATTTTATAAATTTCCTGCTCGCTAAAGTTCGGGCTATTTGTGTCTATTGCCTTAGACTTTAGAAACGACCATCTAACCAGCCGAAAGGAATTCTCTTTGTACTACGTGCACCACGTCAAAAAAAAATGAGAATGTTCTTCACAATGCTTTGCAATTGTCGGCATTTCTTGGATCTGGACGACTCTTCCACTGCGCAAATGGCAATTCGTTGTCTCGCACCACGCATAAGCTAAGAAAGAAAGAAAAGTTCCCTTTCTAAAACATTAACAATTACATGTAAGAAGGTTCACTCTGTATTTACCCGCATACGAAATTCAATAAGGCGATTCTTGGGTTCCGAAACCGAATCCTACCCTAACATATGACGTCAGTAAGAAGACGTGTATTCTGACTGCACTTCTTGCAACGCTAGGATTTGCTTTAATGCTTCGTGGCACAATTAAACGCATTGTTTGTATCTTAATCGGAAAAGTTTGGTCAGGGTTGACGTGTTCCAATGCATTGATGCTTGACATAAACAAAAGACACAAATGCGTTTAAAATTATGTTTGAAGCGAATCTTTTTTTCAGTAGTTTTCTTTGTGAATTCCTTTTCTACGTCTTTTAAAAAATGCGAATCTAATGATTCGTGAAGTGCATACGAAGATTAGCAAGTTTTTGTTGGGATTCTGCATAAAAATACAAAATGCATCGCCGATCATGGACTTAATTACATCAGGGGAAAGTTAGGTGGAAATTCTGTTAAGAAAGTGATATCGTAAATTTATAGTTTACAATAATTCTCGCATTAAGAGAAATTCAAAAGAAATTATACTAAATATAAACACGCGAGAAAATAAGTGGTACGAGAAACGTAACTGTAAGGCTGACATTATCACATATTGGCATTAAATTTTTTGCTGTTTTTGTTTGAAAATAATAGAAAGAAAACGATACTTGAAAAAAAATAACAACACATTACGATATATACAGTCTGTCTCAGAGAAAGCGGAACTTTTTTCAAATAAAAGCAAAAGCTTACTATTTTGATAAAATTCGTTTATATTATTCAAAGCAGTCGCCTTCGGCGACATTTTGCATGGCCAATTGACCCGTCGAATGAATTTTTAAGTTCATCTTTAGAGGTGTCCTTCGAGATCGCAGTCGACGATATTTTAATGGCTTCGACGTCCGATAACGCTGTCCTTTCATCGGTAAATGTAGTTTGGAGAATAGATAGAAATAACAGGGTGTCAAGTTCGGTGAGTACGGTGAATGGTTGATGGTGAAAATGCCGTTTGTAGCTAAAAGTTAGTGATAAGCGCCGAGCGATGAGATGGTGCATTATAGATAGAAAGAACAGGGAGCCAAGTTCGGTGAATACGGTGAATGGTTGATGGTGAAAATGCTGTTTGTAGCTAAAAAATCAGTGATAAGCGTCGAGCGATGAGATGGTGCATTATCATGTAACAAACGCCAGCTACCATTTTCACGATATTGAAGGCGCACACGACGAATGCACGCCAAAAGATTCTTCACAACACGAAGATAATGTACAGCATTAATTGTTTGACTCGTTGGTATAAACTCCTTGTGCACTATGCCTTTCGAATCATAAAAACAAGTCAACATTGTCTTCACTTTTGACTTCTCCAAACGACTTTTTTTCAGTCTTTCTTCGCTTGGATGCTTCCATTCATAGCTTTGACGCTTGATCTCTGGATTATATTGAAAACACCACGTCTCAGCAGTAGTTACAATAGAATACCTGAAGTTTTCGTCCTTTTTTGAGTCTTTAATCAGCATTGACTGTTTGACTAGTTGATACAGACTCTTTGTGTACTATGACTTTCGAATCATAAAACAAATCAATATTGCCTTTACTTTCGACTTCTCCAAACGCCTTTTTTGGTCTTTCTTCTCTTGAGTGCTTCCATTCTCTGGGTCATATTAAAAACTCCACGCCTCATCGCCAGTTACAATAGAATACCTGAAGTTTTCGTGCTTTTTCGAGTCTTTAATTAAGTCTGTACAATCTTGAATTCACTTAGCTTGCGTGGTACAAACCTTGCACAAATCTTTCTCAGTCCCAAATGCTGTGTCGAAATGCGATGAATTGAATCTTTGGAAATATTTAATTCCATTCCCACGCATCGCGATGAGGATTTCGGCTCATTTCTGATAAATTAACGCACTAGTTCGATGTTATTTTCCATAACCACAGATTTTTTGCACCAGGATGTTCGTCGTCTTTTATGTACGTCCGTACGATCGTCTTTAGATCGTTTATATCTCTCATACACAGGAATGTGATAAACAAGCAACACCATACACTTGTTTTATCAAATTAAACGTTTCAGTAAACGATTTACTGAGTTTGAAACAGAACTTGATACTTGCTCATTGGTCAAAAATTCATTTTTCGACCAATGCCAAATGCACACTGCTACTTTACGCGCCATTTCTCTGCTTCTAATGATGCAAATGTCATGATATTTTGACGTAACATTGGTGAAAGATCTACTTTACCAACGCATATTTCTTTTAGTAGATGGTACCACTAGGAATTATTATTTCAAAAAAGTTCGGTGTTCTCTGCGACAGACTGTGTGTACTTTCTACGCTTTTTATTAAGTCATTTATTACGATGACAATTCAAATTTTTCGTACGTTTTGTTTTTGCCTGAACATAATTCAAAGAAGCTACATTCGCGGAAGATTGTTTGTTATTTTGTGAACTTGCATATTGCCATGTCACGAAGGAGGAGGAGGACTTTTTGTGGCGTAAATTTGCTGAAAGAAATGGTAATACAAGACAGAAATATTGTTGGGATGAAATTTTGTTTATTATGTTCTGGTAGATAATTTCATGGCATTTATTTTTTAAATATGATTTCCGGCATATGTCCGTCGCGGCAACGAGTTACATGGACAATTCGATCAGTCCAATTTTTGACTACTTTTTCCAATAAATCTGCCCGTATGGCGTCAATAACGGGTTGAATATTGGCTTTCAATGCTTTAAGAGTTGCTGGTTTGTCGGCATAAACCAACGACTTAACATAGCCTCATAAAAAGTACTCTCTTCTTCTGACGAAGAACGAAGAAAGTAGCTTTTTATTAATTTGCGAATCGTAGACAAAAATATTTTCATATAAATTTGTTGCATTTATTTGTTCATAGATTGAAAATGTTGGTGTGGCATTTTAAGTCATATGAACAAATTACATGATTACCTCTTAATGAAGATTTATTCAGTTGTATTTTCAAAATGATGTCAGTCGGTCAAATTTTCAATGTTGTCGTAAAAGTTTATGTTTCGTTACATATTGGAATAAGACAAATGCGTCATACTTTCTAATTATTATATTTAATTTTATTCAAACAAACGAAACGAAATTAAAATCAGTATATGTACAGAAGTGAAACTTCGCGTGTGTAAACGACTTTATGATATGTCTAAGAAAAATTCTTTCGAATTACTCGTTTTTTATAATATCTACAGGTAATTCAAAGAACTGGACAGACACTTTTTGCCTGTCGATAGTCGGCTGAAATATCTAAAAATTCCAAATAAATAATTTCACTTCGGGATCTACCGGATGAAGATTTCTTTACACATGTTCACTGCTATGAAGTGTAAGAAAATTAGGATTTGTAAATAATGACGATATTTTTTTGTTGTACCAAAACATTATCTTCATAATGCAGAATCTAAATAACTTATAGTTTAATCATCGTCATCATTTAAATAACGAAATTTTGCATTTAACCTATAGAAAATGTCTAGAATATCTTTTCCTATGCGTAATATCTAATCACGTACATGCAAGAAGAATGAAGAATTAAAAATTTTGCACGTCCGAAAGTAGAAATTTGGAAAAATCAAACAATTTAATAAAAATTTCTGCAAAGTTTTTAATTCAGACTTTACTTATACGAGGGTAGCCGTTTATATTTCGCGAATAGCAAACACAAAAAAATTTTTATTACCGAAAATAGTTTTATTGCTTTTCAAAATATTCTCCTTGGAAATCAATGCACTTTTGCATTCGTTTAAACCAATCCGAAAAGCATTGCTGCCACTGTGAAAGTGGTATCTCTAAAATATGTTTTGAATGCGTTAACTGCCTCTTCCGGCGTAGAAAACCGTTGACCACGTAGTTTATTATTCACGTGTGGGAACAAAAAATAATCACAGGGTGCTAGAGTAAGGCTGTAAGAAGGATGGCTATTCAATTCAATGGGTAAAAACTCAGTCAAATATTCAGTTGTTTGAACTGACCTGTGAGAGCTCGCATTGTCATGGTGGAGAATGATCTGTCGTTTTCGATTTGTTTTCCTTATTTCTTCAAAAACTTTTTGCAAACAAATAGTTGTGTACCATTCGGAATTGACCGTTCTACTACTTTCTTAAGGCATGGTTGCAACGCGACTGGTTTTTCCGAAAAAACAGGCGACCATTTGTTTTGATGTGCTTCGAGCGCGAACAATTTTAGTTGGGTTTGGCTCATCTTGGAATACTCACACAATCGACTGCTGCTTACTATCGGGCTTATACGTATAGATCTAAGATTCATCACCTGTGATGACCTTATAAATGTTCTTTGAAGCACCGCCATTGTATTTTTGGTACATTTCTTGGAATCAATCGACGCGAATCCTTTTTCTGAGCGGTTGTCAAATTATGTGGTGCCCAACGTGAACATAGCTAAGCGTTCGTGCAGGATCTTATGCACGCTGGTGTTATTAATACCTAGAGATGTCTCGATCTCATGGTATGTCACATGACGGTCTTGCATTTTCAATTCAGACACTGCATTAATGTTTTCCGACACAACAACATTTGCGGAACATCTTTCATGAAATTCATTGTCCAAAGAGCGCCGTCCAAGTTTGAATTCACTATACCAACGATATACTGTAGTTTCCGATGGTGCTTCATCACCATGTAAAGAATTCAGCCTGTCAATGCATTCTTATTGAGATAATCCATGCCGAAAGTTGTGAAAAATAATTGCACGAAAATGTTTGCGAGTTAATTCCATTTTTTCGCTGACATGAAATTGTTAAGTTACTGTCAACAATAGAAACAGCGACCGGATAATAAAACTGTCAAGGTAAATATATTGTCAAAAATGACAAATTTCACGATGCAATCGTGAGATCGGAGGCAACAGTAATAGTGTTGCCAGTTCCCGAAATATAAACGGCTACCCTCGTAACAAATCATACGAAAACAAGGAAATGAAATAAATTCCCATCGGCTTGTAAGTGTGCTATTAACCGATCACACCTCAAAAACATAATAGTCATTCTAATCTTTCTATTCGGCAGTCAATTAGTATGCTATTTATTTTCGTAAGAGTCTCCGAAAAGATCGTTGCGGATCAAGTGATAGTTGATCTTAATAGGAATAAAAATTTAATTTTCTATGTATCTAATGAACTATTTAAATGTCTTTGATATTATCGATCATGGCTTTAAGAAAATATTTTACATTCTTACATAATCGTCTATTATGTCAAAACACGTAATCCAACGACAGTAATCAAATTTAGATTTAAACAATTACATCATTATATTTACGTAAATATATGTATTTGTACGTTATTCATAAAATTGTACTATCAGAACAGTTATCTTATAAAGTAATTCGAAACTGATAAGCTGTATGAAACATTATTGAACGTTATAATAAGAAAAGTAATCTGAGAATCTAATTTAACCTCTATGCCCTACAGTTAGTTCTGAAAATATTGATATAATAAAGGGTGTTTCAAATTTCGCGGTTTTTTTAAACACATAATTTGCATTCACTTTCAAAATCTTTTTATTGGTAATTGAAGTATCAATTATGACATTTATATGCGAAAAATAATATCTGCCGAATGGCCTCCCCTTGCAGCTCCACAGACGTCCACTCTTTTGTTAAAATTTTCAATGATATTTCGACATAATTGAGGCAATTATGGGCAATGGCACGAATAATTTCATCTTTCAAAGCAGGCATTGATTGTGGATTGTTTTTATAAACCTAACTTTTCACATAACCCCAAAAAAATAGTCTAACGGTATCAAATCACATGATCTTGGTGGCCAATTAACATCATCGTTTCTTGAGATTACACGTCCGGGAAATTTTTCTCTCAATAAATCAATTGATTCGTGTGAAAAGTAAGATGTAGCGCCATCCTGTTGAAACCACATATCCTCCAGATCAATATTCATTAATTCAGGCCACAAAAATTCTGTTATCATCCGACGATATCGATCACCATTGACAGTTTCAGCTTCACCAGTAAGTAGCATTCTCAAAGAAGTAAGGTTCAATTACGCCACCTGATCATAATGCATACCAAACAGTAACTCGTTCAAGATGCACAGGTTTCTCATGAATAATTCGTGGATTTTCCTCACCCCAGATATGGCAATTTTGTTTATTAATATAGCCACCAAATTCAAAATGTACCTCATCGGAAAACAATATTTTTTGAGAAAAATCAGCTGGTTGTTCATTGATGAAATTGACAAATGAACGACGTTTTAAAAGATCTAATGGCTTCAGTTCCTATGTTATCTGAACCTTATCTGCCTTCAGAGCTAAATCCTTGTGTAAAATACGCCATGTTGTTAATCCACTAAGTCCAAGTTGTTGTGAACGTCGTCTAATGGACATTTCAGGATCTTCAGCAACACTTTCACGAACCAAACCAATATTTTCTTGTGAACGACCACTACGACTGTATTTTTCACTTTTTTGATCTTCCACGGAACCGGTCTCTTGAAATTCTTTAGTAATTCGACCAATAGTGCTTTCGGATGGACGATTATGTTAACCATAAAATTCACGTAATTTTCTAAAAACACATATTTTATTTATTCTTAAAAAAAACGTAATTTGAAACACCCTTTACTATTATCACACGTATCCGACAAGTCATCGATTTCAGGCAAACCGAATGTAGATATCTTTGTTAGTTTTCCTATTCTTTTTCTTGCAAATTTCACTAAGCACTTCTGTTGTTGTACTGAATTTGATAAGCCCCCAAATTTCAATTTGTCTGCTTGAGTCGTGGAAATTTCTGCATCGTCAAACGAATTTTCATTCTTATTGTATTGCAATTCAATTTATTTGCTTGCGTCTATACATTCTACTTGGTCAAAGTCTATTACTTCCATATAAAACTCTAGAATTTAAACGTTTTTTTCTAGGCGTCTTTTTTGGAAATGGTCTACCTTTTTCGTTTGATTTGACTTCTACTATAATTTCAAGTATAGGGACCCGATGTTAGCTGTACTTCAACCAACATTTCAGACATTTTTAGTCCTTTAAAAAGTAGATATCGAATTCCGTGTTTATATATATATATATACAGACTTGTTCATTCTAGAATTAGATATGCGCTGTCCACAAGTGGAAAGAGTGCAGTTAGGTTAAAGCGCGCAAGAAAGGAGGATAGAATATCTCTCACTGGCAGTTTCGTTTTCTCCCACTTTTGTATTGCAAACAACTTCCCCTACTTTCTCGCGTGAACCTTCTTATTCTAGTAAACAAATATCTGAAGTAGTTGACGTAAAACCTCTAACAGTTCGTCGTATTCTACGCTAGGATTTTTAAAAGTTTCTTTTAATTTTTTCATTGTTTGAAAATCTTTTTAATTTTTAGAATTTTCTATTTCATTTATTTCAAGAATATTTTATTAGTTTCACGCCAAACGGCAAAACATTTCAAGAAAATAGCCATGTTGCATTTTATTAAAAGATTCAAATAAAATGCATCAAATAATTTATACAATTCAAAAATGTAGGTACGTATTGTCAATGCATAATGATTTACAGCCCCGACCTACACACATCATGTCGCTGGTGAAGACTGATTTCAGACATTCTCACGCGTAACACGCGAGAAAGTAGGGGAAGTTGTTTGCAATACAAAAGTGGGAGAAAACGAAACTGCCAGTGAGAGATATTCTATCCTCCTTTCTTGCGCGCTTTAACCTAACTGCACTCTTTCCACTTGTGGACAGCGCATATCTAATTCTAGAATGAACAAGTCTGTATATATATATATATATAATTAGTTAAAAGTGTTTTGGTCGACCGTTATAAGATAATCCAAATCAATAAAATTCGTCGGGTATTCGGTCAACTGTTAAGAAAATGAAAAAATGAAAAAATGAAAAAACCATTCTTTTGTTTTATCCTCTATATTTCGCTATAAATTTATAGCTTCCTCAGGAGTTCTAAAAACAATAGCACACGAGTTCTTACCTAGTTTGCAATCACTTATGTGCTGAGTCACCCTATGTTTTATTGATCGTGATGTGTGACCTATGTAACATCCAGAGCAGTCTTTGCAAGATAGTCTATACACTACATTCGATTTTGACCACAAGGGAATTTTATCTTTGACTTTTGTAAAGATATCCTTAATTTTTTTAACATTATATTTCACTATTGTGCTAGAGATATTGGTGCTACTTAATATTTTAATTAACTGATTAGTCAATGGCTCGACATATGGTAACTTTTTGTATTTACTTTCTGAATGTAACTCATCATCTTGCGGTCCATCATAGAAATTGTTGTTTTTACTAAATATCAAGTGTTTTAATAGAGGTTTAGGATAACCGTGGTTGATGAAAATTTTTAATAAATGGTTCAAGTTTTCTTTTGTGAATTCTGTATCCGAGATATGAAGGATTCGGTTTCTCATGGATATTATAGTATTAAATTTTTGGGAATTGGGATGGTGAGAACGATAATTAATGAATCTGCCAGAAGCCGTGGGTTTTTGATACCAGTTCAATTTAATTCTATTGTCAGGTGATCTTATAACCAAAGTGTCTAGAAAAGGAACAGATCTTTCTTTTCCTGTTTCTACAGTGAATTGAATGTGTTTATCCACAGAATTAAAGATAAAGAGAGTTTCCTCTATCATATTGTGCGGTAAAGAACAAATAATATCAATTATATTTGTTCTGTACCGCACAATATGATAGAGGAAACTCTCTTTATCTTTAATTCTAGATCGTTTATATCTCTCATACACAGGAAGGTGATAAACAAGCAACACCATACACTTGTTTTATCAAATTAAACGTTTCAGTAAGCGATTTACCGAGTTTGAAACAGAACTTGATATTTGCTCTTTGTTCAAAATTTATTTTTCGACCAATACCAAATGCACACTGCTACTTTATGCGCAATTTCTCTGCTTCTAATTATGCAAATGTCATGATATTTTGACATAACATTGGTGAAAGATCTACCTTATCGACGCTTATTTTTTTTTAATAGGCAGCGCCACTAAGATTTACTGTTTCAAAAAAAAATTTGTTTTCTCTGCGACAGACTGTGTATATTTCTTATGTGACTTTATAATCTTTATGATTTGACCTCTCATATCTCGCCGTATTGCATAAGTGAAGTTCTTGACATTATATTTTATTAGATTTCATAAATATTTTGTAAAAGTGCAAAAATTAAATATTTTATGAGTTCCATCTGAATACAAGGATGCATGAATTCAGGTTAAAGTTATAATCGTTCCTTAATGTTTTCTTCAAGTGAAGCGCTTTCTTTTAAATTTCAAAATTTGAAGAAAACTGTTATGAGTACATGAATAAATTGAAGCGAGTACGGCGCGGCGTATCATTCACCGTTTAACTTTAAAACGAATGGCAAGCTTTCTTTCACGTATATTTTATGGGTTTCGATTAAACGAATTCATAACGTATAAATAAATTCGAACATTAATCTGGTCCTGTAACGTGTTCGCAGGTGACCCTGTATTTCCTACTTTCATGCATTAATTTGTACCCATTTCCATTAATCAAGTCAATTTATTTTTATATCCAATTATGTAATATTAGCAGGGCGACGAAAGAATTTCGCTTTCATATATTTAGATAAAATTTCAGTGTATAGATTTATTTAACACGCCGCAAGCGAATGTGGAGTTATTAAATGAAATATTTTATATTTATATTCACTCAGGCTGTGAATAATAAGCTACAAATGATATACGAGTATTCTTGGCTCTACCAAAACTGTTTAATATGATACATCTCCAAATGTAATTTAAAAACATTCGGAAATTATACTGATTCGGTGCCTGCAGACGTTAAGCTACATATCAATGTTCAGCAAATTGAGCGGGTGGTGTCTTACAGACACTTGGGCATTACGTATGATGCCAATATAAAATGGAATATTCATATTCAAGACATACTGAGTAAAATTAAATATTTGGTGGGTGTCTTTAACAAGCTCAAAAGAACATTAAACAAAAAACAATTGTTGCAGCTGTACTATGGGTTATGCCATAGTGTGACCGCTTATGCTATACTTGGCTGGGGTGGTCTATTGGGTTGGCAACTAACAGTCGAACTGAAAAGTCCCCATAGTAAAACACAGTTTTTTGGCAAAATTCGATTTTATTATTCAATATAGTTGCCTTCGAGGGCGATACACCGATTATAGCGTTCTTCAAACTTTTCGATACCATTTTTGTAGTACGAATTGTCTTTAGCCTCGAAATAGGCCTCAGTTTCGGCGATCACCTCCTCATCCCTGCTAAATTTCTTCCCGGCGAGCATTCTCTTGAGGTCTGCAAACAGGAAATAGTCGCTGGGGGCCACATCTGGAGAGTACGGTGGATGGGGAAGTAATTCGAAACCCAATTCACTTAATTTGGCCATTGTTTTCATTGATTTGTGACACGGTGCATTGTCTTGGTGAAACAGCACTTTCTTCTTCTTCATATGGGGCCGTTTTTTTGCGATTTCGTTCTTCAAACGGTCCAATAACGCTGTATAATAGTCGCTGTTGATGGACTGGCCCTTTTTAAGATAATCTATGAAAATTATTCCATGCGCATCCCAAAAAACTGACGCCATAACTTTTCCAGCTGACTGTTGCGTCTTTCCACGCTTTGGAGCCGGTTCTTCGCGTGCAGTCCACTCGGCTGACTGTCGATTGGACTCTGGAGTGTAGTGATGAATCCACGTTTCATCCATTGTCACATATCGACGCAAAAACTGGGTTTTATTACGATTTAACAGCTTCAAACACAGCTCAGAATCAACAACTCGTTGTTGTTTTTGATCGAATGTGAGCTCGCGCGGCACCCATTTTGCACAGAGCTTCCGCATGCCCAAATATTCATGCACGATGTGTCCAACACGTTCCTTTGATATCTTTAGGATGTCAGCTATCTCGATCAACTTTACTTTACGGTCATTTAAAATGATTTTGCGAACTTTTTTGATGTTTTCGTCGGTGACAGCCTCTTTTGGTCGTCCACTGCGTTCGCCGTCTTCGGTGCTCATTTCACCACGTTTAAACTTAGCATACCAATCAATTATGGTTGATTTTCCTGGCGCAGAGTCCGGAAACTCCTCATCAAGCCATGCTTTTGCTTCAACGGTATTTTTTCCCTTCAAAAAGCAGTACTTTATCAGCACACGAAATTCTTTTTTTTTCCATTTTTTTAAATAACAAAAGTAGCTTCACTCTTAACGCAATATCTCAGTAACTAATGGTCGGATTGCTGTCAAATTTTGACACGTTTCGTTTGAAGGTTAGTACTATCTAAAAAACATATGGATTTAATAACAGTAACGACATCTATGTGTCAGACCGGGGACTTTTCAGCCGACCTGGTAAGTACTTTCGGTTTTTACTGAAAGAGAGCGTTGCTTTATTTTTTGTATAACGTATGTTAGTTCTGTACTTTACCGTTTGTCGCGTGATACTAGTCAGATTGACGTAACTTCAGAAGCAAGTAGTGCGTGATTTTTATTAAAGCTATTAGTTGTGGGTTAATTTTAAATGGAGTGCAGAAACGAACATTTTCGACATATTTTACTATTTTATTTCCGTAAAGGAAAGAAAGCTGCTGCGGCTCACAAAAAGATATGTGAAGTTTATGGTGCTAATTGCTTAACAGAGCGCACGTGTCAGAATTGGTATAAAAAATTCCGTTCTGAAGATTTTTCCCTCAAAGATGAGCAACGTTCTGGACGGCCTACTGAAGTTGATGATGACCAAATCAAAGTCATAATTGAAGAGGATCGTCATATAACTGTTCGAGAGATTGCGGAGAGGCTACATGTATCGCACACAACAATTGAAAAACATTTAAAATGTCTTGGGCTAGTTAAGAAGCTTGATATTTGGGTACCTCACGAATTGAAAGAAATTCATTTAACACAAAGAATCAACTTTTGCGATATGCACCTTAGACGAAATGAAACCGACCCTTTCTTAAAAAGAATCATCACTGGTGATGAAAAATGGGTCCTGTACAGTAACATAGTTTGAAAACGATCATGGAGCAAACACGATAAACCAGCTCAAACCACATCGAAAGCTGAAATGCATCCAAAAAAGATCATGCTGTCAGTTTGGTGGGATTACAAAGGTGTTGTGTTTTTTGAGCTGCTTCCAAGGAACCAAACGATCAATTCTGATGTTCACTGTCAACAATTAATAAAACTGGATGAAGCAATCAAAGAAAAACGGCCAGAATTGTCAAATCGGAAAGGTGTAGTTTTCCACCAAGATAATGCAAGGCTTCACACATCTTTGGCAACTCGTGGGAAACTATTGGAGCTTGGCTGGGAAGTGATGCCACATCCCCCATACAGCCCTGATCTAGCACCATCTGATTATCATTTATTTCGAAGTTTGCAGAATTCTTTGAATGGTAAAACTTTCACAAATGACGATGACCTTCACTCACACCTGGTTCAGTTTTTTGCTGATAAGGACCAGAAATTTTATGAGCGCGGAATCATGCAGCTGAAAGAAAGATGGCAAAAGGCCATTGAGCAAAATGGAAAATATATAATTGATTAAAAAAAAGTGTTTTATTTTATACTACAAAACCGAAAGTACTTAGTTGCCAACCCAATATATAACTCGGCTCAAGGTTGTATAAATAGGCTTCAAACTCGCATACCTAATATAATTCAAGTCAATCAGGAGATCAGGCCATTAAATATCAAACAAACTTTTGTTTCAAAATCAATATAAAATCACTACCAAAAGTTTTTTAACTTTTAACTAAATTCCTACAAACAAAAATTTATCACTACCAAGTCATCACTTATCAATTGAACAGAGAAGCATCTGTATTACAATGTGAAGTACTTTAACCAGCTTCCGAGTGAACTCGAGACTTTAAATACAAATGTAAATGTGTTAAAAAATAAAATAAAATTTTTATAAAAAACCTTAACATATTAGGTGCGCAACTAAGTTTTCGCTGTTTTTCAAGAGTTGGTTCCAGTAGTAAGTGCTGGTCGATTGTGACATAATGAAAATGTCTGATTTTGTGCCAAATAATCGTCATTTGCGGGAAGTGTTGCTTTTCTTCTTTCATTTGAAGAAAACGGCAGCTGAAGCGCATTGAGAACTCCAAAAAGTTTACGGAGATGCTGCTCTAAGTGAAACAACGTGCCGTGATTGGTTCCGTCGCTTCAAAGACGATGATTTCGATATTGACGACCGTTCGCGTGAAGGAAGACCAAACACCTTCGAAGACGCTGAATTGGAGGCATTGCTCGATGAAGATCCGTGCCAAACGCAAAAGAGTTTGCCTCAGCATTAGGAGTTATCCGCCAAGCCATTTCTCAGCGATTTCATGCGTTGGGAATAATTCAAAAACAAGGAACTTAGGTTCCTTATGATTTGAAGTCAAGAAACGTTGAGCGTCGTTTTTTTCGCCTGTGAAAAACTGCTTCAGCAGCAAAAAAGGAAGGGTTTTCTTCATCGCGTCGTTACGGGTGATGAAAAATGGATTCATTACAGCAACCCACAGAGAACAAAATCATGGGGACTGCCCGGTCACGCTTCTATGTCGTCGGTTCGGTCGAATATTCACGCTGCGAAGGTTTTGCTGTGTATTTGGTGGGACCAGGGCGGTGTTATTTATTATGAGCTGTTGAAACCGAACGAAACCATCACTGGGGAGCGGTATCAAACTCAATTGATGCGATTGAGCCGAGCACTGCGCGAAAAGCGGCCACAATACGAGCAGAGGCACGAAAAAGTGATTCTACAGCATGACAACGCTCGGCCTCATGTTGCCAAATCCATTAAAACCTACTTAGAAACAAATGGAATGTCGTACCCCACCCGCCATATTCCCCAGATTTTGCGCCGTCCGATTATTACTTGTTCCGTTCGATGGCACATGGTCTGTCTAATCAGCAGTTCCGCTCAGATGAAGACATCTCAAAATGGCTTGATTCGTGGATAGCCTCAAAAGACGAACACTTCTACCGTGACGGTATTCGAGCTCTGCCAGAAAGATAGGAAAAAGTTGTCGCTAGCGATGGGCATTTTGAATGATTCATTTGTAAATATTTTGTCACAAGAAAGTTGCATTTTCATCAAAAAAAAAAAAACAGCGAGAACTTACTTGCGCACCTAATAGAATAAAATTTTTACAATAAATCTTTTCGGTCTCGCAAAATTGTTCAAAATTCAATAAAATCTGTCAATGTATATAGTGCGTGGCGCAGTGTAATTAGGATGAATTGTACTGGTTATATAATATTCTATTGTAAAATCCAACCTGTACACGGGTTCTTGAACCCCCTATAGGTTCTTTGTAAGGAAAAGTTGGAAATAAATATTATTATTATTACTCACACGTACGCTATTTTACCATTGTTTTAGAAGTCACAAGTAATGCCAAACTCTTTGAGTAAGTTTTTGATTATACTTTTTCTGTTTCTAGTAGAGATGTTGCTAGCACTATAAGTACGAACCGGTTTTATAATGGCACATAATTAATCATCAACTATCGTGCACTTTTGTTAATAAATGGCTATCTCATGAACAAAAAGAACTGCAGCTCTCTATTGGATTAAAAAGATATAAAGTACCTGCCAATTAAATTAGGGCCATTCGCATTTTTTAGAAATATTTGAAGCTATTTAGTGAGAGGAGAGAATTTCTTGTTTTCTGTTATTAAAATGTCTTTTTCTATAGTATTGGAAATAATCGCCTACAACGACTATAAAATTCTCAGTATTTTAACCACCACTATACATTCTTCTCAGGATTACGAGGGTAGCCGTTTATATTTCGGGAAAAGTAAACAAACAAAAATTTTTTATTATCGAAAATAGTTTTATTGCTTTTCAAAATATTCTCCTTGATAATCAATGCACTTTTGCATTCGTTTAAACCAATCCGAAAAGCATTGCTGCCACTGCCACTGTGAAGGCGGTATCTCCAAAATATGAGTTTTGAATGCCTCAACTGCCTCTTCCGGCGTAGAAAACCGTTGACCAGGAAGTTTATTCTTCACGTGTGGGAACAAAAAGAAATCACAGGGTACTAGATCAGGGCTGTACGGCGGATGGCTCATCAATTCAGTGTTTTGCCCGGTCAAATATTCAATTGTTTGAACTGACCTGTGAGGGCTCGCATTGTCATGGTGGAGAATGATCTGTCGTTTTCGGTTGGTTTTCCTTATTTCTTCAAAAACTATTGGCAAATAAATAGTTGTGTACCATTCGGAATTGACTGTTCCACAATTCTCTAGAGGCACAGTTGGGACGTGATCGGTTTTTCCGAAAAAACAGGCGACCATTTGTTTTGATGTGCTTCGAGCGCGAACAACTTTTGTTGGTTTTGGCTCATTTTGGAATACCCACACAGTCGACTGCTGTTTACTATTGGGCTCGTACGTATAGGTCCAAGATTCATCACCTGTGGCGACTTTATAAATGTTTTTTGAAGCACCGCAATTGTATTTTTTGTGCATTTCTTGGCACCAATTGACTCGAGTCCTTCTTTGAGCTGTTGTCAAATTATGTGGTACCCAACATGAACATAGCTTCTTAACGGCTAAATGTTCATGCAGGATCTTATGCACGCTGGTGTTACTAATACTTAGAGATACCTTGATCTCACGGTATCTCACATGACGTTCTTGCATTATCAATTCAGACACTGCATTTATGTGTTCCGACACAACAACATTTGTGGGATGACCTTCCCGAAAAGCATCGTCCGAAGAACGCCGTCCAAGTTAGAATTCACTATACCAACGATATACTGTAGTTTTCGTAGGTGCTCCATCACCATATAAAGAATTCCGCTCGTCGATGCATTCTTGTTGAGATAATTCACGCCGAAAGTTATGAAAATTAATTGCACGAAAATGTTCGCGAATTAATTCAATTTTTTGGTTGATATAAAATTTTCAAGTTACTGTCAACAATAGAAATAGCGACCGGATAATAAAACTGTCAAGGTTAGTATATTGTCAAAAATGACAAACTTCATGATGCAATCATCAGATCGGAGGCAACACTAACAGTGTTATCAGTTCCCGAAATATAAACGGCTACCCTTGTACATCTTCTTTATCGTCAGATTTAGGGAGAAAACCATTTTCAAATAGAAAAGAGTGAATGCAGTGCGAGGGCATCTTTTTTTTGCAATCGATTTTAAATTTTGGAATTCTTTCAATATGGAAGGTTGTCCTGGATTCTACTTATATGTATATTGGCATCCGTATTTTACCTGCAGAAACAGCACTCGAAAACACTTTTAAAATAGGTTGATTGTAGTTTTATTTAACGTTTTCTGAACAAGTTCAATCAACGAGAGCAGAATCTCATCAAAAATAAATTATTTTAACTATAATTTCCATCTAGTTCAAGTAAAATAGACAGACGGGCAATTATAGTTTCGTGAGTATTAAATTTAAAACATACGCATGGATAGAGTTTAGTCCATGATTCAACAAACACAATTCTAACTTCGAATTAGTTCAGTTAATGTTGTTCTACTCTCTGACTACTCAATTCTTAATGAATTTAGTCGGAATTGAACGAACGCAGTACCAGAAATAACTCTGATAATAGAATTTGTACGTTTTGAGTTCTGCATCCTGTTAATATGTATGTATGTTGTTGTAAGAGTTACGACTTTAATATTAAAGGAAATTAGGGAAATTTTCACGAAAATTTGGTTTAATTATACATTCTCTGGTTAATATTTTCTGCACCTTCGCTGTTTGGTATGTCTTCGCTTCGTCACTATTGAAGATCGCCGACCTTCATTAGCTATTTGAACAGGTGTTTCAATAACGTGCAAACCTTTCCAAGGCAACTTCCAGATTAAGATGTGTAGCGACAAATTGTAGGCATGACGACAAGAAATATTTCTTTTCATCTTCATTTAACGTCACGTTTAGAAAGTGTGCCGTTTCCTTATACAGATCTTGATGTAACGTACATACGAGGGATGTTTCCAAAGTTCTGGGAATTACATATAATTTTTTTTTTTTTTTGTTAATTTTCGTCAATATTACAATGTCGTTTTTCAACATAATCTCCATTTAACTGAATACATTTATCTCAACGATAAACTAATTTTTTTAAGCCGTCCTCGAACAAGAATATTCGGTGTCTTGTCGATCCACCTATTTATGGCATGTTTTACGTCAGTTAAACTTTCAAACCGAACACCCCGTAAGGGCTATTTAAAATCTGGGAACAGATGGTAATCACTGGGTGCAAGATCCGGGGAATAAGGTGGGTGTGGCAGCAATTCCCATCGTAAATCATTCAAAACAAACTTCGTTTTTCTTGCGGTGTGTGGTCTTGGATTATCCTGTTGCAATAACGGACGCTTATGCAACTTTCCAGGCCGTTTTTTGTCTAGTGCCTGTCGCAGTGGTCCGGGTAATAAATTTGAATAATATTCTGCATTAATTGTAGTACCTCCCGGCAGATAATCCATGAAAATAATCCTTTCGCAATCCCAGAATACAGTAAGCATTACCTTTCCAACAGACGGAACTGCACGCGCCTTAAGTGGGGGCCCTTCTTCAGGTTTGCGCCATTCTTTGGATTGACTTTTCGTCTCAGGATTGAAATAAGGAATCCACGTTTCGTCAGTGGTTATTATTCGTTGCCAAAATTCATCACCGTAACGGGCTAACAGCTCTTGAAATTGACGACAAGTATCGGACCTATTGAGTTTCTGTTCTGGTCCCAACAGCTTTGGCACCCAGCGCCTCGAAACCTTGCTAACGCCCAAACAATCATGCAAGATGTCATGAACTTGTCGTGTACCTATCCCTAGTTGTACACTAATTTCATTCGCCTGTCGTCTTTCAGTAGGTTTTCGACGGCAGTAATGTTTCTTTCATTTTTTTAGCATTTTTCTCACAGTAGTAACGTTTCCCGGCCTCTCAGCACCCTCCACAGTTAAATTTCCCCTTTGGAATTCTCTGTCCTCGCCAAACATTTTCCTCACAGTAGTAACGTTTTCCTTCGTAACTGACGTTCGTGGCCTTCCCGGCCTCTCAGCATCCTCCACAGTTAAATTTCCCCTTTGGAATTCTCTATGCTACCTCAATATCGTTATGCGATGTGGACAAGCATCACCTAGTGCAAGAGTCATTTCTTCGAAGCACTGGTCTATATTTAAACCACGCACGAAATTATAATGCACCTGTCACGATGTTGTTCACATACCGAGATTGTCCCTTATTAACCTTTTTAGCATCTCCCGGCACCAAGTCACACGTCGTGTCATCTGCTCTTCAGTTAGTCGATGCGGCACCCAGAGAGAACAAAGTTTCTTCACGTGCAAATGATCATGCAGAATCGAACGAATGGGTGGTGCATTTAGGCCTGAAGTACCCTCTATCTGTTGGTAGGTTACTCGCCTGTCCTGGCCAAGCATATTTCTCACAGTAATAATGTTTTCCTCCGTAACTGACGTTCATGGCCTTCTAGGTCTCTTAGCATCCTCCACAGTTAAATTTCCCCTTTGGAATTCTCTATGAACACCTGAATATCGTTGTGCGATGTGGACAAACAGCACCCTGTGCAAGAGTCATTTCTTCGAAGCACTGGTCTATGTTTAAATCACGCACGAAATTATAACTCAAAACTGCCCTTGTCTCATTTCATGACCACGATGCCATCGCAAGCACTTTACATTCTCACTGCTAATGAATAACTGATCCCACCGACATGGCGCGGCGGCTACTATCCACATATGAACATGTCTCAACATGCAGCAACAAGCAGCTTCCTACGATTCATTGTTGCATCATATTGCAAAACTTTTCTAGTACCCTTTGTACATATCAAATGTTGTATGAGGACAAACGTCGTTCATATGGGTAATATAATAAAAAAGGCAAGAAAAATATGATGTTTTTGGATTTTAGGGGATTACGTGGCTGCACTGTTCTCGACGCAATTCACGGTCCGTAAATTACTTTACAATAAAAATGTTTGTTCCACAGTAACTGATGTTTTTTTATTAAATTTTTAATAACATTTATTATATACGCACATGCGGTAATCTAGGTAAAAAATTCGCAATTTCGTTACGTAGTTGCGATGGTATAATTACTACTTATTTCTTGAAAACTAATATAGATAAATTTAATTTCGTAAAAGTAAACACATCATTATTTAGCATCGCAAACATTTTGTACTTAATTTACAAGCACATTTTAATTGCTCGCCTTGCAATATTTGAACATTTATAATCCAACGATTCGACTTTACGTATATTATTAAGTCGTTCATATGGGCAAGGTAATACGACGACTCCTTTATGATACTTCCTCGGTAATTAAAATGAAATTATTATGTAAGGTAAGTGGGCTGTCCAACTTTTCCTCAGAGCCAGTTGTTTCGCAATACCTACCAATAAATATTTTGTTACGAGAATCTTCGCGTAAATTAAAATGTCAAACCGACATTCTTGTTATCTTAAACACACTTGGAGGATGTCATGCCAAAGATTAAAAGCCGCAAAAGCATACGGCGTAGATTTTAATTTTTAATAAATGTCAAGGTTCTATGGACGATGCTGAATAGAAGGAAGCATGTGTTGTTTCTTAGGGACCAGTAATAATACTCGTTACATTCTTGCTTGCACAAAATACTAATACAGTATGTACATATGTATGTACGTTGTATTTTACTTTATACATCTTACGAGGGTAGCCGTTTATATTTCGGGAGCGGCAAACAAAAAAAAATTTTTATTATCGAAAATAGTTTTATTGCTTTTCAAAATATCCTCCTTGAAAATCAATGCACTTTTGCATTTGTTTAAACCAATCCGAAAAGCATTGCTGCCACTGTGAAGGCGGTATCTCTACAATATGAGTTTTGAATGCCTCAACCGCCTCTTTCGGCGTAGAAAACCGTTGACCTCGAAGTTTATTCTTCACGTGTGGGAACAAAAGGAAATCATAGTGTACTAGGTCGGGGCTGTACGGCGGCTGGCTCATCAATTGAATTGCGCGGTCAAATATTCAATTGTTACAACCGACCTGTGAGAGCTCGCATTGTCATGGTGGAGAATGATCTGTCGTTTTCGGTTTGTTTTCCTTATTTCTTCAAAAACTTTTGGCAAATAAATAGTTGTTTACCATTCGGAATTGACCGTTCTACAACTCTCTAAAGGCACGGTTGCAAAGTGACTGGTTTTTCCGAAAAAACAGGCGACCATTTGTTTTGATGTGCTTCGAGCGCGAACAACTTTTGTTGGTTTTTTGGTTCATCTTGGAATACCACACAGTCGACTGCTGTTTACTAGCGGGCTCATACGTATAAATCTAAGATTCATCACCTGTGACGACTTTATAAATGTTCTTTGAAGCATCACTATTGTATTTTTCCATCGTTTACTACAGTATATCATTGGTATAGTGAATTCAAACTTGGACGGTTTTTTGGACGATGAATTGATAATGTAAGACCGCCACGTGACATACCGCGAGATCGAGGTATTTCTAGGTATTAGTAACACCAGCATGGATAAGATCCTGCATGAACATTTAACCATTAAGAAGCTATGTTCATGTTGGGTATCGCATGATTTGGTAATCGTTCAAAAAAGGACTGGCACAGAAAATACATTGGCGATGCTTCAAAGAACATTTATAAAGTCGTCACAGGTGATGAGTTTTGGATCTATACGTACGAGCACGACAGTAAGTAGCAGTCGACTGTGTGGGTATTCCAAGATGAGCCAAAACCAACAAAAGTTGTTCGCGCTCGAAGCATATTAAAACAAATGAAGGATTTTTTCGGAAAAACTGGTCACGTTGCAACCCTACCTTTAGAGTTGTAGAACGGTCAATTCCGAATGGTACACAACTATTTGTTTGCCAAAAGTTTTGGAAGAAATGAGGAAAACAAATCGAAAACGACAGATCATTCTCCACCATGACAATGCGAGCTCTCATAGGTCGGATCAAACAATTGAATATTTGACCGGACAAAACATTGAATGGATGAGCCATCCACCGTACAGCCCTGATCTAGCACCCCGTTATTTCTTTTTGTTCTCACACGTGAAGAATAAACTTCATGGTCAACAGTTTTCTATGCCGTAAGAGGCAGTTGAGACATTCAAAACTCATATTTTGGAGATAGTGCCTTCACAATGGCAGCAATGCTTTTCGCATTGGTTTAAACGAATGCAAAAGTGCATTGATTTTTAAGGAGAATATTTTGAAAAGCAATAAAACTATTTTCGTTAATAAATTTTTTTTTTGTTTGGTGTTCCCGAAATATAAACGGCCACCCTCGTAGAATGTTTGTTCATGAAAAATATATCAAAAAGAAGAAATTTTGTGGTCTCTTGTGTTGCATAATCCTCGCAGAAATGTGATACTGAAATTCTGTTCTTTGTTATACTACTCTGAAGCTTAACTTCGACATGATGTTTAGTATGTACTTCCTGTTTTGATAGACAATTTTTTATATATGATGTAACCATGGGTATTTTGTCTCTCGATAGATTTATTCACAAAAAAAATTCTCGAATTGCGCTGTATAAAATTTAGATGGGAATGTATCCAAACGGAGGTCGACATCAGAATATTATTTTAAAATTTTAGGAGTACGAAAGCGATGAACCGACGAATGGTTGAGAAGTAAGTGTTAATTAAAGAAACACTTGTGGAGATGACTAGCACCTGTAATTTGTATGTACGTATGTGCACATTCTTTAACATGAACTTTACATTGATTTATTAGAATCGCTAATGAATAAAATGCCAAATTCATAAAACGCAACTCATATAATTGCATAATCCGTTCCTTGGTTTCTAAATGAACAAGGATAACAATGCAAAAATGCACACGTTGTAAATATGAATGTATGCATGTGTTTATGTACATTCATATGAATAGCCCGCGTTGCTTGTGGTACGCGCCTGCTTTTTGTTTTATTTTTTCAAATTAAAAGAAAGTGAAATATTTCCTCCAGTCAAATTATTTGTAAGTACATACGTAAGCAGGGCGTGATTGTCGATTTATATAGAGACAAATTGTAACAGGACATATTAAATTCTGTGTCTGCTGAGAGTGAAAGTTCGAAAACCAGTTCTGAATTGATGTACTCTTTATGACAAAGCATTTTCACCATTAACATCGTCAACGATTGCAGAGTTGGCGTCATTTTCATTTTGTTTAATTAGACCACTGTACTTTGATTGGTTTATAACTTCTAACTTAGCAATGAAGAACGAATTTCAGGTACGGAATACGAATATTATTTTGAGACTAATTAATGTTCGTATCAGATTGAGGAATAAGTATTGAGAAACTGCCTTCGATAATTTTATTATTTCGTCTTTACAGTTCAACCCGGATATTTACTAATAAAAGTTTCGTGACTTATTTACCTTCACGCAAAGAAACAGCATCAAAATAAAAAAAGTAGGCAAATGTTAGATACATTTGCCTACTTTTTATTTTTGCAATGAAATACTGATTGATTTCTGAATTTGTCTTTATTGTTAGTAAGACAAAATTAACTCGATTTGTTCACATACATTTAAATAATTGCACTAAGTGCAACTAGGTGCATATTTTCTAAAGCAAGTGTTTAATATACAGTCTGTCGCAGAGAAAACCGAACTTCTTTAAAACAAAAACAAAAGCTTACTATTTTGGTAAAAGTCATTTATTTTATTCAAAGTAGTCATCTTCGGCTGCAATACGAGCGTAGTTTGACAAGCAGTGAGAATGGAAAAGAAAAACGAATTTTTTAAATACAAAATAATTTTGATTTTTCAATATATTCTCCTAAAAGAGCAATACATTTATTCCAACGGTGCTCCAATGCCCTTATGCCATCTCTAAAATGCGATTCCGGAAGGCTTGGAAAATACTCATTTACGAAGATGATAAGCTCGCCGTTAGACGAAAATTTCTTTCCACCTAGTGCCGTTTTCAATTTTGGAAAAAGGCGGAAGTCAAAAGGGGTAGATCCGGCGAATAAGGCGCATGCGGTACTAATTGGAAATGCAGCTCGTGGATTTTGGATATCGCAACTGTGCTGGTATGCGAGGGAGCACTGTCTTGGTGAAACAGAATCCTTTTCTTTGCCATTCCTGGCCGTTTAGCACGAATCTCAACATTTAGTTTTTGTACAAGTTCTGCATAATATTGTCCGTTTATTGTCTCAATGCCCTTTGAATCCCAAAAAATTGATGCCATCACCTTGTTTGCCGATAAAGTGGTTTTCGCTTTCTTTGGAGGTGCAGAACCACGTTCTAACCATTGTTTCGACTGTTGTTTAGTTTCGGGTGTACTGTAGTGTATCCAAATGTCATCGCAAGTAACAACGCCTACAAAAATCAACCGAATTCCGCTTATAAAGGTCCAAACACTCATTGGAAATGCACAAACGAGAGAACTTTTGATCAGTCGTAAGCAATCGCGGCACTCATCTTGCCGAAAGCTTGGAAAGGCCCAATTCTTTCGTTAAAATGTGGTGTACGCGGTCTGTTGAAATGTTTACCATGTCTGCTATCTCCCTCACTTTGAGTCGTCGATCTTGCGTAATAATATTATGGACTTTTTTTAATCATTTCCTTAGAAGTCATGATTTTGGGTGCTCCAGAGCGCGCTTCATCAACACAGCTTGTTATACCACGTTTGAATTCATTTACTCATCTACTTATTGTGGCGAATGATGGAGCAGATTCACCTAATGTTTCCCGTAACTCACCTTTTATTTCAGTAGCTTTCATACTCTTATTTACGAAGTATTTAATCACCGCATGATACTCTGCTTTTTCCATTTTAACAAAACGACGTGTTGCTTCTTTTTCAATCAGTTGCCAAAAATAAACTAATCAACCGATTTATCTAAATATCGGAATGTAAACATATAAATAGGCAACCTAAATTACAGTGCATTTGTTTTATCAATTAGAGCGCCACCTATGTGTCATTCTCACTACTTGTCAAACTATTCTCGTACAAAGTTTTGCACGGTCAATTAACATGTCGAATGAATTTTAAAGTTCATTTTTAGAGATGTCCTTCAAGATCGCTGCCGAGGCCTTTTTAATGACTTCGACGTTTGCATAACGCTGTCTTTTCATCGGCAAATATAGCTTGGAGAATAAATAGAAATCATAGGGAGGGAAATCCGATTAATACGGTGAATGGTTGATGGTTAAAATGCCATTTGTAGTTAGAAAATCAGTGATAGGCGTCGAATGATGAGATGGTGCATTATCATGTAACAAACGCCTGCTACTATTTTTACGATAGTAAGGACGCACACGACGAATACGCACCAAAAGACTCTTCATATCACCAATATAATATGTATCATTGACTGTTTGACTAATTGGTACAAACTCTTTGTGCATTATGCCTTTCGAATCATAAAAACAAATCAACGTTGTCTTCATTTTTGATTTCTCCAAATGCCTTTTTTTCGGTCTTTCTTCGCTTGGATGTTTACATTCTCTGGATCATATTGAAAACACCACGTCTCATCGCAAGTTACAATAGAATATCTGATGTTTTCGTTCTTTTTTGAGTCTTTAATCAAGTCTGAACAACATTGAAGTCAGTTAACTTGTGTAGTACAAACCTTTCTCAGTCCCAAATGCTGCGTCGAAATGCGATGAATTGTTTCTCTAGAAATATTTAATTCCATTCTCACGTATTGCAATGAGGATTTTGGTTCATTTCTGATAAATTCGCGCTCAATTTCCATGTTACTTTTCCTAACCACAGATTTTTTTGATCCAGGTTGTTCGTCGTCATTTACGTCCGTACAACCGTCTTTAAATCGTTCATACCACTCGTACACACTCATCCATCATAAACACGCATCACCATATACTAGTTTCATCAAATTCAACGTTTCAGTAAACGATTTACCGAGTTTGAAACAGAACTTTATATTTGCTCTTCGTTCAAAAATCATCTTGCGATCAATGCCAAATACACACTGTTACTTTAATTAATTTCTCTGCTTCTAATGATGCAAATGTCGTGACATTTTGACATAACATTGGTGAAAGATCTACCTTACCGGCGCATTTTTTTTTCAACAGATGACGCCACTAAGAATTACTATTTTAAAAAAGTCCGGTTTTCTCTACGAAAGACTGTGTATAAAGAGCAAATGTCTAACGTTCTAATCTAATTTTCTAGAGTATCTTTTGGAACATTTATTAACGACAGCAGATTGCAAATGGAATAACTAGTTTTTTTTAAGAATTGCTAAGATTATTTACCAATTTATTATGCAACAGAGTAACTCACTGCATCAAAATTTCACATTGTTTCCGTATGTTTGTTTCAGAATGTATCATTTTACGTTTGTTATTCTACTTGTACCTGTTATCACATGTCTGCCGCAGTCCACACAGATACCCAATTACACCAAATTAACGCAGCAACAAGTGAAACACTTGCAAAACAAAGGTTTCGGTCCGACGGTGCCTACAGGTTTTAAGGCGGCGGCCAGCTATGGCGGGGACGATGAACACGAAGAGGAAGAAGACGAAGAAGTCAACGTGGCGTCGACGCAAGTGAGAGCCCCCATTTATTCTGCCGAAAATTATCCCATACCCAACGCGATACAGATCAATCAGAGGCCACAAAGTCGTCCGCAATCCGTACCAAGGCAACCAGTTCAACAACAGTACAGACCTCAATATGTGCAGGTATATTTTTGCTTTTAAATAAAAACATTCTTTTATATAAAATACACGAAAACCATTTATTATTTATAAACTCTATGTAGTCATTTCGGAAAAAAGAAGCTGTTAGCTCTTAATAATCTTAAAAGGGGGTATTCTCAGAGTGTCTGAAAATGGCAGAAGGGCTTCCGATACATAAAGGGAGGATCGACTGAGAAAACGAATTTTGGACCAATTTGTATACTGCCTGTAATGTCAAAAATACCGGAAACCATTATAAAAAGAGATTAATCTAGTATTTTGAAACACACAAACTCTTCAATAGCAACCTACATATCTATCTGAAAGGTAAATCTACAACAACCGCCATTTCTGTCACCCTGGAATGCATAACGGACGCACTTGATGATAGGAATGCTGTTATTCTGTCTGTTGCAATTTCAGTAAGGCTTCTGATTCCATGGACCATACGAGGGTAGACGTTTTGTATTTTGGGAACTGGCCACATTGTTAGTGTTGCCTCCGATCTGATGATTGCATCATGAAGTTTGTCATTTTTGACAATATATTTACCTTGACAGTTTTATTATCCGGTCGCTATTTCTATTGTTGAAAGTGATTTGAAAATTTTATGTCAGCGAAAAAATGGAATTAATTCGCAAACATTTTTGTGCGATTATTTTTCATAACTTTCGGTGTGGATTATCTCACCAAGAGTGCTTCGACGAGTTGAATTCTTTATATGGTGATGAAGCACCATCGAAAACTACAGTATTTCGTTGGTATAGTGCATTCGAACTCGGACGATAAATTTCATGAAGGTCGTCCCACAAATGTTGTTGTGTCCCAAAACGTTAATACAGAGTCTGAATTGATATTGTAAGGCCGTCATGTGACATACTGTGAGATTGAGGTCCCTCTAGGTATTAGTAACACCAGCGTGCATAAGATCCTGCATGAACATTTAGCCGTTAAGAAGCTATGTTCACGTTGGGTACCATATAATTTGACAATCGCACGAAAAAAGCTCGCGTCGGTTGGTGACAAGAAATGAACAAAAAATACAATGGCCGTGCTGCAAAGACCATTTATAAAGTCGTTACAGGTGACGACTTTAGGTAAACGTAATTGGGTACAAGCAATAAGAATTTTAAAAATGTTTTCGGTCCTAATGAATTCATTTTTATAAAATTATATTTTTAAATTTTTTTTCGATCTGGCGAGGCTGTCGCGGCGCCCCCGGAGCCTCTTTGCGGCGCTCCCGGACGCCGTGGCTCATACCTTGGGAACCCCTGTCTTAACCGTATGAGGAGGATAGAACTTCTATAATTTATTTTCAAAGTAAAATAATCCTCTGCAACACCATCCATTACTAACTAAATAATATAAAGGCTGTTTCAAATTGCGCGTTTTTTTTAAGAATAAATAAAATATAGATCTCGCACTGAATTTCTCTGGGTATGTGAGCATTAAAAAAGTGTGACGTATGACATTTATAAAAATGGCTTCGCACACGGTACAACAACGCGTTAAAATCGTTAAATTTTTTTATGAAAATCAGCGTTCTGTGAAAAGAGTTTTTAGAAAATTACGTGAATTTTATGGTTTACGTAATCGTCCATCTGAAAGCACTATTGGTCGAATTATTAAAAAATTTCAAGAGATCGGTTCCGTGGAAGACCAAAAAAATGAAAAATACAGTCGTAGTGGTCGTTCACAAGAAAATATTGGTTTGGTTCGTGAAAGTGTTGCTGAAGAACCTGAAATGTCCATTAGACCACGTTCACGACAACTTGGACTTAGTGGATCAACAACATGGCGTATTTTACACAAGGTTTTAGCTCTGAAGGCCTATAAGGTTCAAATAACACAGGAACTGAAGCCATTAGATCATTTAAAACGTCGTTCATTTGTCAATTTCATCAATAAACAACCAGTTGATTTTTCTCAAAAAATAATGTTTTCCGATGAGGCATATTTTGAACTTGGTGGCTATGTCAATAAACAAAATTGCCGTATCTGGGTTAGGGAAAGTCCATGAATTATCCATGAGAAACCTATGCATCTTAAGCGAGTTACTGTTTGGTGTGTATTATGGTCAGGTGGTGTAATTGGACCTTACTTCTTTGAAAATGCTGTTGGTGAAGCTGTATCTGTCAATGGTGATCGATATCGTCGGATGATAACCGAATTTTTGTGGCCTGAACTAATGAATATTAATCTAGAGGATATATGGTTCCAACAGGATGGCGCTACACCTCACTTTGTACACGAATCAATTGATTTATTGGGAGTAAAATTTCCTGGACGTGTAATCTCAAGAAACGGTGATGTTAATTGGCAACCAATATCATGTGATTTAACACCGTTAGACTATTTTCTTTGGGGTTACGTGAAAAGTCAGGTGTATAGAAACAATCCACAATCAATTCCTGCTTTGAAAGATGAAATTATTCGTGTCATCGGTGAGATAGAGCCTCAATTATATCAAAATGTCATTAAAAATTTGAACAAAAGAGTGGACGTCTGTGGAGCTGCAAGAGGAGGCCATTTGGCACATATTATTTTTCGCACGTAAATGTCATAACTGATACTTCAACAACCAAGAAAAAGTTTTTGAAAGGAAATGCAAATTATGTGTTTTATTTATTCTTTAAAAAAAACGCGAAATTTGAAACACCTTTTATAGTATATTAAAAAATGCTTTCAAAGAATTTTATTGATATTAGGCATGACAAAAGATCATGTCGAAAACGAATTTGAAGTAGTCATTGATACAACAAGTTTTAATTAAGAAAACGTAAATAAAACTCATTGCCACATCAGTGTTCGTATTCTGTACATGTATTTCTACAAGCCAGTTGTCATCATCAGCAGGTAATTAATCACGGTGTCGCGGTAAAACTCGCGCAGAATAATCCCGCACAACTTTCTCCGCTAACCACAAAATTCACATCGAGTGTGTTTTTGGTGTGCGGAATTATTCTGTGCGAGTTTTACCGCGAATCCTGGCACGAAATTGTGATTAATCTGCTGACGATGACAATTTAGTTATCGAAAAACCTATACAGAATACGTACACTGATGTGGTAAAGGGCTTTTTTGCCTTCTTTGATTAATTCAATTAACGGAAGTATTCATTAAAATGTATCTACAACAGTATTTAATGTGCAGGATGTAGATGAGCTGGATCCGAAAAAGAAAGAGGAAGAGGAAGAAAAGGAAGAACCCGATCGCCTATCTCTTTTGCTTCCTCAAACAAACTTCAACTGTAACGGTAAGAACACCGGTTACTACGCCGATGAAAATTTGGGCTGCGAAGTATTTCATTATTGCCAAGACAACGCCAGACACTCGTGGATTTGTCCAGAAGGCTTTACGTTCCACCAAGTACGTGATTCTTCGAAACTTAAACCGATATCAAAACTTATTATTTCAACACTCTGTTGCAGGTTCATCTGATATGTATGCCTCCAGGTGGAGATAATATTTGCGAAAAGTCCTCCCAGTTCCACTTCGTCAACGAATACTTGTACAAACCTTTAAACCTCGAGGAGCATCAATCCAAGCCGAACGTATCTCTGCGATATTCAGATAGGTACTATCCTGAAAATTATTACAACAGCTACGAGGAAGAAGATGACGAAGTGCCGCATCGTAAGCAACCGGTGAATAGACATTACTTATTTCTAAACACTTTACTTTGTTCGGTTAATTTTATGAATTCTTTTCTATGAAAAAAATATTTTCAGATCCAAGTAGGCTTGCAACAAACGCAACAGCAAGTTGCGAAACGACCGACAATTTACACTCCCACTATAAGACCTGAAACTACGGTGTCTCAAGTGTTCCGATCTCCCGAGGAGATTAACATTTCACTGCAGCAAAGGAGGCCCCAATACGTCAACCAAAGATACCAAAACGTGGAGTACTAGCCCTTCGATATTTAGAATCTTTTTGGAGGCTTGTATATAATTTATTTTCATAATGAAGGCCACTTTACATTAGGGAATATATAGTGATTAATTTTGTAAATTGTGTACATTAAGTGAACGTACTAATAAAAGGATTTAGTCAAATGATTTTTATTTTACATATTTTTACTTAAAACGTTAAACGAGTGTAGCCGTTTATATTTCGGGAATAGCAAATAAAAAAAGTTTTTTACTATCGAAAATATTGGGTTGGCAACTAAGTACTTTAGGTTTTTATTGATAGAGAGCGTTGCTTTATTTTTTGTATAACGTATGTTAGTGCTATACTTTACCGTTTGTCGCGTGATACTATAGTCACATTGACGTAACTTCAGAAGCAAGAACTGCGTGATTTTTATTAAAGGTATTAGTTGTGGGTTAATTTTAAATGGAGTGCAGAAACGAACATTTTCGACATATTTTATTATTTTATTTCCGTAAAGGAAAGAAAGCTGCTGCGGCTCACAAAAAGATATGTGAAGTTTATGGTGCTAATTGCTTAACAGAGCGCACGTGTCAGAATTAGTATAAAAAATTCCGTTCTGGAGTTTCTTTCCTCAAAGATGAGTAACGTTCTGGTCGGCCTATTGAAGTTGATGACAAAATCAAAGTCATAATTGAAGAGGATCGTCATATAACTGTTCGAGAGGTTGCGGAGAGGCTACATGTATCGCACACAACAATTGAAAAACATTTAAAATGTCTTGGGCTAGTTAACAAGCTTGATATTTGGGTACCTCACGAATTGAAAGAAATTCATTTAACACAAAGAATCAACTTTTGCGATATGGACCTTAGACGAAATGAAACCGACCCTTTCTTAAAAAGAATCATCATTGGTGATGAAAATGGGTCCTGTACAGTAACATAGTTCGAAAACGATCGTGAAGCAAACACGATAAACCAGCTCAAACCACATCGAAAGCTGAATTGCATCCAAAAAAGATCATGCTGTCAATTTGGTGGGATTACAAAGGTGTTGTGTTTTTTGAGGTGCTTCCAAGGAACCAAACGATCAATTCTGATGTTTACTGTCAAAAATTAATAAAACTGGATGAAGCAATCAAAGAAAAACGGCCAGAATTTTCAAATCGGAAAGGTGCAGTTTTCCACCAAGATATTACAAGGCCTCACACATCTTTGGCAACTCGTGGGAAACTATTGGAGCTTGGCTGGGAAGTGGTGCCACATCCCCCATACAGCCCTGATCTAGCACCATTTATTTCGAAGTTTGCAAAATTCTTTGAATGGTAAAACTTTCACAAATGACGATGACCATCACTCGCACCTGGTTCACTTTTTTGCTGATAAGAACCAGAAATTTTATGAGGGCGGAATCATGCAGCTGAAAGAAAGATGGCAAAAGGTCATTGAGCAAAATGGAAAATATATAATTGATTAAAAACTATTCTTTGTTAAAAAAAAAGTGTTTTATTTTATATTACAAAACCGAAAGTACTTAGTACAATAGTTTTATTACTTTTCAAAATATTCTCCTTGAAAGTTAATGCACTTTCGCATTCGTTTAAAACAATCCGAAAAGCATTGCTGCCACTGTAAAAGCGGTATCTCCAAAATATGAGTTTTAAGAGCCATGTGCTTCATTTGATAGTTTGTTGTCGGTAGCGATCAATATTAACTGTTTTACAAGGTGTCAATAGTTCGTAATACACCATGCCACTCTGCTCCCACTAAACACAGAGTATTGGTCTTGCGACCAAAACGATTTGGCCTTGGAGTTGATGGGCAGGCTTCGCCATGTGATAACCGTAGCTTTGCGCTTAGAGTTTTCGAAATAAATCCATTTTTCATGACCCGTCACTATTCGATGCAGAAACGACTTCCGATCATACATTTGAAGCAGCATTTTACAGACGATTTTTCGATTTTCCATTTGCCTGTCATTCAAGTGATGTGTCACCCATTTTCCCGTCTTTTGGACTTTTCACATTGCTCGTAATCGATCGCTAATCGTTTCTTAGGCTACATTTAACGCTTCTGCCAATTGTTTTTGAGTTTGGGTTTCATCTTCAAACTTTTTAGGTCTACCAGAACGTTCTTTGTCTTGCACATCGAAATCACTACTTTTGAATTGTCGAAACCACGCCTCACATGTTTTTATGCATGGAGCATGCTCACCGAAAGTCCTTAGCTTTTCTTCTTTTGATTGCATGCCGCCAACTTTTTCAGACACGAAACTAGACGTTTTCAGACGTATAAATATATTACACCGTTGCTTTCGCAAAATATAACATGTATAGCTTTGAAGCTTGATGTCAGTAGAATAAAATGACGTGTGTGTCAAATCATAACATTCCATACTTAAGCCTACCGACATCTGTTAATCATTCTATCTATTTTTATTTTGCTTCATCAATTCTAGTTATCTTATTCACAAGGATATAAAGACAAGTTACCCAAGTAACTCTTTGTTTATCGGAAATAAAGTCAAAGTCAAAGACATCTGTTAGAAAATCCGGTAATGACTTTCAGGTACACCCGCTATACGAGGGTAGTCTGACAAGTAGTGAGAATGGAAAAGAAAAACGAATTTTTTAAATACAAAATAATTTTTATTCTTCAATATATTCTCCTAAAAGAGCAAATCACTTATTCCAACTGTGCTCCAATGCCCTTATGCCATCTCTAAAATGCGATTCCAGAAGGCTTGCAAAATACTCATTTACGAAGACGATAAGCTCGTCGTTAGACGAAAATTTCTTTCCACCTAGTGCCGTTTTCCATTTTGGAAAAAGGTGGAAGTTGGAAGGGGCTAGATCCGGCGAATAAGGCGCATGTGGTACTAATTGGAAATGCAACTCGTGAATTTTGGATATTGCAACTGTACTAGTATGCGAAGGAGCGTTATCTTGGTGAAACAGAATCTTTTTCTTTGCCATTCCTGGCCGTTTAGCACGAATCTCAACATTTAATTTTTGTACAAGTTCT
>JAVIWB010001141.1:0-197332 GCA_031893035.1 Dermolepida albohirtum | reverse complement strand
GTTATCCTCGGCCGTCCACTGCATTTTCGGTCCCCGAATTGGCCAGTTTCTGGCATTCTCTTTATAGTTTGACGAACACAATACTCGGAAACTTTTAGTTTTCAGGAGATTGCTCTATTAGAAAGCTTCATTTCGTGCAAAGCAATAATTCTTGCCCTTTGTTCAAGAGTTAGTTGTTTTCTCCTTGCCATGTTTTATACACAATTAAAAAAAATACGCTCACTCCATAGCACTTGCTGACACTTCATTAACAGCGTGAATACCGAGTATTCACTGTGTAATAGACATAAAATATACCCTTACAAGCACACAAATATCAGGTACAGACTGGATATTACGTCCACGTAACAAACCATACAATAAACAATTCCGAGTAAGGAATAGTCTCCATGAGACCCTCATTATATTTCTTATCTGAATATTATTTCTTGAAATAGAAAATAAGGCGTTCATTCGTTTATATAAAATACTTCTGTTAAATAACGTGCAAATATGTAAAATGATTTTGGTTTGGATAAAATTTCAATATATTAACTTAAATATTTTATTTCCTTCTGCAATTAATATTATCTGTAGTGCGATTAAACTTCTGGACGGTAGTGTATATCTGACTATAAATATAAAATATACTCTTCCGTGTCTGCACATTTTTTGAACATAATAGATTTAAATTCTTACTAAAAAGATTCTCAAAAAAAAAAAACGAAATAAGCATATAATATCTTGAACATTTTTGTGGCAAATTTTTTCTAATATTTAGTTAAATTTAAAAAAAAAAAGAAAATCGTATCAATTTTATAAAATTTGCACAATACATTTGTATCGCAGTGTATATAAGTTGCAAATATATCGGATTACAGAGACCTGGTTTTGATACATTCGGTCGACTTCGTTTCTTCGTCGTCCACTGTTATAACTTTCCCTCGATGAATGTAGGGTGTGTATGAAGCCGGACACGGACAACATTTAATAAATATTTGTATATGTTTGAATAACAACACTCAAGTAGACGTGATTACGACGGATTAAAGGATACACTAAAGCGCAAAATATATTAACACATTAAAAAAATAACTCGCACAGATTTGATTTTGTTTTTTTTAGTATAATTTTTAAATTAATAACAGAAAATATGAAAATTCAATAACATTTTTTTCCTCAGAAAACCAATAACCGAACTTGATAAATCCTGTGTCGTGTTAATGATGATTATCTGTATTAAAAAGAAGTAGAAAGTACAACAGAACTTTCTAACAGACCTAACATTTTAGGTCTGTCGAAAAGTTCTATGACATTTTTGACATTAAATTTAAAATTCTACATCTATTGACAGGTTTTTCAAAAATTTTTGTTGGTTTGCGATTTAAGTAGTTGCTTAAGGTCACTTTGGGGTATTCGTAGAAATCTGAGGGCGTGCTAACACTTATCAATGTACTATCTGCTTCTGGGCTTCCGGGCTGGAACCGCGTCACTGGTATAACTGCCGACGTTTCGTACCCACTCGTCTTCAGTTATATCAGTGACACGGTTCCAGCCCAGAAGCCCAGAAGCAGATAGTATGGACCACGACCGCGGAAGTCTACGTACGACTTATCAGTGTAGTTTTGTCAACATGTGGTCTAAAGTTATGCTGAAAAGCAACTTTTTTTTACTCGTTGGTTTCTTTTTGCTTTAGATTACTGAATCAAAATTTCTCAACTCTTACCACTATTTTGTATATTATTACAAAATAGAAATCTCCTCCGATTACAAGTAGTATGATTATTTGAACTGATTGCCCGAGCTGTACACACACTCTCTCTTTCTACACATGCCCTGTTTCTACAGACCCCTCTGTCCTACAGGTTTCCTATATTAAATTATTTTTTATTCCCGTATTTAAGTGATCGTTTTTATTTCGTACCAATAGCGATGAAGAAATTTCAACAGAGTTTATCATGATTCTGGCTTCCATCTGATATATTTCAAAATAAATCATATTCGAATATATTCCAGAAATTCAATTAAGAAATGTCGAACGTTTCTTTAAGCGCTACTGATTTTGAACAGGGATTTGGTCGTAAAGCCCCATTAACCTTTGAAGATTAACCGGAATAAAATTTTGAGGAAATGAAAATATAACATTTCTAACAGATCCAATATTTGCCAAAATATTTTCCAAAGTCACTGTTTTTTTTTGCAGAAAATATTAAAAAGTTATGTGCTTCAGACAAGCTTTTGATTTTTTTAAGTTAATGACAGTTAGAATGCATGATGAGGACAACGATGAACTTATTAAATTTATATTAGTTATAGTCGAAATTATTCTACTAATTTAAAAGCCTAAGAAAACGCGATGTTTCGTGCAAATTTTTTGATGTCAATCATCAATAAGTCGAATACAACATAAATAAAATACAGTAAATGATATTCAAGTAAAAAATTTAAATCTAAAGAATTAGAACATTACTATCTGCTTTTGGGCTTCCGGGCTGGAACCGCATCACTTGTATATCTGCCGACGTTTCGTACCCATTTGTATGGGATATCTTCAGGGCTCAACTACTGCACTGAAACTAGTGTAAGTCGATGGTGGTAATGGGTCAATGGAGCGTTACGGTTGCGGTTGGGTAGTTTGGAGATGCAGGATTGCCAGGCGTTGTGTAGGGGTAGCCATCATCGCGGTTAAGGTTATTGGGGTGCTTAAAGATCTCTATAGTACTATATAACTACTATACTATATAATTATATATAACTATACTATATACTATATACTATATATAACTATAGAGAATACGTTTACTCCACATAGAGTAAGCAGAAGGCAAATCATCATTATTTTCACCAAAGACCAACTCGATAGAATACTTCAAGTATTCGAATCTATTCTCGAATAGACGAAGTACAGAATATGGAAAACAATACTACAGTCATATTTCAGAACAATGAGCGACTATCTGCTTCTGGGCATGAACCACGTCATTGGTATAACTGCTGACCTTTCGTACCCATTCGTATGGGACATCTTCAGGGCTCAAGTACTGCTACTGTCTGTCGCACTGAAACTGGTGTAAGTCGATGGTGGACGGGTTTATATATGGGTAATGAGTCATGGGTTAATGGAGCGTTACGGTTGCGGTTGGGTTGGTTGGAGATGCAGGATTGCCAGGCGTTGTGTAGGGGGTAGCCATCATCACGGTTAAGGTTATTGGGGTGCTTAGAGATCTCTATAGTTTCACGAATTTTGCGACCATAGTAATGGTTAGTGCGAGAAAGGATCTTGATCGAATTAAATTGGATATGGTGCCCGGTTTCCAACCTATGCTCGGCAAGTGCAGAACCGGTTATGCGTAGCAACCTAGTACAACGCTCATGTTCAGAAACACGAGTGCCGACAGACCGCTTTGTTTCACCAATATATAACCTGCCGCATGAACAAGGAATCCTGTACACACCAGGTGATTCTAAAGAAACATGGTTCTTTACGGAAAAAGGGTCAGATAATTTGGAATGGGGTTTGAAGATGGTTTTGATGTTGTTTTTGAGAAGAACCCTACTAACGCGGTCAGTAACACCTTGTATATAGGGTAGGTGGGCTTTAGAGAGGATTAAGATGTCCATCTATGGTTCGTTGAATATTATGGTCGGAGAAATTATTATTTATAAGAGCTTTGGTAACATGACTTAATTCCTGGGATAAAGAATTGCTGGTCAGAACATTACATTTACATAAAAACATATATTTATATTGGGTCTGGGAAAAAGTTCGTGGCGTTTTTTCAGTAAAATTCAACTGGTCCCCGCATGGCGCGTGGACGAATTCATTTAAACCGAATATGCTCCATTATTATCGACAATGTTTCGCCATTTTTTTGGTAGATCCATGATCCCATCGGTGAAAAACTTCTGTGGTTTCTGGTCGAAAAACTGAATCAAGTAGTTTTCACAGGCTTCTTTTGAAACCAACTTAATTCCATTGAGAGAGTTCTGCAGAGATCGAAACAGATGATAGTCAGAGGGTGCTATATCCGGACTGTAAGGTGGGTGCATCAAAACTTCCCAACCAAACTCTCTCAATTTTTGACGGGTCATCAAAGAAGTGTGTGGTCGGGCGTTGTCATGATGGAAGACAACACCTTTCCTATTAATCAATTCGGGCCGTTTTCTTTCAATCGCCTGGCGTAATCTCTCTAGTTGTGCACAGTAGAGTTGAGAATCAATCGTCTGACCAGTTGGAAGTAGCTCGTAGTGGACGATTCCCCTCCAGTCCCACCATACACACAGCATCACTTTTTTTGGCGTCAATGTTGGCTTAGCGAACGCTTGTGACGGCTCACCATCCTTTATCCACGATCTTTTACGCTTCCGATTATCGTACGTAATCCATTTTTCATCTGCGGTTATTAAACGTTTCAGAAACGGCTCGATTTCATTCCGTTTCAGCAGCGCATCGCAGATGTTAATTCGGTCCATCATGTTTTTCACGCTCAACTCATGAGGAACCCATACGTCGAGCTTTTTTTTTGTAACCAGCTTTGTGTAAATGGTTCAAAACAGTTTTGTGGTCAATGCCTAGCTCCATGCCAATATCGACACTGCTGATATGCTTATCTTGTTGGACTTTTTCAAGAATTTCATCAGATTTTTCAGTGATTGGACGACCGGAGCGTGACTCATCTTTCACATTGAAATTTCCAGAACGAAAGCGAGCGAACCATTTCCGCGCAACAGATTTCGATAAAGTACCTTCACCGTACACAGCACAAATTTTATCACAAGCCTGCGCAGCGTTCTTCCCCTTATCATAATAATATTGCAGAATATAGCGAAATTTCTCATTATTCTTCTCCATTTTCAAGTGCGAATAACTTTCCAACCACTGCACCGATTACAATGTTTCTACGCTCAAACTAACGTTCGGAAGGTCATCTAAAAAACGAGCCCTCGGTGGTGTCGCTGTGACTTGTTGTTCTTTAGTTATCGGCAACCAATGCCATCTATCGGGAAAAACGCCACGAACTTTTTCCCAGACCCAATATATACGTTATTCATACATATCAGAATAGTTATCTTATAAATTAATTCGAAATTATATTTAAATATTAAGGAATATAATTGTTATAGAATATTGTGTTTATATATATATATATATATATATATATATATATATATATATATAATATATATATATATATATATATAGGAATATATATATATATATATATATATATATATATATATATATATAAGGAATAAATAAAATCAAAGAAAAGAATTATTCGTATATTGCGCGCAATACTGTATCTACACGAAAACAAATCTTCCTTGGGAAAATATTGTGTTTTTGTACTACAACAATTTATAAAATTTTCCATTCTTTGTACATATACAGTTTATTTCGTGACGTCACGGGATAGGAAAAGGATGACTGGGAGCTTGTCGATAAAGAAACGTAATATATTTATTTCCAGCAACAACGACTGCAGCAATCGCTGGAGGCGCCGGCTTTTGCTGCAGTCGTCATTGTTATTACACGTAATACAATGTTGTCACAACGACTGCAACAACTAGTTTCTTTAAACTTTTAGTCTCCTTATATAGATTTATACAGAGTGGTTACCAAACTCTATTTAAAAAAATCTTAAAATAACCCAAAATTTTTGCCATATGTTTAGTAAACAGGTTGTATAAGATGTTATTTATTATAAAAACATGTCCAAGTATGTAAATTTCCATGTTTTTATAGGGAAATCCGCCCTTGCAGCGATATTCTTTTTTTTTCAAAAAAATTTATGGAAGTTAAAGGAATAATATCTGCATTTTTAGGAACAGCACAGTTGGTTTTTATTTAAATTGTGTATACTGTATTTTTATATGAAACTTACAGTTGCCTGTGGGCTGACTAAATGTATACTTTGTTAGAACCAATGGCATTTATTTTTTGAAATGAATGCCATGAAGTATAGTATATGTCATTACGTTATTGCAATAGTGGTTCTTTAAATGACAGCCACGTTTAGTTGTTTATACCTGCTTATGTTTCACTTTAAGACTGAATTGCACAATAAAAATTACGAACAGTTTGAACATTTTATTTAAGAATAATATTGCATTTTGAAGTATCAAGTGAAATAATCGCTGCCCACATCTAATAATAGCGATCTAATAATAAATCTATTATTGAAAAATTAGAAGAAAATCAGTTACAGACGACAATAGATGTTCTTTTTTTTTGATGTCGCCAATACGATTTTCTCAAAAAGAGAAAATGTCGATGATATATTACTAAGTCAACAACAAATTTCAATTTTTTCATTACCATAGTACGACGTTATTTGATGAAAAATCCCGTAAAAAGTTTTTTTTACTGAGTACTGGAAGCTCACAATAGTTTTCCTTGAAGATAACATAAACAAGAGTAAATTCATGGTGATAAGACTGCTGAAGACGAAAGGCAAACATAATATAAAAATAAATGCTTCAGTGAAATTATATAATGCATTAAACAGCAGTTCTATAATTAAAAACAATATATGTAAGATCAAAATATTTAAGACACAATATTCTGCTGTGAGGCTCTGCATTTTGTTGGAAATGAAATATCTTGGAATGAAGGGTGTTACTAGAATGCGAAGAAATTAGGAACACATCTAATAAAGCAAAAAAGATTTAAGAAACAAAAATAATTCTCTGAAAAATAAAGGTCGACCAAGGAGATCTAATGGTAGAGTTAACATTAGAAGCGAGGAGTTACATTACAAAAACTTAAAAGACTATCCCAGGACAAAATACGATAGCGCAAATTTGTCCACAGTATGATATTTTCTTTACACTATTTAGCGGAAAGATTTTGAGGTTTTTTGACACGAGAACTATATATTCATAAATTTTCATCTTTACTTTATGTTCACCTCCATGCTTTTCCGCTAGTGAAATAGCGAAAATTCTTTATTAAAATGTGACTTTAAAAATATATTATTTAACCAGATACTTCATGTTGTATTACAACGTATCTTTTCATAGACGTATCACTTCTCAAATAAATACGGTTTTGAATTTTCTGATTCTATATCTTAATGTTTCATTTTGACGCCAAAATGGAACACCGGATATTATTCTAAAACTGATTAAATTTTACGTTTTACATCGCTTTGTTAATAGTTTATATCTACACTTAGCGCACTCTAAAAAGGACACAAAACACAGAAAATAGTATCCGGTAAACTCATATCAAAGGAATGTATTATTATCATTATTATTATTATAAATTAACATACGCCTTACTGGACAAGCAGTTTTATATCACACCCGTTTATTGTAACGTTTAGAGGTATTAATGGACATTTACAAAACAATGATATCATTCAATAAACAGATCCAGTGCCTTTGTATTGAAAAATAAACTCGTTTCTTATTTATCTACTATTGTTTGAGGCGTTGAGAATTGAGAAGTTTATATGAATTCAATATATTTATACAATAAGATAGTGGTCTTATTTGTTTATTTCTGTTGGAACAATATTAAGACCGTTATTTATCTTTGCTTTTGTACTTATCAGTAAAACTAGATCTGCTTTATAGTTTCACATAAATATACGTGGGAAAAAATGTGTGTATGTAATTTTAGTTTTAAAGTTGGCTTGTGTTAATGGTTTAAGTTGGCCTAATTGAGGGATACGCCAGAAATTAAATTTTAGTATCATACAAATTTTTTTTCAAAAATTCCCAATATAAAACTAATAAAAATTGTTTTCCAGATTTTTTCCAGATTTCCAAAGTTTCTACTTTGTGTACTTTTTAAGCTACAATTAATAGCCTAAGAATTTTAGGATTTTAAAGTTTTATTTAAATTTAAACTTTCGTGTTTAATAACTAATAATTGTTTAATGTATTTCATATTTTTATTATACGAGAGTGGTCCCAGAAGTACCCGACCCAACAAAGAAAACACAAAAATTTTCGAAAGAAACATATTTATTTTTCAACATAATCTCCTTTCAGCTCTATACACTTTTCCCAGCGATGTTCAATAAGTTCGATACCCTCTTCATAATAAGAACTGTCATGCTCCTTAAAATAGTCATTAACTGCCGACATCACTTCTTCATCGTTGGAAAATCTTTGACCATTGAGCCATTTTTTCAAATTCATTAATTTTGGCCATGGCAATAACGGATTTGTAAGCTGGTGCATTGTTTTGATGAAATAACACTTTCTTCTTAGCCAAATGCGGCCGTTTTTGCTTGATTTCTTCGCTCAAACGTTGCAATAAGTTCGCGTAATACTCTGCGTTGATAGTTTTTCCGTTTTTCAAGATAGTCAATGAAAATTATTCCACGCGCATCTCAAAAATGCCATGACCTTGCTTGCAGATAAAACGGTTTTCGCCTTCTTTGGAGCCAGTTCTCCCTTTTGAGTCCATTGTTTTGATTGTTCTTTTGTCTCGGGTGTGAAGTGATGGACCCAGGTTTCGTCTATGGTTATGAAACGGCGCAAAAATTCTGCCTTGTTGCTGCGAAACTTTGCTAAACACGCAATTGAAACATCTTCACGACACTGTTTTTGCTCGAGTGTGAGCAAACGCGGTACCCATCTTGCACACAGCTTTCTCATGTCCAAATTTTCAGATAATATGCGATGTACCGCACTTTTTGAAATGCCTACTAGTCTGCTAGCTCGCTCACTTTCAGTCGACGATTATCCAGTACTGCTTTGTGGCTTTTCTTCACCATTTCTGGAGTCGTCACCTCATTCGATCGACCACTGCGATGCTCGTCTTGGCAGTTCGTACGGCCTCGTTTAAACTCTGCTACCCAATATTTCACTGTTGTAAACGAAGGAGCAGACTCACCCAGAGTAGAATCCAGTTCGGCTTTTTTTATATTGGGCTGAGACATTTCAAATAAAGGTATTATATCACGTAACGATGACCAATTTTCTTCATTTTTACAAATTCACTGAAAACGTTCACTATTGATGGCTGCCAAATAAATACTAAACAACGTGGCGTCTTCAAAGTTGAAACACATGTTTTATAGATTGTGTACTTTCTAATACAGTGATATTTTTCAAACAACTACCGCCATCTCTAGGTCAGGTCGGGTACTTATGGGATCACCCTCGTATTCAATTCGGATTTTGAAAGGCATTTAATGAATTATGCAAATTTTATGAAAGTTTACATTTATAATTATTTTGGACGTCATTGTACATTCCTTTTTGAAATACGTAAATAGTGCAGTGTTCATACATTTGAAACACAATTTCCTAAAATTTCAGTAAGTGCTTTACTTAGAGAATTTAACAGAAATTCCTGTATTATTTTTTTCATGCTATCAACCATTTTAAGCACAAGAAATACGCATACATTCATTTTCCGCTTTCTAATAAATGGAACGAGGTACTAGCTGACTACATAAAAATATACAAGACTTTATAATTTTTTGAATGACACTTGTCAATATATTTTTCTAATGGGAAACAATAAAGTATTTGAAGCTTTTTAAAAGAACTAATATTTGCATAACTAACAATCTAAAATTGACTTCTCTGAAAGTTAGACAATCGTATATATCTACATAAGTGTTGCACGTCTTACTCATAATTCTAAGATCCTCTTGAATTTCGCAGTACAATCGTTGTAATAATCAACGTTTCACTGTTTATACAGCTAGCTTCTTCAGAATCTACAACTAGATTGTATTACGGATTAACATTTATTTAATATTCCCTTTATGTGTATATAAAATAGATAGGAAATTAGTAACAGGATATTTGGATCTTATAACTAATGATATGTGCAATGTTTTCAGAGAAAAAACAGTAATACTAGTCCAGTAACTGTTCCATCATCACATCAGGGTAATTCCAAACAGTCCTCTCAGGATGGCGATCACGAGGACTCTGAATCAGAGAAGAGGAAAAAATCTTCGAAACAAAAATGGGTTCCCTTGGATATTGATCTCAATAAAGGAAATAAGAGGGATACCTCTCCCAAGCAGCGATCTGATGCTCAGTCCACGGTCAGCAATGGGGATAGGGATTGGAGGGCGGAAGCGAATAATACGAACCACAACAATAGCGGTAAGCATCCACGACCTTCTAGTGCGGCCCCTAGAGGTAGAGGGAGGAACCGTGGAGGTAGAAGAGCTGCATTTAATAGGCCCGCTAATAGGATGCCCACGGAACCAGAATATCCAGATTATCCGCCGGATTTTGTTCAAGTATATATGACAGTTTTCATTAATTTCTTTAAATAAACTTTCTAATTTTGCTGCAGTTATCAAAATTCGGAGTAAATATGGATGTAATTAACTTCACGCCATATATGGGGACTTTTTATTTTAACACCAACAGCTATATTAATCTCGATAGCCCTACATTAAAAGGTCACATTAAGAATCAAATGTAAGTATTTTAATTTTTGCGTCGAGGAATTAAAGATATATAGTTTTAATTTTTTAGTGAATACTACTTTAGTGAAGAAAACCTTTTAAAAGATTTCTTCTTACGTCGTAAAATGGACGCCGATGGTTATTTGCCGGTCACATTAATTGCGTCTTTTCATAGAATTCAATCGTTAACAAATAATATTTCTTTAGTGCTGGAGGCGATAACGAATTCTGATAAACTCGAATTAGCATCTGGTTTTAAGGTATTTATAATTTTTCCATCTGAAAAGGAATATTTCAATAAATGCTTGCAATTTTTATAGTAGAATGTTTTTTGGTTTGGAAATTATATTAAGTTTTCAAATCGGAAATAAAGGTGAAAATATGAATCATCTTAAAATATTACTTAGTTTTCAACGTACTTTGCTAAAACAAATTTGGAAACTTTTCTTTTTTAGGTTAGGACACGTCATGATCCGAAAAAGTGGCCCATTTTGGAAAACAATGGTGATGACGACAAGCTTATGTCCTTAGATCAATTAGTTCCACCACCACCACTGCCAAAAAATTTTAGAGATCCTCATATTGAGAACTTAAATCCAGACGTTGCAGAATTTGTACCTCATGATAAAGATACTAAAAATGACACTGGCAAGTTATACTGATGTCTAAGTATTTTGGTAATCCTTGTTTATAATAATTAAATTTTTTTATAGAAAAGGATGAAACCATCATAATCGACATTGTACAAGTCGATGATAAAAAAAATGTGGATGATGATAATTGGAAAGAAGTTAAGCGCAAAACTAAGGAAGTAAAAGCCAGAAAGGAAATGAGAGAAAAGGAAGAGCAGAAGTTTGAAAGAGAAGAGTTAGAGTTTCATTTCGATGAGGAGTTAGACCAAGAAGTCCCAACGGGAAGACAAAATACTTTCACAACAGATTGGTAAGTCACACTTTACGTAAAATTTCAATTTGTAGAATCTTAAAAATCTACAAGTAATGTTTTTACTCTTAAAGGCCTGAAGATGACTCGGATGAATTAAGTGACCATGACGTTAATAAGATACTCATAGTCACACAATCTTCTCGAGTGCCGAAACACGAAGGTTATGACCGGACCGGCGATTGGATGACTCGCGTCAAAATGACTCAAGACTTAGAACAGGCCATCAACGACGGACTCTATTATTATGAAGAAGGCTTGTGGAATGCCGATTATGATAGAGCTAGTTCGAGTAGTTACAGGACAGTTAACGTTATCAGTCAGGAAGCATTTGAAAAAATGGCACCTCCGGCACCTAAGAAGCAGAATCCAGAAGTTCCACCTCCTCCTCCTCCAATTGTAGTAAACATAATACTGACCTTTTTTCTTAAAAAACAAGAATTTTAATTTTGTAGGTTGAACTGACAAATCGACCTCATCGTACTAACAGACAACATAGTCATCGTAATGTTCCTAGATTTTACGCGGTCGTTAAAGATGAGTCACCCGATCCTAGAACGCCACGTAAACGTAAAACAAGGCATTCTAATAACCCTCCTGTCGAACATCATGTTGGCTGGATTATGGATGTAAAAGAGCATCGAACAAGAACTACATCCGCTGGGTAAGTGATGATCATAACTAATCAGTCAATTTTCATTATATTGGGTCTGGGAAAAAGTTCGTGGCGTTTTTCCCGATAGATGGCATTGGTTGCCGATAACTAAAGAACAACAAGTCACAGCGACACCACCGAGGGCTCGTTTTTTAGATGACCTTCCGAACGTTAGTTTGAGCGTAGAAACATTGTAATCGGTGCAGTGGTTGGAAAGTTATTCGCACTTGAAAATGGAGAAGAATAATGAGAAATTTCGCTATATTCTGCAATATTATTATGATAAGGGGAAGAACGCTGCGCAGGCTTGTGATAAAATTTGTGCTGTGTACGGTGAAGGTACTTTATCGAAATCTGTTGGGCGGAAATGGTTCGCTCGCTTTCGTTCTGGAAATTTCAATGTGAAAGATGAGTCACGCTCCGGTCGTCCAATCACTGAAAAATCTGATGAAATTCTTGAAAAAGTCCAACAAGATAAGCATATCAGCAGTGTCGATATTGGCATGGAGCTAGGCATTGACCACAAAACTGTTTTGAACCATTTACACAAAGCTGGTTACAAAAAAAAGTTTGACGTATGGGTTCCTCATGAGTTGAGCGTGAAAAACATGATTGACCGAATTAACATCTGCGATGCGCTGCTGAAACGGAATGAAATCGAGCCGTTTCTGAAACGTTTAATAACCGGAGATGAAAAATGGATTACGTACGATAATCGGAAGCGTAAAAGATCGTGGATAAAGGATGGTGAGCCGTCACAAGCGTTCGCTAAGCCAACATTGACGCCAAAAAAAGTGATGCTGTGTGTATGGTGGGACTGGAGGGGAATCGTCCACTACGAGCTACTTCCAACTGGTCAGACGATTGATTCTCAACTCTACTGTGCACAACTAGAGAGATTACGCCAGGCGATTGAAAGAAAACGGCCCGAATTGATTAATAGGAAAGGTGTTGTCTTCCATCATGACAACGCCCGACCACACACTTCTTTGATGACCCGTCAAAAATTGAGAGAGTTTGGTTGGGAAGTTTTGATGCACCCACCTTACAGTCCGGATATAGCACCCTCTGACTATCATCTGTTTCGATCTCTGCAGAACTCTCTCAATGGAATTAAGTTGGTTTCAAAAGAAGCCTGTGAAAACTACTTGATTCAGTTTTTCGACCAGAAACCACAGAAGTTTTTCACCGATGGGATCATGGATCTACCAAAAAAATGGCGAAACATTGTCGATAATAATGGAGCATATTCGGTATAAATGAATTCGTCCACGCGCCATGCGGGGACCAGTTGAATTTTACTGAAAAAACGCCACGAACTTTTTCCCAGACCCAATATATACACATTTTAATAATTCACTGGTCTTCCTCAATAAGAAGTGAAAGTAGTGTTGAACAGTACAAAAGTGTGTTATATATCTTAAAGATATTATATATTGATGAGGTTACATTAATATTACTTTATGGACCACCTCAAGTTTCTGAAAAAGTACAAGGAAACTACCTAATAATGACACAAAAAAAATTACGACTTTTTTTTTGATAATTTTATTTTTGAACGTGATCGTCCTTTCTTCAACGCGCTTATACCATCTGACCTGCAACAGCTTTATTCCATCAGAAAAATATTATTTTCGTCCCTCTTTTTTTTAAAATTTCTAACTAAAAAGAAATCGGACGGAGCCAAATTGGGGCTATATATATATATATATATATATATACGTACGGCGCTGCACTAAAAACGTACAGGTTTGCGTTACAAAATCCTCCTTCATAACGATATGCAAGTTCACAAGGCAGTCAAAGTCTAACATATATATATATATATATATATATATATATATATATATATATATATATATATATATATATATATATATATATATATATATGGTGGATGATACAGTTCAAAGGAGTTTCACTCGCAAAAATATGTTAGACTTTGACTGCCTTGTGAACTTGCATATCGTTATGAAGGAGGATTTTGTAACGCAAACCTGTACGTTTTTAGTGCAGCGCCGTACGTGTCTGTTAAGGTAAGTAAACTGCTACAATAATAACAGTATATAATAGCAGCCTTCAACGACGTATTCAACAAGAATAACCCTTGCTTGGTTCTAAAAGACGGTGGAATTTTCTTCAATGGATTCACAACCCCATCGAAACCGTTTTGAACAATATTTCAATTTCAAATGTCACAGAGTCTCGTTCACGTACGTGCGCTAGCATCATTTGTTGTTCGTGAATAGTTTTAGGAGAATTCTGTTTCTTTGTAAAAATTTTGATGGCACTAATTTCATTAAACTCATTTTTTGTTGCGAATACTATGTAAAGCACAGAATTATCAACGAATTGAAGTCCAAATTTACATATAAATAGAGAAATATTGTCACTTTTGAACGTTGTTAGGGAACGCACAGTTTGTATCATGGTCCGGTATTTTTTTTGTAGCTCACCTCGTATATATAAACCAAAAGAATTGGATATGAGAATATTTTCGTAAATAAAAATAAATGTGTTTTTAACATTTTTTCCATAAAATTATGCTATTAGATTTATTTAAGTATTTTAAATCCGTTAAAAATGTCCTGTTGAGCTATATTCAATACTGAATTTATTTCTATTAGGTGCGCAACTAAGTTCTCGCTGTTTTTTTGATGAAAATGCAACTTTATTGTGGAAAAATGTTTACAAATGAATCATTCAAAATATTGCCCATCGCTAGCGACAACTTTTTCCCATTTTCTGGCAGAGCTCGAATACCGTCACGGTAGAAGTGTTCGTCTTTTGAGGCTATCCACGAATCAAGCTATTTTGAGATGTCTTCATATGAGCGGAACTGCTGATTAGCCAGACCATGTGATATCGAACGGAACAAGTAATAATCGGACGGCCCAATATCTGGGGAATATGGCGGGCGGCGGTAGGACCTCCCATTTGAGCCCATCTTCCTTTTTTGCCGGTGGAGCAGTTGTTCATAGGCGAAAAAACGACGCTCAACGTCTCTTGGCTTCAAATCATAAGGAAACCAAGTTCCTTGTTTTTGAATCATTTTCAACGCATGCAATCGCTGGGAAATGGCTTGGCGGGTAACTCCTAATGCTGACGCAAGCTCTTTTTGCGTTTGGCACGGATCATTATCGAGCAATGCCTCCAATTCAGCGTCTTCGAAGGTTTTTGGTCTTCCTTTACGCGAACGGTCGTCAACATCGAAATCACCGTCTTTGAAGCAACGGAACCAATCTCGGCACGTTGTTTCACTTAGAGCAGCATTTCCGTAAACTTTTTGAACTTCTCGATGCGCTTCAGCCGCCGTTTTCTTCGAATGAAAGAAGAAAAGCAACACTTCCCGTAAATGACGATTATTTGGCACAAAGTCAGACATTTTCACACAACCAAAAGTATATGACGCAAAAACAAAATCACTAATGTGTCAAAGCGGTTTGTTTACCATATGTCTAAGCTTGGTTCATGACGTTTTAGTTATGTCACAATCGACCAGCACATACTGCTGAAGCCATCTCTTGAAAAACAGCGAGAACTTAGTTGCGCGCCTAATATAATAACAACTTAAATCTAATTAACAAACCGCTTTATTTGTATCAAATTTGACCGGTTTTTTTCAATTATAATTATTCGTTTAGGAGCAGTATGGGTACTAGTCCGAATGAAAATCATCTTGCCACCAGTTGTGGTAGTGTTCCACAATCATTACCAACTTTCCAACACCCTTCACACGCGCTACTAAAAGAGAATAACTTTACGCAGCAGGCTTATCATAAATATAGACAGCGATGTTTGAAAGGTAAGTCTTTGAGTTTATTTTAAATTCTAAAATTCTACACGTCAGACGTGTCAGTTTCATGTCCAGATCTAAAAATTTAGAATACCTTATAATTTAGTACATTTTTGAATATTTCTTTCTATATTTTTCTATCATATTTCAATTTAAATCCAATATCACAAGTTCACATTTTATGTTTAAATCATGTATCATGCTTTCAGAACGTAAACGTTGGGGTAGCGGTCACTCCAGTGAAATGAACACCCTTTTTAGATTCTGGTCGTTCTTCTTGAGGGAAAATTTCAACCGGTCTATGTACAATGAATTTAAATCTATCGCATTAGAGGATGCCGATCGTGGATATAGATACGGTTTAGAATGTCTCTTCAGGTTTTATTCATATGGTTTGGAGACTAAATTTAGGCCCCAACTGTACGAAGATTTTCAACAAGAAACTATAAAGGTAACTTGTGTTTTTTATTTTATTGGTTCCGTAAATAATTGCAATTGAAAAGTGATAGTTATTCGAACAATTTTGTATTTGATATACAAAGGATATTAGGAAAGTTTTGCAATATGACGCAAAAATGAATCGCATAAAGCTGCTTGTTGCTGTATGTTGAGACATGTTCATAGGTGCATAGTAGCCGCCGCGCCATGTCGATGGGCTGAGTTATTCATTAGCAGTGAGAGTGTAAAGTGCTTGCAATGGCATCGTGGTCACGAAATGAGATAAGGGCAGTTTTGCGTTATAATTTCATGCGTAGTTTAAACATATACCAGTACTTCGAAGAAATGATTCTTGCATTAGGTGATGTTTGTCCACATCGCACAACGATATTCAGGTGGTATAGAGAATTCCAAAGGGGAAATTTAACTGTGGAGGTTGCTGAGAGGCCGGGAAGGCCACGAACGTCAGTTACGGAGGAAAACGTTACTACTGTGAGGAAAATGCTTGACGAGGACAGGCGAGTGACCTACCAACAGATAGAGGGTACTTCAGGCCAAAATGCACCAGCAATTCGTTTGATTCTGCATGATCATTTGCACGTGAAGAAACTTTGTTCTCTCTGGGTGCCGCATCGACTGACTGAAGAGCAGATGACACGACGTGTAACTTGGTGCCGGGAGATTCTAAAAAAGTTTAATAAGGGTCAATCTCGGTATGTGAACAACATCGTGACAGGTGACGAGACTTGGCTGTACTATTACGATGTGCCGACCAACGCTCAAAACAAAGTTTGGGTCTTTGATGATGAGGACACACCCGTAGTTGTCAGAAAATCCCTATCTGTTGAAAGGAAAATGATAGTTGTATTTTTCAAACCGAGTGGAATTGTGGAACGCGTCGTTTTGGACACACAGAAGACAGTCACAGCTAAGTGATATACTGAACAGTGCCTGCCTAAAGTCATTGGATCCATGAAGAACCTGCGGCCAAAGTCAAGAATGGACACCTGGTTCTTCCATCACGATAATGCTCCAGCTCACCGCGCCAAAGCCTGCACCGAATATTTGACGACGACATGATTGAAACTTCTCGAGCACCCTCCCTACAGTCCAGATGTTGCTCCCTGCGCCTTCACACTGTTCCCGCATGTGAAAACGAAGCTAAAAGGGAGGCGGTTTTCCAGTGATGAGAACCTTCTGCGGGCTTGGGACAACGAGTGTGCTTTACTCCCTCGTGAAACTTGGCAGAACTGGTTTAAAGATTGGTTTCTGAGGATGGAGAGGTGTATTGAGTGTAGAGGAAATTACTTTGTAAAAATTAAATAAACAAAGCTGTATTGCAAAACTTTCCTAGTAACCTTTGTATGTAGTGTTTCTGAATATAAGTAGGAGTAAGGAAGAACATACAGGGGGCGCAAATTTTATTCGGAAAATATCAAATAAAATCATAAACTGCTCCAGTAATTAAAAAGAAAGTTGTAGGTTGTTTTTTCAAATAAATAGTTAAGCGAACGTTTTGGCCGTCTCTGTAATTGAAACTTTATTTAGCGCAGTTTTATTTTTAGTATTTTGATGTTTGAATGTGTTGTTCGGATCATAGATGGATCACGGTTGAAGTAAATTGTCTAGGATTAATCACAATTTTTTTTTGTTTCCGTGAATCCATATCATATTTTTAATTTACGCTTAGCAGGATTGTTGGCTTTATTTCTCCTTAGTGCTAAGTCATGTGCATGCAACGTGGATCTTTTGATGTATTTTTTCTTCTGGTAGATTCGTGCTTTTACATAGATGACAATCTATAAAAATAGATTAGATTTACTATTTGTTAATAAGACATTTCCTTACATGGAAAATTTTTTAAATAATGGAATCATTAGATAACTGTAGTTGAAAAAAAATTTCTGAACTTATATGACAGTAGTGAAGTATTTTAATTCACATGTTTGCTTAAGGATTATGAAAATGGTCAGCTTTACGGGTTAGAAAAGTTTTGGGCGTTTCTCAAGTATTACAAACATAGCCGCAGTCTGCAAGTAAATCTTATTTTGAAAAAGTACCTATCGAAGTTCAAGACAATCGAAGATTTCAGAGTTGAAGAGGTAATATTTTCTTGTATTTCCCTATACAATATTATTTTTTGTCTTTAAAACACATTATTCATAAAATATAGCCGCAGATAAACGAAACGTCCAAAAACAGTAGAAGCCAGCAGCGTCATAAGCCTCGTAATAGGAGCGTATCAGAAAGTCAGAGTACATCTGCTCAAGGAGATAGTACACGTGGGAACGAAGAGAACGACAAAAATCGGCAAAATTCTGGAAACCACAACCGACAAAAGTAATGATTATTTTAGTTTTACACTGCTTACTTGCTTAACATGCTTTTTGTTTTTTTTTGTTTTGTTTCACAACAGGAATGATTTCGTATTCGCTCAACCGGGAACCAGTGCACCTGCTGCTTCTGGTTTTAGACAGAATGATAGATCTAGAACTCATTCGTTTGGTTCGGGTCGCACAAGAAATACTCGTACTCGTACTGAATCTTGGAGGCAGCGCGAAAGTGAAGGTATTTGTTTTTTTTTAAATAATTTTTGTATATATAATACCGGCCATAAATGAGGAATCACTGTAAGTAAAATACAAAAAATAGTACACTTTGGTAAAACAATATATATACGAATAAAAATGTAATTACTATAAAAATAAACTATATATCTTTTTAAAACAAAATAATGTCATTAGTTCTGTGAAGAAAAATTTGCACTTTTTATTTTAGGCAACTTTCATTAAAATATCCACCTTTACACTTAATAACTGCTTTACAAATTTTGGGTAGCCTCAACACAAGTTTTTGAAGAGTTTCAATTGGAATATTGTTCCAAGCATTTGCAAGGTGTTCCCACAGCTGTTGCTGCGAGTTTGGACAGTGTTCTCTCACTTTTCTATCTAGCTCATCACACAGCAACTCGATAGGATCCATATTGGACGATTGTGCAGGCCAAACCATATTTACAAGAAATCCTTCTTTTTGTTTCACATAGTCTTTCGTTTAGCACTATGTTTGGGCTCATTATCTTGTTGGAAACAAAAACCTTCTCCTACCAGTTTAATTTTTTTGTAATAGGAAAATTCTGATATCAATTTAATTCCGGGCTGAATTGCGTGTTCCTTTAAAATTTTCAAATATCCTTCTTTTCTTAAAATTCCATCAATTCCATGCAAATCTCCAACACCATTAAAAGAAAATGATCTCCAAACAAGAACTGAACCTCTACCGTGTTTAACTGTTGGCACAGCACATTCCGTTATCATCCTTTCGCCAACTCATCTGCGAACAAAAACGCGCCGATTTCTTCCAAACACTTGGAACTTGGATTCGTCTACAGAACCCGCTTCCTCATTTCCACGTCCCAATGTTGGTTGCTCTTTGACTCATTGTAATCGTTTTTTACGATTTTATGATCGTAGCAATGGTTTGCGAACAGCAAATCGCCCTTTTAGTTCCACCTTTGATATACGTCTACGATAGTCAGCGACACCGGATTTTCACGATTTTTATTTAATTCTGCGTGAAGCTGTGGAACTGTTAACCGTTTATCCCGTTTAGGTAACAGTTCCAGACACAAATCTTCTTGTCTAGTGGTAATCCTTGGTCTTCTGACACATTTTTTTTTTTGGTTGCATTGCACCCGTTTTATGTACCTTACACTGCATGATATGTTAATTTTAATTTTTGACCTATTGTCCGCAGTGACAATTTTTCTCTGTGTAATGTTATTATAGTACTACGAATTTCTGCAGTCAATTCCTTTCTTTTTGACAATTTGTATGTTTGTTCACGAATACTCGCATTACAACTTTTTCGGCCAGATTCTAGACGAATACAAAGCTTTTTTTAGATTGCAACATTCTGTGTGTTACCACAAATCCCTATAAAATGTTTTTTAGAACCATTATAATCTTATATTATAAAAAAAAACCTTTACAATAAATATTTTCAGGAAAAGTATTAATATTGAGTACATACAGGTCATAAAATAATTAAAGGAAAATATAACAACAATTTACACTAACAAATATGATTATACAATTTACATAATGATCCGGATATTATTGTTAAACTTCCCAGAAACGAACTCACATCTGTTATTTCAATTGTCCATACCGAAACCCAGGTATAAAGACTGAGCTATTCTATCGGTAGTATGTGATCCCCCATTTATGGCCGGTAGTGTACATGAACAAAAATCACTACATAAAAACTATATTTACTTTTAACGAAAATAAAATTAATGGTCAAATAAGCCATGTAAAGGAAAAGGTAGTGTGTAGTAAATGCCCTCCTCTGGGATTTATTTATCTGATTGTCTTCGGCTACTTTTATTCTTGCGAGATAAAATTGTTGAAATTTTATTTTTATTTTTTTTTAAATTCAATTTGTTGAAAGCCCCCTAGATTCCCGTTTTTAAAGCTATGCATTGAAAATGCCCTTTATTTAAATAGAAGTAATTAACAATTTGTTTCACATTGAATACTATTTTTGTATCACGTATTCTTTTAATTTAAAATTTTGATTATGCAAATAGGAAAGAAGGAATCAACTCCTGCAAATGTCTGAGCAGCACATCCTAATGGAAAAGAACTGGTGTTAAAATAAGTTAAAATTAAAACAAGAAACGAAAAATATGTCCTGTACAGGAATATTATATATTATTATTATATGCACTGAGATTCATGTGATTATTTTTTTTTTGTGTCTTTTTGTAAAATGTAAATACCGCCGTTAAAGAGAAAAACAAAAAGAACTTTCGTAAACCCTCAGTGCCATTTGCCTTATATATAATAATATGGGATGACGTAGTTAGTTTTTTCATATTTTTCTAGAAAAGTTGTCTAAGATTGTCTATATATAAATATACATAGATAATATAAATATGAATAAGTCTGGTGTAGTGTTCAATTCTGTTAAATTGGTTCCATACGTTTTTTAAAATTTTTATTTACTCTTATTTGTTCTGTTTGACAATACTTATATATGTGCTCCATCCATATAACTTTGATAATAATGATGCTATATATATATATATTCAATTTGAAATTAACCATCATTATTCATTCTACTGTTGATTATTCAATTATTATTTCTTGTCAAGAGATATGTATATATCATATATATAAGTGTATGCAAAAAACTTATTTACATCTACAGTAAGCTATTATATTGGTACTATATTGAGACGATTAAAGAAATGATTATAATCAACATACTATAATAATTAGTTAGCATTTAGAGGTATCATTGTTGCTAGTGCAGTGTGTATGTGACAGTTTTCCTTTTTATTATTTCGTATTGAGCAACATTAAAAGCTAAAGTTCTCGTTTGTACTTGGTATACATATATATATATATATATATATATATATATATATATATATATATATATATATTTTTTAAGGAAGGCGTTCGATGGTTATTAAATAAAATTCGCATTTTCGTTTCTATTTTTGTCACCAATTATTGCTTAAAGTAAATAAAGGAGAGAGAAGTTAGTGATATTCAATATGCAGATTTTTCAAGTGTCATAATTACAACTACAGTAGCGATCAAAAATCATTTAACCATTGTAAATACTAGAAATTTTCAATCTTTTTCGTTAACAAAGGATTTAATTTCATTTTTTATGAATATAGTAATTATAATGTTTAATATAAAATCAATTTGGCAATGAGGACAAAGTAGATATGTAATTACATCAAATAATAGTATGTATAATTTGTGGTACTGAGCGCTAATTGTAGCGACAGACTTTCAACATTGATTATTCACAGATTACTTGATTAAATTGGAATATTACCTCAATTATAGATGAAGTCACTTTTTATGATGCTCAATTATATAAATTAGCCTATGTTTTATCTTTGTTTAACCAATAAGAATATTTTTGTTAAAATACAGTTAACGTTTACATTGGCTAAAATTATTAAGTTATATATGTATATACAACATACGAGTCTGTATTACTTAACATTAATTTACATATAATTTAATTGCGTGATGTTCTGTTACGTGTATTTTAACGAAAGTGTGTAATGTATATTATCAGTAAAATAAGCAAGTTATGTCTCCATCTATAATTGAAATGTTATCTTAATTTATCTAACAGAGTTCAGAGTTTTTAACAAAGTTCAGGTTAAAAAATTATTTGCTATATATATTCTAAAATATAAAAAATGTAATGGTAATAATGCGTTTGTTCATATAAAAAACATTTATTTCCTTCAACTATGTGTAGCAAATGTAAATAAATTCATAACAACGTGAAAAAGCTATGCGTCAAAGTTGAAATATGTAGAAGAACGTAAATTTAGTAAGAAATATCGGGGTTTATTAGCTATTATATTACTGAATTCAGTAGTATATTTCTAATACATTCCTGATCAAATTCATCAATATTCGTCAAAAATTTGACTGTTCTTTCTAGATCGAAACACGGGTACAGAATTTTCAAAACTCAATGAACTCAAATGAACCCAAATCTGTGTCGCTAACATAATAAAAGAGCTTTTATTTGTGATGGCAGTATGATTTTTAATTAATTTAAACTATAAGTTTCCATGAACTTAAAAATTAATTTACGCAATATTAAAATTAACAGCTAACTTACAAGACTGATCAAATTTATATTAATTTAATTTTTACGTTCATTTAAGACTTACTGTAAATATTAATTTTTGTAAAGTCCATAAAATATTAATTTTACTTTTGAAAATTTATGGATGTAATTTGCGAACGCTACTGTATATAAAATTGGTATAATTTTCAAAGGAAAAATATTTTTATCAGTTGTTTTTGTTTACTGTTCGAATTAATTGATTTTAATAATATGTCAGTTTTATTGATCAATAACATTCCTCTATCTAAATTTGGATTTAAGTATTATTCTTTGACGGTATTTGAAGTAAGTATGATGCTTGAAATTTATAATAATCTTAATATGTAATTATATAAATTAATATATTAAGTATTTTAAATTAATTGTAATGGTTTTATATACATACTTATAATATACATAAACGTTATTTATAAGAAGTAATTTTGAAGTAAAAGAAGATTTAAAAGTTAAGATATAAGATTACATTACAATTATTACAATAAACTGTTCAATTTATTATTTAAATAAAGTTTGTCCGAAATATACTCTTATATGTGGATATTCAAAAATAGGAAAAAAAAAACATGATTCAGTTTCAACATCACTGTTTGTAATAAATTATATTTGAAAAATATATACGGTATATATCAATTATACATTTTTTGGGTGTTTTTTAATGTGTATCTTATTATTTTATGGCTTGAAGATAAAATAAAAATTGAAGCGAACCAAAAAAAATATATAAACAAAATATATCAAAAAATTACAGATTTATAATGAGAAACTTTCTTCAGTAATGTAAAGTATTAGGTAATTTTAATATATTTTCCTTTTGTTAAGATATAAGTTACTATATTGTTCAACATACTTCAGAATTGTTCAAATTATTTGACCAAATATCGTACCTACCTGTAAAGAATTAGTGATTTGTTTTGTCAGTTTTAGGTCGCCTTACATGTACAGCTCAATTAAATACAGTAATTGATAGTTTATCACGAACATTTCTGGACTATGTTCTCTCCAACTTTTTGTTTTGTCTTTTTTGATTATGAAAATAGCTTGTAAAGTGTGTTGTGGAAGTGTGAATTGTGAATGTCTTCCAATGACACTAAAAAAAAATTAAAAAACTCCAAAACCCCAATTAGCGAGTTTTATTTATTGTCCTGTCTTCCTGTATGTACTCAAAGGAAATGTTTAAATTATAAACAATAAAAAGATTGCAGAATTTTGTTTGTTAGAATTTGAACCTAATAGGAATTCTATACCCATTTTGTATGGGTATAATTTGATAGAAGCAATGTTTAAAAGTTGAAACTTTGTATGTTAGTCGTTTTTTTTTTAACGGGAACTGCCAGATTGCTATAGTTTTGCATTATATTTAATTGTCTATCTTATATGTTGCAAAATTTTAAAGTAGTTATCTTGGAAAAAAAACCTGTAGAAGTTAACCGCCATTGTCCGTACATATTTCTAAATGCAGTTGTTACAGATTGAAATTTCCAGAAATTAAGAAAGTCCAACTGTGTTATTTTGTTCACACTTACACATATCTACATAAATTGCTTTATTACTCCCTTGTACCTACTAGGTACTTTAATTGTTTCGTTTACCCTTCGATTGGGAAGAAAATTCTAAGAAGTCGCCTGCACCGAAATCTTAGGACAAGGGGATTCCCTAACTCCAAACAGAGATTGCGTGCGTTGTCACAAGTCTAGTTGGGGAATCACCACTCTTTATGATTATGTCTTTATTTTTTAAATTTGAATTATAGAAGTATTTTCAGTTATACCCAGTGCTTTAGGTACGATTACATCTCCGTGATATTTATATACTCGTTCGAAAATAATAGTTACAAAACGTAAGTTATACGAACTGGCCGTTGGCAAGAAGAAAGAATTGTTAGATTTGTTGGATCAAGGTAAAAGTCGACGGGTACTGTGCGCAAAATTTGGTGCTTCTAAGTCTACAATTGGAAACGTTGCGAAGAATAAAGAAAATTTAATAAAATTGTGGAGTGACAACTGCAATGATGGACGAAAACTGAAAATGGGGAAATCAATAAAACACCAAAATCGCAAAATAATTCTTTTGATAGACAATGCTACATCACATCAAACAAATCTAAATTTGTCTTAACGTAAAAGTTAAATTTCTACCACCAAATTTGGCTTCCGGTGTACAACCTTTAGATCAAGGAATTATACAAAATATGAAAGTGGCCTATAGAAAAAAAATGTTGGAGTATCTTGTTGCAAGCGCTGAACTTTGCAATTCCTTAGGAAAATTTAATAAATGGATAACGTATTAGATGTCATTAGGTGGACCCATAATGTGCCGGATTTTTGGTGGAGGAAGCATTTGATGAAGAAGATAATATACCATTAAGTCTTCTTATAAATATGATCCAGAATCTTCCACCTGTATTAAATAAGAAAATAGTGGCTGCTTCTGAAATGCTTCATTTTGAAATCGATCATATTATTCATGAACAACACGGTTTAACACATGATGAGGTGCTCCAAGAGATTTTGGAGACTAGAAATACAGAAATCCCAGATTTAGAAGGATCAGATGACGAAAATGAACAAGAAAATATTTATGAGACTGTGGAGCCTTTTACTCGCAAAGAAGCAATGTTTCATGCAATACAGCTTTTATAACGTGTGCTTCTACCCGACAGAAAGATATGGTGAATAATTTATTTGACGTATATAATCAAATCGAAGGGCTATGGTTGTAAGAGAAATTTAAACGTTGCCAAACAAAGACTGATGATTATTTTTCAAAAAAATAGTTTATTTTTATTTAAATATATTTATGTTAAATAAAAAACAATTGTTTTTCAACGTTTTTTAAAATTATTTTTGTAAATAAATACGTATCTGTATATTTGGCTTTAATTTTTGATCCACGTACCTTTTGTTTATAAGTTAGCCACTTGTCTGAATTGGACGTTTTTCGGTGCACCCAACCCAACTCACAGAGTTCACTGTACTACAATAAGTAAATTTAATAATTCATATAGTCTTTTACTATAATTTAAATTAGATTTCGAAGTCTAGCATCTCCTTGTTTTATGTTGGGAGGTATTGGAAGACACCAATTCCAACGAAAGTTTAAAAAGTTTTAAACTTTGCGCGTAAGGTTAATTTTTAACCTTACAATAAATTAAAGTAATATTTTGGGTTGTTGCTACTTCTCAATTCTATGAAATATGCAATACAAGAGAGAACTAATTTTAGTATCTGGCATTGTATTAAATACGAAGAATGTCTTTAATGCCAGAGTAAGAAGTACTAACATCATTGTGATATTTCCATTTTATCGTTTATGAGCCTAACAAAGGGACATCCCAAAAAATGTGGCGCTTTGAAGTTACAATCACTTGAACTGAATACTTATTATAAATTATTAAATTTAATTAGGAAAATTTTCTGAACTTTAAGTATTAATTAAGTCTGTAAAAATGTTTCGACGAATTGAAAATGTCTTATTCATGCTCGGCCGAAAACTCGGTGGTAAGTTATTGGCCTATAAATTGAATCCGTCAGTCGCTGTCAGGGAGGCTTTTTTTTTTATAGTTTCGTTTAAGGCGAATGCATGCTACAAAGGATGAGTCATACCATGAGCATGTACATAGTAATAACTCGTGGTTTTCTAATAGCCGGCGTTAACCTGAATGTAAATGTATGGCTTATTATAAGCTATCATAAAGTGCATTGACGTGAAAGCAATTAACGCCATCTTACAAAATTATTTACCTGAATGAAAGCTATGTACATTTGTACATTTATAAGGATCTCAAAAAAAAAGCAATTGTCGACTGTTTCGCATCTTCCAATTGGTTTGCTCCCACAAAAGTTATTTAAAAAAAATGCCGCAATAAGGAAATGGTTACGAATTTGTTTGGATATTACTGGTCGTTCTGCAGTTATATTTCTAAATAATTATTAGTGCGGTCAACTGAATGATATACTATGAAAGTTCTTCAAAAGATCCCTGAAAATCGACCATTCTCCACACACACATACCATCGTTCAACAATGTATTACTTAAATGAGTAAAATATTGAATTTACTGTAGTTCTGACTTACCGATCATAAAAACAAGAATTTCAATGTCTTTAATAAGAATACTACTGATTTATTTACTTTTTCATGCAAATTTTCAACTTTGAGGTTGTATTTTGGCTTGGAGGGGGGGTCTGTTCAGAAATTTGTCTCTTTTTGAGACACAGTATAGGTAACACACACAATTAATTATTTCTATGATGGCTAGGTAGATTTCTCTTCTAATTCCCATCATATCTTATATTGTTCTTTGTCAGAGACGTAAAGTTCTCAGGAATTTACAAGTTATGGTAGTTGCAAAGAACTTGAAGAAATTAGATATTAATATATTTGATATTTTCGATTAAAAAACTTATTGTCAAAATTTTGAATATATGTACAAATTTCGGACAAATTTGTTGACAGAGAGATCGTCGAGCAAACGTTATTAGTAAAAAATATTCGTTTCATGTGACCTATTAAAGTCAAATGTAAAGTGACTGATATGGTTCAATAACAGAGCAAACCATTTTATGAAAATTAACTTGGAAATTACGAAAGTAAAGATTGAGTATAAAACTAAAAAGTAGAAAACATTATCCGAGTAGACTTCTTTTATTTTATAAAATGGCAATACCTGCTTGTCTTTAGCTGTATAAAGTGTTAAAAGATAGCAGCAGAAGCTGCGAGTTTAATGTGTTAACTTAGGAAACCACGAAAACTGGAGTAGTAATTATTTATATAGATCTACGTTTAATTACTTCGCAATTTTCTAATATTCTTGAAATTTCTATTGGAAGTGTTTTAATATTTTTTCACAAATATTTAAGTAAGTATGACTAGAATTTGTGCTGACTTGGTTTCGTGTTTGCAAACTCAAAGATCAACAAGTAGAATGGTCATTTTTTAATTAAAAAGGGATGATAATATGAATAGAGACCCGCATGGTGTGGCCAAGTGTTATAAAGAAGTTTCTAGAAAACGACCTGAGCTAATTTAAAAGTGGTAACTTCCCCACTATAACGCTCGTCTGCATGCGACTGTTGTGACAGAAACTTTGAATAGTAAATGTCAAGTGTGTACTATACTCTCCATATAGTTCTGATATAACCCATGCGACTTTGCTGTACATTTTCAAGTAAGAAACGATCACGATTTTAAACAGAATTGAATGTTGTTAGAGGCATGTCTGAACAATAGCAACAGGTTATTGCGCTACAGTGAGACTATAAATTTTCCATACTACACGGCCGAATCCACGAATTAGTTTGTTCGGAAAGTAATTTGTTTTTTCTCGCCAGAGTTAGTTGTATTTTTAATCAGCCAATCTTTCTAAAGCCTACTGCCCGTCACTATATGCTCTGACAGCTCACATTTCAAGATTTATTTATAAAAAAGAAGATTTTAATTTTTTGTTTGTTTGAAGAAATTGCTTCGAGATTAAATTTGACGAACGTCGACCTTTCATGATCATGTAAAATAACTTGCTCTCACATCAAAGCCGGCTATTTGAGCTTCGTTTATTGTCAAAGAAAAGGATTTACTTTGTCGTAATTGTGGAAAAGAAGATGTCTGCGATTTGCAGCTAAAACGTGAAGAAAATGATCAATTTCTGATGCGAATGGAGGTAAAAAATGTATTATATAGAACAATGTTGAAACCAACATGGAGCAGAATAGATGAATCGGCTTCGAAAGCCAATGTTCATGAAAAAAAATCATGCTCTCGATTTGGCGGGATTTCAAGGGAATCGTCTTTTTCGAGCTTCTACCAGACAATTCCACAACTAATTCGGAAGCGTGTTGCTACTAATTGGATAAATCGAGTAGTTCATGAAACAGAAGCGCCCAGAAGTGATTAACAAAAATTATGTAGATTTTCACCATTATAAGGCAATTATTTATGCAAGTTTCATAACTCACCATAAGCTGTTACTCTTGGTTGGTATGTGCTACCACACCCATCATTTTTGTAAGATTTGACACCCTCTGATTACCATTTTTTCTGGTCTTTACAGAACTCCTTAGATGAAAAACATTTAATTTCAATGAGGACGTCAAAAATTACTTGATTCAAGTTTTGCAAGAACTACTACGAGGAAGATGATACAGTGTCTTAGACCAAAATAGTCAATATATAATTGAACAAAATACTATATGCTATAAAAAAATTGTTCATTTCTATTAAAGAAAAATGAAATTATTTTCCGAGTAACCCAATAATTACCCTAAACGGTACTTTAAATTTTAAATAGCTATATAAGGTGAAGTTTGTTGAATGCAAACATTTTTTTATTCAAAATTGCGTTTTGTACTTTAATATCAGCGTAGTATAAGTCTCAAAAGACGTATAATAATTTATTTAAAAGAAAAGATTAATATGTAAGACTTTAGTGACCAAACTATATAAAATTCACTGTATTAAGTCCTTTGTAATTTGAAGTTATTCGATTTCGTATTTGTATCATTTCTAATTTATTACTTCCATTTATTAAATGGCTATATTCTGACATAATAATCTTTAATTAAATATTTCCCAGAACAAAACAATTTATGCAATAAGAGCTCTCGAAATGAAATAATTGAGTCAACGCACGTATGCATATATTTATGTCTGTATATATAATTAAATTATTAATAGCTAGTTGTTATCCACTTTTAATATTATTACTCTTTATATTAATGTAAATAATACCTATTTTATCTAGGCCTGTACAGGATTAAATAGTAAAGCTCGAAATTAATTTTACAGTAATTCATTTAATATTATTGTTATTGTCAACACTTACCATCTGCTTGTTATTTTTGCCTGTGATTATTAATATTCTTTGATAAGCAATAAAAAGGGTATATAATGTTTTCTAGATTACTGGAAATTTTAATTAGCTTCTGTCTTTGGATAAGTGAGGTATTCGCTTCGAAAAATGAGCACTTTCATTTTGATATTATCGTATATTTCTGCCATAAGTGCTTTTTACATCGGTAGCCCCCTACGTGTAGGTGGCGTTCTTACTAATGAAGGTGTAGTTGGGGCAAGTAAAGACGAAGAATGGTTACAGGGATCGGGAGTTCCGGGAAAAAGATGTACGAATTTATTCGACGAGAGCTGTTCTAATTCTGGACTGATAAGCGCCAGTGAAGATGAAGCTTGGTTAAACAGTGGATCGCCAGGAAAAAGGTGTACGAATTTATTCGACGAAAGTTGCTCTAATTCTGGATTAATAGGAGCTACCAACGATGAAGCTTGGCTGGTTGGTGGATCTCCAGGAAAAAGGTGTACAAATTTATTTGATGAAGGGTGCGCTAATGGAGGATTGCCTGGATCTAACGCTGACGAAGAATGGTTAACCGGCACCGGTTCACCTGGTAAGAGAAATCTACAATACGCAAAAAGTCAAGTAATCGATGACGATACGTTGAAGAAAATAGGATATTTAGTGTATAAATCTCATTTAATGGCAAATGGACGTTAGTATTTTATTTCATGGATGAGTGCCTTACTACGAAATAAATTCTGTATTATTTTTGAATAGATAACTTGTGAATCTATTAAAATAAATATTATTTAAAGTTTATATTATATTATTATTTTAATATAACGGGTGTTTTTTAAGAGCTTGAGAATTTTAAATGATAATACAAGACAGAAATATTGTTGGAATGAAATTTTTTTATCATAACTTGGTAGATAATTTCATGGCATTTATTTTTTAAATGTGACTTCCGGCATATCTCCGAAGCGGCTACGAGTTACATGGTCCATTCGATCAGTCAGAAGAAGTAGTTAAAAAACTACTTCTTCTGCTGGTTTGTCGGCATAAACCAATGACTTGACATAGCCCATAAAAAGTAATTCAGAGGCGTTAAATCGCACGAACGAGGAGGCCAGTGAACAGGACCACTTCTGGAAATAAAGTTGTCACCAAATTGATTATGCAATAAATCGATTGTTAAGCGCGCTGTATGGCAAGTTGCACCGTCTTGTTGAAAAATTCAGTCAGCATGGCTCGATAGCGCTCGCCATTCACCGTAACGGCAGCTTCTTCCTCATTTCGAAAGAAATAAGGACCGATGATGCCGCCAGCGTGTAAACCGCACCAACCAGTCAATTTTAATGGATGTAATGGTGATTCGTTAACGGCCTGTGGATTGTGTTCACTCCAAATATGGCAATTTTGCTTATTGACGTAGTCATTTAACCAGAAATGGGCTTCATCACTAAACACACTTCTTTGATAAAAATGTTCTTCGGCCAGTTTCAAATGAGCTCAATCAGCAAAAATGCGACGCAACCGATGGTCGTTTGGCTTCAATTCTTGCACGAGTTGTATTTTATAGGCACGTAAGCTAAGATCCTTACGTAAAATTTTCCACGTAGTCGAAGGACAAAGCCAAAAAGTTGAGAACGACGACGAATCGACATTTCGGCGACTTCTTCAATACTTCGCGCTACGGCAGCAATATTCTCTTTGGTACGCACATTTCTTTGTCTTGTTGGTGGTTTGGAATCGAGTAGAGTAAAATTAGCGCGAAAACGATCAATAACTGTACGAATTGCTTGCTCACTAAGCCGATTATGTTGACCATAAAATGGACGAAGTGTTCTATGAACTTCGCGAACAGATTTATTTTTTCAAAGTAAATTTCCACAATTTGGAAGCGTCGTTTTGGCGTTAAACGATTCATGATGACTTGACAAATCTTATTGAACAGAAATGTCAACACAGTTTGACATTATCAGCTGTCAAACAATAGTTATCGATATCGATAGTTCTCATGCACCTTAAAAAAACACCCATTATAAGAAACATGTTTTTAAATCGCGACATCTTACTAAAAAATTATAGTGGGTTGACTCGAAACAAAGTTTGTTCGCGCCAACTAAAATCGAGAAAGTATTAAAAGTATTTCCGCACGAAAAAAGAACATAATTTGACATTGATATAGAAGAAGTAATTCTTTTAAGATCATAGCTGATTAATCACATCGAAACGAAACGAAAATTAATTACGGAAAAATTTCCCGTTATACCAGGTCTTGAGAATCCATAATCTTAATGAGTTGTATTAAGTATTATTATAGAATTATTAAATATTTGTTTTAAATTAAGAAACCGGTTCAAAATAAAAGAAAATAGTGATTAAATGTTCTAAATTAATGCCACGTTCATTGAATATTTTCACCTACATCTTATGTTATTTTTCCATTACTGGATAAAAGCGGCAATAAATTTATTGTAGCCTGCTATATACGAAACTGGACATTATTCGATTATCGAAAAGAAAGCAATAAAAAAGATCCCACCGGTCAGTATTTATAGAAGTATAAAAGAAAAATAAGCGCCACTCGTTTTGATATTTATTATAACGGAGTTTCATGGATCTAAAAAAGAAATTGAAACAGCGACTTCGACTTCGATTGTGATAGAGGGTGTTTGACGATACCGAGTTGCTGACCCTTGTTTGTACAGTTTACGAACAGCCACTAACATGATTATATCCAATCAACGAGAGGAGTGGATGTAATTGTTGGTGACAGGCCGAAGTTGATTTGTTATTGACTTAAACTGAACGTCTAGCCACACCACACAGTTACCCACACCGTCTTTCTTATTTTTCATATTCGAAGGCAACGTGATAATATCGATTAAACATATTTGGCAGTAGAGTTCGTACATAATATGAAAAAAAAAATAATAATAAAAATACGTACTTACCTCATTATTTATTCTTAGAAATACATGGGTTACATGTAAGCGAAATTGCTTGGACTTCAAATACGTTACCGGAGGCGATTCCCATTTTTTTCTGACATTATATGTACTTTTACAGTCTTACTCAAAAAGAAAAAAAATCGAACAAGGTTTATGGTAATATCGAACTTTGTATTATCGATTTTAATGACCTTTAAGTTATTAAAGGCAATTCAACGAAATTAAAAGAGATACGTGAAAGTAATTTTATCGTTTAATTGATAGTATTTTTACAATTATTATATTGGCAACAAGTGGTAGTAGTGACGATTAATAAATGTATTACAATTTATATTAAAACTTCCCATTATATACACGTTCATACTAGATAATAATTATAACTTGTGTCGTCACTTCTTGGAATTAAAAGATTAGCTATTTGTGCACTAAAAATTTTGTTAATATAAAATCATTTTAGCATCTAAATTCAATTAAAGAAATTTTTTGTAAGCGGACGAGAAGTTAAAATTGTATGCCAATGAAGGTAATTTTAATGGAGCTTGTGGTTGATTAACTTAATCACTTAAGGTTGATATATAACCCCTTTCCACATTAATTTTCGTTGTCGTCATGATGACAACTTAGTTGTCGAAATACGTATACAGACCTTAAGTAATTAAGTTTGTATGCAAATAATTCTTTTGTAGCGACCATCTTTATTTAAGCTGCAATCTCTTGGTGATCTTTCTAGATGCAAAAATATAAATAAAAACGTTTTTAATTATAAAGATATTCTTGCTGAAAAAATATTTAATTTTTTTAACATAAAATAATAGCTCATAAATAAAATTTTATTTTACATATTTTTTAAAATTTTTACATATTTGGCAATCATTGTTTATTTACATTTTACGAATATATTATATATAAAAGAAAGAACGTATACCTATTTCGCAGTATTGAAACGCAAAACTCAATTTAGGCACTTTAGAATATAAGCCAATCATTTATATTTGATTTTTAAGTACTCACGGAAAGTATTAAAAGTAACGAAAGTAATTATACGTGCTTTCATATTAAAATGCTACAAACATCGTATCATATTATATTCGGGTCCAGATACCGAATGCCGATCAGAATGTAAAGTGGTGGGGCGCGAGTCAGTCGAATCACAACAACGATTGACTACAGATTACAGATTAAGTAGTTGTTCGTGTCGCCTACAGTCAAATTAGTGGAGGGGCTGCAGCTAGTACGATCAGTAGTCAGTTATAGTCGTGATTCAAATGACTCGCGCCCCGCCACTTTACATTCTGATCGGTATTTGGCAGCTAGACCCGAATATAATATGGTGCAGTTTTCGTAGCGAGGTAAAATGAATGCACGGTATGTACTTATTATAGATTGGTTTATGTCCTAAACCGTCGGAAAAAAAGAAATCTAAATATTGTATCTATTTTTCACGTTTTGATCTCATTAATAATCATTTTGTCAACATAAAGAGTACGTTGTGAATGGCAAATGCGTATTATGAATTACATTAAATCGAAGTAAATTATTTTTGTAAAAACCTCGAAACATGCCTTATTTTGATTTTTTTAAATGGCTACCTCCTGTATTTAATCCTGATTTTTTGTAATCGATGTATATAAAAAAGAAAGTCGAGCATTATAGAACACCAATTTCAAGAATGTCCAGATTTCGTCAAATCGAAATTGATTTTTATTATGCGCGTGTTGAACTTTTCTGCTGAGAAGTGTTATCCATTTATGAACACTTCTCCAACTTTTTCCATCCGGGGTCACTTCATTATTACCATACTATCTTTTCAATTCTTTCTGGGTCTGTCTTTGCTACTATTCCGAAAGTAAATGTTCTTACTAACTGACCGTACGACTTCAGTTGACTGTTTTCTATTGTTTTTAATGCCACTAATAAGCCTTCTTCTAATTCTTTTGCAGTCCTTTTCAGTACTCTCATTTCCTGCCCTTGCTTTATTGATTTTTATTGTTCAGTATGTGGAAATTGTTTTCGTATCATGTTCTTAAAAATTCGCACCTCTCTTTAGATATCAAAAAGAATTCTTTTTCTCCTACTTATTTCGGCGTTTAATTCACATTTCATGGATTTCATTTGTGTGGTAAAATAAAAATTTTATTTTCAAAAACAGTTCCTTATATTAACAAATTTTATGCATAATTAATTACGCTAGCATCTGTAAAGTGTTCCGAGTTCGAGATTAGATACATTAAACAATTTGCCAAGTACACGTGACGGGTACGAGGTTTTCTAAAAAACAATTTATATCAGTTTAAATGAATTCGTTTAACATATTCTGCCATTCAGCATAGATCGTTTTGAAAATAACTGATAAATGATTCTAAAAGCTGAAAAATATTTACTTTGTATTTAATGTCATATATAAAAACGTGTATAATACAATAAAATCGTGAAAATTTTACGTCGGTTTCTCTCTTGATGCTAAACCTAAGGCTTCGGCGTGTTTTCTAGCTTTTAACCTTAGATCTGCTATGCTTGAATTTTTATGGGCTGCGGCCAATGCGGCAAAGCCTATAGGGTATTGGGGGTGGCATAATATACTAGCTGCTGAACCGCCGCCAACAGATACGGCTGCAGCGTACTGGAAAAGATTTAATCATATTTTTTAATTTCTTATCGTGAAAATATACATGTGTATACTATAATAGTCCAAATATTTGGAAAACGTTCAAAATAGTAGAGTAAAAAAAAATATATCCAAAGAATTAATATGTCGATTTGGACTATGTAAGTATATTATAAATCAACCCGGAAGTTAACTTACTTGATGTGCAGCAGACAAAAATGCCGAATCAAATGCGGAAAAGGCACCTGGCTGTGGAAATGTGCCTAAGGTCAATCTATCATAAGTGGACAATGTTACAGCAGCTGGTGGTAAAGATAAACCTCTTAACGCCGGAACATTCATGTAGGGAACCACTCTACATGGTTCTAGTGGAGTGCTAGATGGAGGACTGTGATTATTTAACATCATACCTGCATAGAAAAGAGTCTTGTTAATTTCTTTAAGCTTATATACATTACGTTTTAAATGCGAACGTTAATAAATCATTAACATACGTATACAAATGCTACTTAAGTTTAAACGACAATAGGAGTATTCTTGTTCGAAGACCGGGCAATAAATCTCAGTTAGTACGTTAAATTATTTAGCTCGGAGTCGGTAATTTGTTACTGAAATGATCTTTAAACCGAGTCCAGACTGTAGACCCTCATAATTTCAAGTGATATGAATATATCATGCATTCATGTTCCCCAACAAATCTGCGGTAGATAATCAAATTTGTGTATATACATACATGCATACAAGAGATATCTGTAGTTATATATATACATATAGATGTAGACGTATATAAAAAAGATCCCGAGCCCAACTGGTAAGAGAAAGTTTTCAATCAAATCAAATAATTCCCCGCAGGAGCAATTTTACAGCGCTCAGTCAAATACACAGGAGCAAGATGACTGGTCCAAGTCCCGGACATTCCCTAGAGTGCACTAAATTACACTTAGTGCCTCACACTAACATCAACACTGTACCCTCGCCTCTCCTTTTGACCAAATTACATTCGCAAACTCGAGTTAAACGTGGCTTTAACTTGTTTAAAATATATATGTTGTGTGTATGTATGTGTATGTAACACAAGTATGTATCTATATTGTAAATTGTACATATCCACATATAGGAAACGTAGTAGGTTTCGCGAAAATTACTGGAGAACAAAAAATTAAGAAAACGGTTACTTTAAAAAAATATCGCAGAAATTCTCCAAAATATTTTTTTGGACAAATCAACGCGTTCAGATCAAAGATACGTTGTTTCAGTAATGACAGATAAAATAGTTTTTTACTTATAGAAAAAATAGGCGACATACCATAAGTTTCTATATTAAAAATATTAACGATTAAATTAGAAAGTGATACCAACAAAACTGCAGAATAACAATTCCAAGAAGTTGAACAAACCTCCTCGAACTCAAAATCCCTGAGAAAGACGTAAGAAAAAGAAAATAATATAAGAAATTAGATGAACACAAAGAATGCAATTCAGAAGATGTAGGATTATGGATGCAAGAATAAACAGAAAAGTTTAGAATCTTAGAAGGGGGAAAATACAAGTTGGGAAATAAATGGGAAGTCATAGGTAGGCATCGGACTGATAGAACAACATAAGCGTATTAAACAAATAAAATATTAAAAAGCGACTTCAAAGAAGGAAATATTGTCTCGTTAGTTGATAGAAATTAATGAGAAGGGCAATAGTAGAAATGTATGTATGTTGTGGTAGTATAAATAGTGAAATATGAGGAGGAGAAGAAAGATTGAGAAGAATAAAATAAAGAGATTAATTACCAGATTTACGATCTATGTTAAAGAACATAAAAATGGTGCAACAGAATTTTGAAACATAGAATAACAGATAACACTAAAATCGTGAAGAGACAAAATAATTTTTGATTTGGAACATTCTTTAGTGTCTAGCCCCAAGTGTAATAATTACATATCTCCTTTTTAGCTTAGAATACATTTTTTGGTTTTCTTTTTCAACGAAAAGATATTCTTTTACAAAGGATAAAAGTTTAAGTCTCTGCCGGTTCAGAGATTCTTAGGCTACGATAAAAATTGTGAGATAGTTACAAATGGAGATCAAATTCTCCGCAGTTAATCTACTACATAGGTTCTTAAAATGAATAAAAGTGCTCTAGTAAAACATAGTAGATCTACAATTGTAATATATGCAGATTCAAAAGCCTGAAGCTGAATATAATTTGCTTAATAAGTTAATCAATCATGACGGAAAAGGAAGACGGGTCCACAAGCAAGAAAGAATGTTAAGTTAAGTAAATCCTTTATCGTAGATCAGCATAAATATGTTCGAGTAATGGCAAATTGAAAAAGTATTTTGAAAATATGCGATTACCAAGAAAATATGGTGAACAGAGATAAAGACAAAGAAAACAGAAAATCTAGAATACGAGGGTAGCCGTTTATATTTCGGGAACTGGCAACACTGTTAATGTTGCCTCCGATCCGATGATTGCACGGTGAAGTTTGTCATTTTTGACAATATATTTACCTTGACAGTTTTATTATCCGGTCGCTATTTCTATTGTTGACAGTAACTTGAAAATTTTATGTCAGCGAAAAAATGGATTTAACTCGCGAACATTTTCGTGCAATTATTTTTCATAACTTTCAGCGCGGATTATATTAACAAGAATGCATCGACGAGCTGAATTCTTTATATGGTGATGAAGCACCATCGAAAACTACAGTATATCGTTGGTATAGTGAATTCAAACTTGGACGGCGTTTTTTGGACGATGAATTTCGTGAAGGTCGTCCCACAAATGTTGTGTCGGAAAACATTAATGCAGTGTCTGAATTGATAAAGCAAGACGTGGCATACCGTGAGATCAAGGCATCTCTAGATATTAGTAACACTAGCGTATATAAGGTCCTGCATGAACATTTAGCTGTTAAGAAGTTATGTTCACGTTGCATACCACATAATTTGACAACCGCTCAAAAAGGACTCGCGTCGATTGGTGCCAAGAAATGCACAAAAAATACAATGGCGGTGCTTTAAGGAATATTTATAAAGTCGTCACAGGTGATGAATCTTTGATCTATACGTATGAGTATGACGTATAGTAAACAGCAGTCGACTGTGTGGGTATTCCAAGATGAGCCAAAACAAACAAAAGTTGTTGGCGCTCGAAGCACATCAAAACAACGCCTGTTTTTTCGGAAAAACCGATCACGTTGCAACCGTGTCTTTAGAGAGTTGTAGAACAGTCAATTCCGAATGGTACACAACTATTTGTTTGCCAAAAGTTTTTGAAGAAAAAAAGAAAAACCGAAAACGACAGATCATTCTCCACCATGACAATGCGAGCTCTCACAGGTCGGTTCAAACAATTGAATATTTGACCTGCCAAAACTTTGAATCGATGAGCCATCTGCCATACAGCCCTGATCTAGCACCCTGTGATTTCTTTTGTTCCCACACGTGATGAATAAACTTCGTGGTCAACGGTTTTATACGCCGGAAGAGGCACTTGAGGCATTCAAAACTCATATTTTGGAGATACCGCCTTCACAGTGGCAGCAATGCTTTTCGGATTGGTTTAAACGAATGCAAAAGTGCACTGATATTCAAGGAGAATATTTTGAAAAGCAATAAAACTATTTTCGATAATAAAATTTTTTTTTGTTTGCTGTTCTCGAAATATAAACGGCTACCCTCTTAATACGTAATGAAAATGTTATGTAACAGCTTATTAGCCCACTTCTTCATTAAGTATATTTAAAAAGGCACGCAATAATATTTCTATTTTCTAATTATTTCGAAAATAATGCAAATTACTCACCTTTCTGCATTTGGCTTTCGTGTTTTCGACACTTCGCTCTTCTATTTTGAAACCAAACCTAAAATAAAAGCGAATACCAACTCTAAAATTAACGATATTCGGTATCATAAATAAAGTATAGGGACACAATGATTCGGAAAGAAAAAAAAAATGTAATAAATTGAATTAAAGTAGCACAATGGATCCAAGATCAGAGGTGGTTAAATCAATGTAGTGTTGTTTTTCTTAAACGACATCCGTTCCACACGATTTAGTCCCGGCTATTGCCACTATTAGTGGATAATTTCCTAATGAAAACGTACGACACGAAGGGAATGGAAATCGCATCAATTAAATACGTGATTAATGATAACGGTCCAGGCATTTAGATCGATCAAGACTGACCCTAAACCAAAACTGTAGTGCCACATCTTATTTCTCCTTTCCTTTTATATTTTTAAATGTAATCTTTTAGGTAATTCTTGTTAGTTATTAGTCTCTTTGTAAATATACGTAAACCAATTTTTTAATAAATTTTTTAATTGTTTTGTGGATAATTTTCAATACAAAAGCTAAGCGTAAAGAATTCTTGAGAAACTTTATCTAATCTATACGTTATCTACTTAAAATTATTACCGTTTTTATTTTTATTACATACTTTTTGAAAAGAAAATATCCAATACGATTCTCATTTGATCATTTTCAAATCTTTTAAAACAATGTCTACCAAAAATGTCGTTTTATGGATTTAGCATATTTCCTTTCTAAATAAATTAGTTGCAATGATGCGTTGATTACAAGGAATGAAATATTTTATTTGAACAACATTCTTGAGAATATACACGATGAGTCAGGTTATCTGTGATCTTTCGTAGAACTACTCTCTACAAAACTATAACAAGTTATTTCCTGAAATTCATGTTGATCGTTTTTTTAGACCACAGAAGATATTTATTGCATTTCTACCTAATAATGTGTGAATAGGTATTGGATTATATGATCTCAGAAGATGGTATACTAGATTGGTATTGTATGACGTACTTGTCTCTTCTTAAAAGTTTCCAAAGGCTGAGAGATTGTTTTTTCGACTGCCATTAGAAAGTGTTTAAATAAATAAAATAACTGGAAACCGTTAAAAACAAGGTTAAAGTTATATGGAGAACGCTTGAGAATTTCCATTTGAATTTTGTCAGTGGGTCGGTGTTCGAAATCTGTATAAAGTTTGAGAAAGTTTTGAAAATATGGGCAATTGTCTTTCTCCATTTATAGCGGACTTATTCATGAGTAATTTTGAAGTTGAATTAAAACATAGGGCATAAGACATCCATTTTCCAAGAATGTGGATTAGGTATGTAGATGATATTTTCGCGATTTTCCATACACATAAATATTGGGTTGGCAACTAAGTACTTTCGGTTTTGTAGTATATAATAAAACACTTTTTTTTAAACAAAGAATAGTTTTTAATCAATTATATATTTTCCATTTTGCTCAATGACCTATTGCCATCTTTCTTTCAGTTGCATGATTCCGCGCTCATAAAATTTCTGGTCCTTATCAGCAAAAAACTGAACCAGGTGCGAGTGATGGTCATCGTCATTTGTGATAGTTTTACCATTCAAAGAATTCTGCAAACTTCGAAATAAATGGTAATTAGATGATGCTAGATCAGGGCTGTATGGGGGATGTGGCATCACTTCCCAGCCAAGCTCCAATAGTTTCCCACGAGTTGCCAAAGATATGTGAGGCCTTGCATTATCTTGGTGAAAAACTACACCTTTCCGATTTGGCAATTCTGGCCGTTTTTCTTTGATTGCTTCAGCCAGTTTTATTAATTGTTGACAGTAAACATCAGAATTGATCGTTTGGTTCGATGGAAGCAGCTCAAAAAACACAACACCTTTGTAATCCCACCAAACTGACAGCATGATCTTTTTTGAATGCAATTCAGCTTTCGATGTGGTTTGAGCTGGTTTATTGTGTTTGCTCCATGATCGTTTTCGAACTATGTTACTGTATAGGACCCATTTTTCATCACCAGTGATGATTCTTTTTAAGAAAGGGTCGGTTTCATTTCGTCTAAGGTGCATATCGCAAAAGTTGATTCTTTGTGTTAAATGAATTTCTTTCAATTCGTGAGGTACCCAAATATCAAGCTTCTTAACTAGCCCAAGACATTTGTTTGTTGTTTTTCAATTGTTGTGTGCGATACATGCAGCCTCTTCGCAACCACTCGAACAGTTATATGACGATCCTCTTCAATTATGACTTTGATTTGGTCATCATCAACTTCAGTAGGCCGACCAGAACGTTGCTCACCTTTGAGGGAAAAATCTCCAGAACGGAATTTTTTATACCAATTCTGACACGTGCGCTCTGTTAAGCAATTAGCACCATAAACTTCACATATCTTTTTGTGAGCCGCAGCAGCTTTCTTTCCTTTACGGAAATAAAATAGTAAAATATGTCGAAAATGTTCGTTTCTGCACTCCATTTAAAATTAACCCACAACTAATAGCTTTAATAAAAATCACGCCCTACTTGCTTCCGAAGTTACGTCAATGTGACTAGTATCACGCGACAAACGGTAAAGTACAGCACTAACATACGTTATACATAAAATAAAGCAACGCTCTCTATCAGTAAAAACCGAAAGTACTTAGTTGCCAACACCATACAACTTGAAGATTTCGTCAAGCAATTAAATTCGAAATTTCCGACGATTAAATTTACAGTAGAAAAAGAAAACAATGACACGCTGCCTTTTTTGGACACCTAGTTATTAGGAATAATCTTGAAATAGAAATTGATATTTTCCGAAAAGAAACCAATGTCAATAGATTCATCAAGGCGGACTCAAATCATAGCATGCAACAAAAGATGGCTTCGTTCAGTTTTCTTATCAATCGTTTGTTTAATTTCCCACAAAAGTAAGATGCGAAAAAGAATTGAACTTTATTAAGAATATCGCGAGATACAATGGTTTTGATTTGGAAATAATCAATGGATTAATTAGGAAGGCTAACATAAGTGAAACAATCCAATACCACATGTTTGTTACCTCAAAGCAATCGGGACAAGCAGTTTGTATATTTACCTTTTCGTCGTTTGAAAAAAAATTTAAATAGTGTTTTTAAACAACGCGGTTTTCTAATCACGTTTCGGTCCACTAACTCCATCAAATCCCTTTTAGGAAATGCAAAAGGCAAAGTCGAGGACAAAAAAAATCGGGAATTTAAGGAATTAAATGTCTAGATTGCAGCCGCGTTTAGAAACGAATGCTTACTAAATTAATTTGTGACTTAATTAATAATACTGCTTCATCAAGAAGACCCAAATTCAAATTAACAATTTTTAACTGCTACATTTTATAATTATGAGATTTTCTATATTAAAATATTGGTTTCTGGAAATTTATTGTTTAATATTAGTTGTTAGCAAAAAGAACGACTTAAAACTAGCCTTAATCCTTAATCTAGTGTCTTTTGTAAACTACCACTGCAGAATACAAGTTTAATTTATCTGTTCTTATATTTAATGATACCAATGAGTCTTTCAAAGGTGATGGTAACATTTAAAAAATTAAACATTATTGTTTAAACAGTTACGGAAATAAATTTAGTTTTCGTGAAGCACTGGATTGTATATACAAAATAATATATTTAATTTTTAGATTTACAAACAAAATTTTATATTTACATTTACTTTATTCAGTAAACAATTAATTATAAGAAAGATTATTACTTGAAAAGGTACTCAGAATTAATTAAACAACTAATTAATTTTCCGAAACATTAATAATTCCTAATTCTCTCGGCGCGTTTTAGGTAAGTATTACTTTAATTAATTAGGGAAAATTTAAATGGAATCATCTTTCACTACTAAACACTTTAAAGTTCGATCGATTAATTTTGATTCTCATTTCGCGGATCTTTACTTTGCTCGCTCTCTCACCTGCACCCTAGCCTCGCTAAGACCCAGCCTCTGGCTGAGTTCCTCCCTCATGAAGGCATCCGGGTAATGCGTCTCATCAAACAATCTCTCCAGTTCATTAAGTTGTTCCAACGTGAAATTCGTTCTGGAGCGTCTCTGTTTGGTGGTCGATGATTTTACCGAAACGTTTAACGTCGAACCCGAATGTTTGGATAAATTTTCTTCGACACTTCTATCTTGGTCTTGTTCCTCACTGTTGAGGACAACTGCAAGTACAATATACAGTAAACTTCATAATAATAATATAAATTAAATTTTAGGATAACTGTTTTCAAACTTGTACAGAATAAAATTACTTTCTTCATCTTCTCTAATACACAGGAGTATATTTTCTTCATAAAAAAAAATTGAATTGCTGAATATCTATTTTGAGTGAAAAATAAGATTCAAAAAAGTCAAAAACAGTTCAGACAAATATATTTGAGAATTTAAGAAAACTTTTGTGATATTCAGAAGGACTTGTGTCTGTCCAAATACTTAAAAATATATATATATATGTATGTACAACGTGTGACATTAACAAATTTGGTTATTCTAATCAAATATAATTTCGTATGTAAAGAAATTAAATGCTAGGGTGAAACTTTTTAGACTGTGGTGGTTTGCGTATTCGAATAGGCTAAGGGGTGGAATTCATATGTCACTATTTCATTTGTATATACAGGGAGCTAATTCAATTATGTTGTCGTTAATTAAGAAATAACCTCCCCTTGCGGATTTGTATGATTTGGAGCCCTTCGAAATTCATACTAAAAAAAACATGTCGATATATGTACGTTTATATTTGTCCTTTTTTCATTTTTGAAATTTAAATACACCTGACAAACGAAGACATTTAAAGTACTTCAGTCGTAACTGCTTTTTTATTTCTCTGTATTATTCTCCTTCTATTTTTTGTATTCCCAAGTAAAATACAAAAGATCAATTATCAAGGCGTCTCCATAAAAAATTACTCCGAAACTTCAAAGTCAAATATATTCAGTTATAGTTAATCGTTTCAGATACACATCAACATATATACAAACATAACTGTATAAAAAAACATATATATATATATATATATATATAGTACATACACATATATTAAATTCATATATTGTATTATGGGATGATCATATACATACATATATTTACTATTCGTAGATATTCAAACCTAGTCTAAGTCTATACTTTCGTATACGAATTTCATTTTTTAGGAAAAATAAGCTTTTAAAATTTTTTATGAGTTACTAAGAAACGCGAACAATTTAAAATTTACTCCTATGTAAATTAACTTTTAAAAAATTGCTTAATGTAAAGTCGACTAATAAATTCACACAACAAAAATCTATTAAAAATATGTTTGCGTGATTATTAGAAGTATTTTTAGTATAGTAGTTTAATTTCATGTTGTATAAATATAATTTTTATAACATATCTACACCAAAAAATAAGTATAATATATATACATACAATGAACTTGACTTTAATTTATTACTTTTCCAAGAAATCAATTATAGTTAAATGCAGATGTGCCTAGCTATATGTATATTTACACATTCAAACGAAATCGGAAGGACAATAATCTATTAAGATTAAAAAAAAATAAAGTGAATAATTTAAAATTAAATTATAAAAGAATCATTTTACTATTTTTTCAAGTTTGGCCTAATCTTATTATTATATTGTTGATAACTTCATTGTCATTAAAAGTAAATAACATTTGTTTTTTTTTTGATGCGAAATGTGTTATGTTAATCGTTATTTCAATTAAAAGATTCTAGTGCCGGTGTTTTAGTGCTTTTTGTCAGTGTTGATAGTGATTCGGAAGGATTACAGGTAATATATACAAACATTCATATCCCATATAGTAATTTATCCCTTGATAAAACGTATTACCCTGGAATATTCAATATTGCTTATGTTATCGCTCAATTGTAGTAAAAAAATAACAACATTGAGCAGTAATAGAATAAACGTTTTAATGAGTATCCTTTTATTAAATATACACAAAAATATCGATATTTCATTTAAGTAAAACATCGTTTTAATAGTTTATGAATAGATTAAACTGTGACTGTTTGCAATTATAAATAAATACTGACAGTTGTACGTTCGCCATCTTGGTGGCAGTTTAGCTTTTTAGCTGGATATTAAAAAATTCCTTTTCTTTTTCATTTCAACACTCTCAATCTTCTTTCATTACTTTTTGTCGTCATTTTCTTTTAAGAAAATTGGAGTAAAATATATTTTTTAATACAATTAAATATGTTTATGATAAAATCTATTCAGTTAATAAAAAATCTTGACTATAAACTGCTTATAATAAGAAATATACGAGGCGTGACGATTTAAGTTCTGAAATACACATCTTTGCTTCATTACATGAGAAAATTACGTATTTCAATTTTAATTTTAAATTTATTAAATTTAGTTGTCATATTAAATACTTCCTTATAATACAAAAATTTTCAATTATAAAGCTGCAGAACAAGTACAAGAGGTTTGAAATAAAGTAAATAAAGTTTACAAACAACAGTGATATCATTTATTATTTTTATAATGGATACATAGACTAAATTTAACTAAAAAACACTAAGCAATATGAACAATACAGGGCAAGAATATGTTGTTTCAAAGAAATGTACCTAACACGTTCGAGAGTACGTTGACCAGTTAAAGTTACAAATAGTTTTTCGTATGTTGTAAGAATAATTCTTCGACGATGTTGTCCAATAATTTGAAAGGGTTGGATGGGAAGATTGCAAAAGTGTCTGAAGTCCACAGTGCCATCCTTCGATACAATTTCCAATTCTTGCTATACAATTGGTTACGAATTGCCTATAGTTCCAAATAGAAATATTAAATAGTGGTTGTCTGTAAGTACAGTTTCTGAATTGTAGACATGGAACGTATATGCAGAGAATTTGTTCGATTTGTTGATTATATTCGTTTAAATCAGGGAACAGATCAGCAACTTCCAAAAATATTTCGAAAACCTCTTCTTTTGGTAAGAAAGCAAGCCGTATTTTAATCTGTATCACAAACGACTGATTAGATTCATATACAGATTTCAATCCACATTCATTTATATACAGCATAGATTGTGATAAATAAAGAAAACATTCTATATTATTTCAAATATGGTGAGGAAAGCTTTTATTGCTATAATTTTAAACTCAGTTCGTCTTTTCCTGTAGAAGGGCCTGTTTTGTGACATCAACAAAGAAAAAGCGACGTCTGATTCGTATGGGACATGTACATTATATAACTTTCGAAATTTACAATCTACTAGCCAAAAATTATTAACCACATGAAGATCTAGAAGTGTTTTGTGATCAATGAGAATTATGTGTTTTGTGCCGTTTACGCTGTAATCGTGAATAATCCAAATTGCATACATCCCTAGTATTTCGAAATTTGTTATTTGGACTTGCCGAAAAATTCCTGAGTGTATGAGCTTTAAATCTATTTAATTGCTTGTCAAGGAACTTTTCTTCGGTGAACAAATTCTTATCCCATCTGACAGTCGCTAAATTATTAGTTATAGCTGAACAAACTGTTGTCCATTTCAATTTACATTACGTGCAGATTTGCGTCACAAAGAAGTCTTTCTTTATGGCAATGCTAGGATTCACAAGGCAGCCAACATCTGTCTTATCCTCGCGAGTGTAATTTCGTTGGATTATTCTCTATATAGTCCGGATTTGACTCCGTCCGACTTTTTTTTATTTAGAAATTTTCTTCAGCAACATATTTAACATCCTCACGTATATTCTTTCTTCTTTTCTTGTAGATTATCGATAAAGGAAAAGCGATGCCTGGATGCCGGATTGAACGTGGATACTACATCACTGGTAATATATTTCTATATTTCTGTAATAACCTGAAATGTACTATCTACTAGCCAAAAATCATTAATCACGTGAAGATCTAGAAGCGTTCTGTGGTCAATGAGAATTATGCGTTTTGAGTCTAGTATTTCGAAATTTTTGTTACTTAGTTTTGCCGGAACATTTCCGAGTATTTTAACTTTGAATCTATTTAATCGCCTGTCAAGGGACTTTTCTCTAGTGGGCAAATTTTTATCCCATCTGATAGTCACTAAATAATCAACTATAGCTGCACAAACCATTGCCCTGAAAATAGAAACGTCGTTTCAATTTTCATTTGAATTGCAACTCTACGACTGCAGTTTCAAAAATCCTATTTGTGTGACAGTGGTTCGAAAGTTCATGGATGATTTTGTGTCTGATATGGAGCAGTAATTGACAGCGTAAAGTTCCGAACTTCGCACAGCATCAATGACTAGTCCTCTGACACTCAAATCCTTTGTGAATAATAGTTTGACCACATTTATTACTAACACCATATTCAAAATTATCCATACTACAAGTAAAAATGAATTTGAAATATCTTTATTTATGAAACGTCACTATAGTAAGACACAGTTTTAAGTACACTCGAACAATCTACAAATTCTTAGAAATTTATATTAAAATTTGCCCTGGAACTTTTCAGTTTACCAACGCACGCTAAAAATGGTATGCAAACATTTATTCTATGTGTAGTTTGTGTAATTTTTTCCTGTGTAAATCTGTCCTGACACTGACTATACACTAATCTAAGAACTGTATTTAATTGGAACGTGATGGTATTAGAAAACCTTCGTCTATTCGGCGCATTTTTAACTCTAAACATAGCTAGAAATCTCAAGTAACTAGTTCAGGTGAATAGACAGAATGATCTAATTGAGTAACTGCTTCCTCAACTCGCTGCATTTTCATGAAAAGTGTACTTGTCGGTACGTAATTCGGGTCGTTTTTTTCAAGCATAATATCGTAATCACTTCAGAAAAGTTGTCCTTTTTGAATAAACTCTTAGTGCATTATTTCTATGTGGTCCAATAAACACAACTTAATCTGTGTGAGTGACCTGTGCTTTTTGGAACTCTTTTCCCTGCGAATTAAAGCCGTTCTTAGGTAGTCATAATTATTTTATGCTCGAATATTTGTATTATTTTCTTTATTCATAACCAAACCCTTGGCCGTCCTCCTTAACTCCCAGCTCTTTTATCTCTCGTCGATTTTTTCGTTATTATTATAGAATAAAATAAACAGGTTTAATATTATTTAATCTATATTTAATATTATATTAAATAAACCTGTGTATTATTAATTATATAACATTTTCAATTCAATTTGTTGTTTGGCTAAATTTTCTCTTATAATAACTTAACGAAATGTAATTAAAGGTTGTTATTTGTACACGCTTTTGTAGATATCAAAAACGTCAAAATGAATACGAATTGACGGTCCAGTAACAATAAATAGCATACCATACTCACAAATGCGTAGATAATAACATAATGATGATTGATTTAAAAGCGATAAGATGTATGAACAGAGGGAAAGAGATTCATAAAATTATTATGAACAAATCTATTGCGGGATGTGTCCGATCAATGCTAATGTTATAAGAGCACATAACCGGCGTGACTTCAGCTTGTTGCAACGGTTTTAATCCGATTTCCTCTTCTTTCTCTTTTATTTGTTCCGTAATAAAATAAAGGTTATTCCAAAACAGAAAACAAGATGTAAATTGGATTTTAACCCCTCTCCCCCGTCACCGACGCCACCAACTCAAACCGCCTCCTTCTAGTCTCCCACCTTCCGACTAAACGCGAAATTGAATAAAAATATAAAATACCCATTTTAGCAATTTAAATCAAGGCGAATGGTCCCTCCTCTAATTTGGCGGAGTATTTTCAACCCTCCTGGTGCTCATGCTACGCCGGGATCCGAATTTTCTTTCCTTCTGCACTTCGCCGTCGAACATATTTGGTTTGAACTAACTTTCGGATGGGAGAAAAACAAATAAAAGTGGCACAATCTTGTTATAAACTATAATGTAATAATGTATTCTGGTTTTGAGTCAATGTTTAATTTTAAATCTAAACACTTACGTCAACAGTGTTTTTCGTCTTACATTTAAATTGTAATCAAAATATGTAAGTTTATTAAAAATTTTAATATGAAATTTCGGAATCACAAAAATAAAGTCAGTATTTAATTTTGTATTTCTAAATACTGTAAACTGCTTGATATTGCAACTATAAAAAGTATCACGAGTGGACTATAGCTTCAAAATTATTGCAGATGTGTGTAATTGTTAATCTGATAAGTTCTATGAGTTGAGCAATAAAATAAACTTCGAAAATATAAATTAGAACTTAGCACGCAAATAACGGGTCTTTCATTAAGCGCTTCCCATCTTTAAATCTAAATAAAATAAAGTGTGTGAGATATCATCGAAATTTTTTATTCGTTTGAAAGCCCTATCGATGCCATTATGTATGGAATATAACATCGTGCAAATCTCCGTCGCGACTTCGCTGGGTGGCGCGTATCCGAAATGTCCAATTTTCCATTACTGTGGCGCATAAATCAAGCTGAATTTGACCGATGGCATGCGTTATGTTGGCTTTGAAGTCCACTGTAGTTTGTGGCTTATTCACATAGACCTACGACTTAAGCAAACCCCACAAGAAAAAGTCTAACGGGGTCAAATCGCACGATCGTGGTAGCCAGTTCACATCACCTCCACGTGAAATGATCATGTCCTCAAATCGCTCGCGTAGAATGTTCAATATGGCATGAGCTGTGTGGCACGTAGCGCCGTACTGTCGAAACCACATATCGTTGGTGTCCATATCATCCAATTCAGGCCAAAATAAGTTGGTAATCATCGACCTATAGCACTCGCTCTTGACGGTGATGGCATGGCCAACGTCGTTCTCAAAGAAATATGGACCGACGACGCCGCCAGCCCAAAATCGACACCAAACAGTGACTTTTTTGAGATGCATTGGACGCTCTTCAAACTCACGTGGATTGGTATTGTCCCTAATTCGACAATTTTTTTGTTGACGTATCCATTCATCCAGAAATGGGCCTCGTCGCTGACGATGATTTTTTTATGAAAATTAGGGTAAGCTTCCAACTGCTCCAGGGCCCATTCAGCGAACAAACGTCGTCCTTTCGGTAGGACGATTATGGCGAACACCCATTTTGATAAAACAATTTTATCATTTGCACGTGTTGTTGAACGCTATATCCCTGAATGATGATTTGGCAAAACGGACTGAATAAATGACAGCCAATTCGACAGATGTAGCTTCAACAATATGGCTGCTAACAATTGTCAAAATTCAGAAGACCCGTTATTAACTTCATTTATTAAATATAAACAGTCGATTAAATTGCACTACATTTTGTATAAAATTTAATCCCCAGAAATAGCACGCCTATCCTCGAATGATATAGTACTAAATTTATTCAATTTTGTCAAAATTCAGTTCATACGTGAGGTACTGCAAATTTCATTGTTGAACAAATGCGATTATGAACGCCTGTCTAATTTTAAAGATTTTGATCATCGTAATACAAGAGTTAAGGCACAGTGTCCCCATGTAACAGTACACTGTACGCTGCTGCCCAGGGAGAAAGGTGAATATCGACAGCTAAATACCTTATTGCTTTGTGAGCGCTATCGTAATGATATCTCATGACCTGCTAATGCCTCTTGTATCTGGCGTTAAGCTGTTTGAAAACGTGAAGGCGTGGATTATTATTTTCTTGAAAGTATAATAGACTGGTTGACAGTAACACCTTGAATTTGTGGGACGATGGGGAATTGTATTGCTTTTATTCTTTAAAGAGTATTACAATATAAAATTAAAATAATTATTTTTATGTACTTGGAACAATTTATAAAAGTATCATGAAAGAAAATTCGAAAAGCTCATCTGATAAATATATTATTTTTTTATTCAATGTCCAATTCAGATTCACAAAGTAAAAATATAAATAAAATCATAAATTATATATATAACTATATAACGAAACAGTATTAACTTTTAATTTTAATTTTAGCAAATCAGAAGCATGCAACAAGAGCGCAAGAGTTGGAGCTAAGGTCAGACACTTTATTTTTATCTTACGCTTTGTTTAAATTTATTATTATTTACTTATTAGCCATGAAATAGATTCTTATATAGTTATCTAAGCTTTAGCTCAATTCAATAGCTTCACAGATAACGATTTGAATACAGTGAAACCCGCTTATTGGAATACTCATATTGTCCGCCAAAATTATTCCTATATGCGGATTATTCCATTATCCGTTTTTAACTTATTTTTTCTTATTACTAGTCAGTTAAGTATGTATATACATACATATTATACTTCGTATTCTTTACATCTGCGATTTTATAACTATAAAATTGACTTCAGTATGATACTGTAAATTTATGTTGCGATTTTCATAAAATGTATTTAAGATTACAATACAAAAGAAATAAAACACATTTCAGCGTAATACATATTTTTTAATTGATACTATTTTCTTTATTTCAAACTCTACACATCCTTAACAAAATAATCTGTAATTTTATTTTGGTTTCTTTCTTTACACAAAATATCAGTGATTTGGTTATCTAATGCATAGAAATATGCAAAATTACAATGAGTTTTTGATTCTAAAAAACGACGTATAGTGTCACATGCTAATTTCACTTCTTGAGATGACGGCGCGGTTCATGGAGTATCCTTTGAATATGTATTTTCACCTACAATTTTTTTGAAAGAAATTTGGGAACGACTTTTCCATCTGGTAAACCACCCATTTGTTGCTTGAAAATTTACACTACCCAAATTTTGTGCAATCTGTTCGGCTTTTTCCTTCAAAATGGGTCCGCTAAGTGGACCTTTACGAGTTCTTTTTTCCATAAACCAATCATTTAAAGCATTTCCTACGTCAGCATTCTTCCCGTTGCGTCTTCGTTTTTGAGTAGATTTAAAATTATCACGCCAATCACTTAAAATACTGTCTTTTCTTTTTAACAATTTACTCACTTGTGCTTGGGACACACCAAATTTTTTGGCAACATCCGACTGACTGCACGTTGTTTCTTCTAAAAACTCAAGCAATTTTACTTTTTCCTTCAGAGCAAGGTCTTTTCTTTTCAAGTTTGTCAAAGAAGCCATTTTTCACTCACTTTCGATTGCAATGTCAAACAACAAACTGACTAGAAATATAGAAATTTCCTGCTTTTAAAACCTCCGAAAAAAATTTTATTGTATCAGGTTGTTACATAAGAAATGTCCGATTTTGTAAGGAATAAAAAAAAGTCTAAATTTAAAAAATATAAATATTTATTCTGCAAAATAGTCTCCATTTACATCAATAGTTTGTTGCCAACGGCCTAGAAGCTGAAAAATTCCCTTTGAAAAGAAATCTAGGTTTTGACGGCTCACATATTGCTCAAACACTGCTATTACAGACTCCCGGTCAGGGAAGTCCCTATTTTTTAAGTGATTATCTAAACTTCGGAAAAAATGAAAATCAGTTGGCGAAAGGTCAGGTGAGGGAGAATTTCGTAACCAAATTCCGAAAGTTTTTGGATTGTCTGTCGTGCAACATGAGGTCTTGCATTATCATGAAGAAGTATGGGTTTATGTCTATTGACTAGTGAGGGCTGCAAGCGGCTCAATTTTCCATGCATAGTTTCCAGTTCGGCACAATAGGATGCTGTCGTGATGGTTTCACTAGGTTGCAAAAATGAATAGGAATTACTGGTCCACCATACAGTCACCATAACCTTTCGCGGGTGAAGTGATGCTCGTGCATGCTGTCTTGTTGCTTCACCTCGATCTAACCATTGTCCTAACCGTCTCCGATTATAATAAAGTATTCACTTTTCGTCACACGTTACCACTCGATGAAGAAACGGTTCAACTTTCTGTCGATTAGCCAAAGAAGTAGCCACCTCTAATCGACGGAGTTTATTGGCTTCCGTTAATTGATGCGGCACCCATCGATCGAGTTTCTTCACTTTGCCAATAGAAGAAAGGTGACGACTAATGATGACAATGGACACTTGAAATGTTTCTGCAAGGCTACGTACTGTTGTCGACGGATTACTTTCAACTTCTACACGCAGCTCGTCCTCATTAACGGTGCTACGCGCCTATCCGCGAGGCTCATTTTCCAAATCAAAATTTCCCTCGCTAAATTTTTTAAACCATCGCCGTAATTGAATTTGAGATGATCAATAAGGTTGATATATAACCCCTTTCCACAATTAACTATTTGTAAATTCTGTATACGCATTTCGACAACCAAGTTGTCATCATCAGCAGATAATTTCAAAGTGTCGCACCTGGTAAAACACGGCGAAAAAATTGTACGAAAAAATAAGCTCCGTACGCGATCCGCACCGTTGAAAACCAAGATGTGCACTGTGTCTGTTTCACAAGATTTTTTAAAAAATACTTTTACTTAAACTAACATGCACTACATTGAAAAAGGTTATTATGGTCAAGAAGTGTCTGTGTGATTTATGTGTGTTTTATGATATTGTTCCTCTTGTCTTTCAGTAGAGAGAAGAGAGGGCTTTGCAGAGGGCCGGCGTCATTAACGTTTACCACATGGCTTACATTCTTTAAGATGTGCATGCTTTCATACGCGTCCAGTTCGCGATAATTGTACACGTTCTTTATCAAATGTAAACAATCCATATTAACACTGTGGTTATTTTCTAATACATGTCTCGCTATACCCGATTTTTCCGGTCGGTTGAATTTTATGTGCGAAAGGTGTTCTTTATACCTGGTTTCGATCGATCTTTTAGTTTGGCCGATGTATTGTCTATTGCACTCTAAACATTCAATTCGGTAGATTCCCGATTTTTTATTCTCTTCAATTTTGTCTTTTGCATTTCCTAACAGCATTTTAAGGGTATTATTGGGGCGGGAACATACTTTAAACCCGTGATCTTTAAAAATACTATTCAGATTTTTTGTCACACGATGGAAAGGTAAACAAACGTAATGTGCGTTCATTACACGTGGTTTCACCGAACGTTTTATTAATTTCTCGCGTTGCTGCAGCTGCATTTAATCCCTTTTTAAATTGAAAGAGGTAAATTGCCCGAATATCTCTTGCCGACAGCATTTCCATAGGCGAGACAAGGACAGGTGTATTAATCTTTCCAAGAAATGGAACAGGTACACATTTCAAAATTAATACCCTTTTCTACAAATACAATAATAATTTTCACCAAAAACATACACGTCTTCACACAGGTGCGATTCAGTTCAGACTGAAGGAAAAAACGGACATTACATTTGTAACAACCTGATATGTATGTAATTGGCACAGAATTAACCATTATCTAAATACTGTTTAAAATCACTTAGGTACAAGATTTTATTGCAATACGTAATTATCCGAAGATTATCTCTAATTATGTACATAATAGCTTTCTAAAAGTAAAGTAAACATTCTTAGTAACTTTTGGTTTACATCCACCTTTAGTTAAGCAGGTAGAGAAATTTATTCTTTTATGAAGATAAAATCGCATTAATCTTCTTAGAAAATCCATTCCTTTACCCAATATATTCTATTAAAAGATATTCTTATAACCGAATAATTTTGTTAATACTTAAAAGGAAATGGTTTTGTTCTTCAGATTTTAATTCCTTTAACAGATGTATTCTATTAAGAGGGTTTTCAATAAACGGGTTTCACTGTACTATTAAAAAGCGATATTAATCTTAGGCTTTTTGGTTGATTTTGCGCCACTGATTTCGTAAATAATATTAAAAGACGACTTATAAAATAAAATTTAGGTAGTTATAGGTGATTTATTAAAGTTTAAAATGCAAAATATAAATTTTTAATATGTCAGTGTTGATTACTTCTGACGAAATATTTAGTTTTCGTTCAATATAGCCTGTCTGCATACGGTGTATTAAGAACAGAAAGAAAGAAATTCGAGGACTCGCTCTCACCAAAAATATTTATTGGCTTCTGGTTCGAGAGCTCAACAGTACTACATTATTAAGCCAGTAGTTAATGATTAAAAAAGAAAACTAGGTATCATTAAAACATATCTTATATTGACTATTTTCTTTTTCGTTAATCTTCTATTATTTTCGTATACCTTAGCCGTAACAATTTTATTATCACCTTTGCAGGACTTATTAATAAACTACACATGGTAGTAACTATGAAGTTATATTTAATGTTTTCTACGTCGTGTGGTGTATTTCTCTTTCTTTTTGTAGATAGTTCTAATAATATTTTTGAAAATTTAATAATACATGCATCAAAAGGCTAGTATATAACCGCTTCACTGTATATATACAGTCTGTATAATAAGAAACCCAGACCAATATCCTTGTAAGTGAAATTAATGGGAGGATGGGACTGAGGGAGTAGATAGAAATATCTTATCTCCAATGCACTTAGTTAGTTTTAATTCAACTCTCTGTTGTATGTGACGCAGGTAACAGTTTTTGTTGAAATGAATGCAGTATATGCAAAACGTTTCGAAGTAGTGTTTTTGTGTGACCACTGTAAAGGGCCTGAAATGCAATCGGCAGGTAGGTACTTACACAAGTCGGAAAACTTCGTCAGTAAACTGGTACAATATTGTGTTTACAGATGGGCTTGGGTGCCTGGAAAGAAGACATGGTCATCGAACAAGAAGCGTATTACGCAGTGATCTGTATAACACTTTAAGACGATGCATGTTTCAGGTTGTTTGAACACGTGAGGTTACGGAACTTTATGCGTGCGCTACTCTAAACGCGAAACGATTGGTAAAATTGTACCAAAAACGACTTCTAATATCGATAAAAGCGTGGTTTATAGATAACGGTGTAGATTAGATCCTACAATAAAACAATTAAAAACATCGAACCAAACTATGTAGAGAGTGGAAGGCTGTAAATGGTAATGTATCAATGGACTGGCCTTCGCAGTTTTCAGACATCGACCCAAATTGAAAATGTTTGGGCTCTTATGAAGCAGAAATGTTGCGGGAAACGTGTATATAAAATTTCCAAATTATCGAGCAAATAAAGAAAATATGGTGTTCAACACCCACAAATTATGGGGCAAATTTGTATGGGAAATCACTATGAGATTTCTTAGAAATAATGAAGGCGGGACTGAATATATAATCGTCTTAATAAATATAGGTCTGCAAATAGGTGACTTCGGACATACGAAATATTTTACGTTTCGCCCTTTTTTATTATGTACAAATAAGTAAATAATGTAATTTATGAACAAACAACAAATGCAAGAAGTCAAATGAGATGTTTAAATTTCTTTCCCTCCATTTCACAGCAGCTATAGCAACATGGATGTCACCGAATTCGAGTCAATGTGGAGGTTTTAAGTAATAAAAAAGTGGTGTAATCGCAAAGTATTTCGTATCTCCGAAACTATCCATTTGCGGACCCATGTTCATTAAGACAAAATTTGTTGCACATTTTTTTAACACCACGTACATCTATTTTTATTATTAGACTTTCTTCTTGGTAGAAATATTCGCCGGCATTTCTTATTATACAGACTGTAGAATTATATTTAAAATTAAAGAATTTTCTTAGGTTAATAAAAAAAACACTTAATGAATAAATTGTGTAACAGAGAAAAATTAACTTGTACGTCTTGCCTATTTGGTTACAGATGGCGTTGACATCTTCTTAATTTGTTAGGATAGATGAAATATAAAATTAAATACTTTTATTGCAATTATTTGTTCTCAATTGTGGGGCAAATAAAAATTGCGTTCAAGTCGACGGAATCATCAAAATATTTGGGATTTATCGATCCAAATGATAGAATTCATGTATTCCACAATCATACATTCTAATGATACAGCCATTCATTTACAGAGTACTAAAATGCATCATCATTAGCATAAACCTCTGTTTATACAGGAGGGCGTTTATGGGGTGCATTTTTTTTCCCCGATAAGCCCATTATGTAATCGCTTGTGTATCAATAAGTGAAATGAAACAAATTTAAGCCGTGTATATGGTACAAAAGTTCGGTATATATATTCTTTGTGTGCGAGTGTGTATATATATCCTCACTCCAATCAGTGCAAAACGTTTTATCGATTTGTGCAATTACCCCGCCCGCAGTTAAAACCCAATTCGACACAACACTCTGGAGGCCAAATAAAAGCACAGATTTCCACTTTATTTAGACGGTAGCAGCCTATTTTGTTTCCTCGTTAAAGTAATGGAATTAAATTAATCTAGGTACTATTCTGTTGTAGCTTTATTACCTCGAAACGCAGGGAATGGGGGACTTAGAGGCGTTAGGCGAAAAGACCTGTAGGGATGGGATACGGTGCGCGCGGGTGCAGAAGGGAACCTCCAGAGGTACGAGAAAGACTGTTCAGTGTTAAATACGATGTTGTCTACGCTAATACCTCTCAAGGGATGTTTTACTGGTCTATTCGTACACTTTAGACCTACTACGAAGGGCACCTCAGCAGGAGGGAGGGGGCTATAATTTGCAACATACCCTTTTTTAAATTTCCTTTTTTTCACGCCTTTGTAATTACTTAAGAGACACTTTTTGTCTTTTGTCCTTTAATTAATTACATTTTCTAACATGGGGTTCGTAATTTCTATATTTCTTAAGGTAGGTAGCGAGACGCTATGTACAAGATGAAATAATTAAGTTAATAGGTGCCTCAGGGTAGTTAAAACTCACTACCAAAATGTATTCGTCTGATTTTAACACACCCCTTTCTAAATGATACAATTTTTTCGAAACGGGCATTTTAATTACATAATTGTTTCAATTACATATATTTTTTAATTAAGGAAACGATTTTATTGTACCTAATTTATTTGATACACAAAGTGGAGTCTGTGTAACATCAAATCAATTTCATTAACTTTAATGATTTATCGATGATTTTATTAATATTTATTGCTATGCGAACATACCTATATCTTTATTTTTTTTATTAAGGCGTGACATTATTTTGTTAATACTAAATTAATTTATCGTTTTATTATTTAAGTGACATATTGTAAAGCAAAAGTAAATAACAATATAGAGAGTTCAATATTTAATCCTAAACGAACAAAATTAAAAGCTATAAATAATGGTTATTGGAATTTGAAGTTTCGGGATACATTATTTTTGATATTCCACGTTGTGGGCAACAAAAAATATCGTCTTTTATATAAATAATAAGAACAAGCTACATATATTAACTTTCAAATTGGCATTAAATACGTCATTAAAAATACTATACGTAGGACATTTGAGTAGAGAAATATGAGAAGTACGAGGGTGGTCCCAGAAGTACCCGACCCAACAAAGAAAACACAAAAATTTTGAAAAGAAATATTGGGTCTGGGAAAAAGTTCGTGGCGTTTTTCCCGATAGATGGCATTGGTTGCCGATAACTAAAGAACAACAAGTCACAGCGACACCACCGACGGCTCGTTTTTTAGATGACCTTCCGAACGTTAGTTTGAGCGTAGAAACATTGTAATCGGTGCAGTGGTTGGAAAGTTATTCGCACTTGAAAATGGAGAAGAATAATGAGAAATTTCGCTATATTCTGCAATATTATTATGATAAGGGGAAGAACGCTGCGCAGGCTTGTGATAAAATTTGTGCTGTATACGGTGAAGGTACTTTATCGAAATCTGTTGCGCGGAAATGGTTCGCTCGCTTTCGTTCTGGAAATTTCAATGTGAAAAATGAGTCACGCTCCGGTCGTCCAATCACTGAAAAATCTGATGAAATTCTTGAAAAAGTCCAACAAGATAAGCATATCAGCAGTGTCGATATTGGCATGGAGCTAGGCATTGACCACAAAACTGTTTTGAACCATTTACACAAAGCTGGTTACAAAAAAAAGCTTGACGTATGGGTTCCTCATGAGTTGAGCGTGAAAAACATGATGGACCGAATTAACATCTGCGATGCGCTGCTGAAACGGAATGAAATCGAGCCGTTTCTGAAACGTTTAATAACCGGAGATGAAAAATGGATTACGTACGATAATCGGAAGCGTAAAAGATCGTGGATAAAGGATGGTGAGCCGTCACAAGCGTTCGCTAAGCCAACATTGACGCCAAAAAAAGTGATGCTGTGTATGGTGGGACTGGAGGGGAATCGTCCACTACGAGCTACTTCCAACTGGTCAGACGATTGATTCTCAACTCTACTGTGCACAACTAGAGAGATTACGCCAGGCGATTGAAAGAAAACGGCCCGAATTGATTAATAGGAAAGGTGTTGTCTTCCATCATGACAACGCCCGACCACACACTTCTTTGATGACCCGTCAAAAATTGAGAGAGTTTGGTTGGGAAGTTTTGATGCACCCACCTTACAGTCCGGATATAGCACCCTCTGACTATCATCTGTTTCGATCTCTGCAGAACTCTCTCAATGGAATTAAGTTGGTTTCAAAAGAAGCCTGTGAAAACTACTTGATTCAGTTTTTCGACCAGAAACCACAGAAGTTTTTCACCGATGGGATCATGGATCTACCAAAAAAATGGCGAAACATTGTCGATAATAATGGAGCATATTCGGTTTAAATGAATTCGTCCACGCGCCATGCGGGGACCAGTTGAATTTTACTGAAAAAACGCCACGAACTTTTTCCCAGACCCAATATATTTATTTTTCAACATAATCTCCTTTCAGCTCTACACTTTTCCTAGCGATGTTATATAATAATAAGAACTGCCTTGCTCCTCAAAATAGCCATTAACTGCCGATATCACTTCTTCGTCGTTGGAAAATCTTTGAGCACTGAGCCATTTTTTCAAGTTTGGGAACAGAAAATAATCCGAGGGAGCTAAATCTGGCGAATAGGGTGCATGAAGTAGCAATTAAAACTTTAATTCATTAATTTTGGTCATTGCAATAACGGATTTGTGAGCTGGTGCAATATGTTCGCATAATAGTTCGCATGATAGTTTTTCCTTTTTCAAGATAGTCAGTGAAAATTATTCCACGCATATCCCAAAAAACCGATGCCATAACCTTGCTTGTAGATGAAACTGTCTTCGCCTTCTTTGGAGCCGGTTCTCCCTTTTGAGTCCATTGTCTTGATTATTCGTTTGTCTCGGGTGTGAAGTGATGGACCCATGTTTCATCCATGGTTATGAAACGGTGCAAAAATTCAGCTCTGTTGCTGTGAAACTTCGTTAAACACTCAATTGAAACATTTTCGCGACACTGTTTTTGCTCGAGTGTGAGCAAACGCGGCACCCATCTTGCACTCAGCTTTTTCATTTTCACTTTTTGAAATGCCTACTATGTCTCCTAGCTCGCATACTATGTATGTACACTGTAATAATACAAATTTCAAAACAAGTATTTAACTTGGCTCTTTACAAATATCAAGTTAAAATATTCATAAATTCATCAAAAAACTTTTTATGCTACTGCAGAGACTGATTTCTTTTATTGACCAATATAAATTATATATATAAGTGTTTGCCCACGTGTATATTTTCATATTATTCAAAAAACAATATTATAAAACTAAAACAAAAATATTAAATTTTAATTAAAAGATAAAAACAATGCATATATATTCTGCGGTATTTGTATATTTAAGTACTTTAAAACTAAATTATCGACAATAACCATTGTACAGCCCAAGTAAAATGATTAAATAAAGATCTTTTTCTCGGAAATTTTAAATACGATTATATTAAGCCGTAAATCAAGTAACGAGAGGTAACGTATCTGTATAAAAACTTTAGTTTTCATTTAACTTTGGAAATGCAAGGAGTTCGTGTCGTAGCATTTGTGTATTATTTTAAAATAAAATCGATATTTTGAATAATACCGCGTAGACCAGAACTATCGGTTCGAACACGTGCTCTTATATAGTCTCTTCATAATATTGGTAAATGTAATAGACAAATCACAAAATGACTGACCTTAAGCCTCTGAACTGTGGATTACAATATTTTAAAATATGACGAAATTGGTTTGCTGAATAAAAATCGGCCAGGCCGACCAAAAATAACATCAACGGAGGCTCGAGCAATTGTTTTGTTAAGTAAAAGCTGGACAAAAGACTACACCAGAAATTGCTGCAGAGACAAACATTCATCGAAATAAACCAGTTAGCGTCACAATGGCGTTTACGTAAAGAAAAATTGTTCGACAGTTGCTGTACGAAAACCCGCTATTGCGGGCAAACAAAATAAAATGAAACGGTTAGCTTGAGTGAGACAAGACAAGGATTGGATGCTGGAAAAGTACTCTGGACCGACGAAATCAAATTCAAGAAGTACGATTGTCCGATGATCAACGGAATAACGAGTTCTCGAATCATGCATTAGGTCCACCACCAAGCATGGAAGAGGTTCAGTAATGGTTTGCGTTTGTTTCGCTGGAACATCTGTAGGTAATCTTATTAAAATGGACAGTATTATAAGAAAAGAACGGTACAGAGAAATTTTGAAACAGAATCCTATTTCAAACACGTCCAAATTGTGCCGGGGTTATTTTGGGGAATTAGAACAGGAAGGAATAATTGTTATTACGAAATAGTCCTCTCAGAGCCCCGACTTGAATCTTATAGAGCTGTTATGGGATAAGCTAAAGAGGAGAGGTAATGAGCCACGACTTGAATCCTATAAAGCTGTTGTGGGATAAGCTAGACAAACAATTGCGAAAATCAGCTTCAGCATCTACAAAAATACTATGGACCCAACTAAAGGATGCATGGTCAAAAATAAAACCGGAAACTCTGACGAAATCACGAGAGATAATAGCGAGATTGTGTCAGGCACTAATAAAAGATGAAAAAGATAGTTACATCAACGAATCAAAAATTTAAACAAGTTTAAAAGAATATTTGCTAAAACTGTATGAAATAATGTTTCTTTAAGATTTTAAAACATTTTGTATAATTATATAATAAAATTTAAATTTCGCAGCATGGATTATACTTGTTTTTCTATTATTTTCTGGCTGGGCAAACACTTATGTCCAGTAATGTAGTCGTTAAAAGTTAACGAGGTTTTTTTTCACGAAAGAGGCACCTATTGAATAATATTACAAAAAGTAAGGATAGTATTATTATATCCAGTTTAAAAAGGGCATTTTAATAAGTATGTCACATATTTAAAAGTAAATAAAAAGAGGCAAGTTTAGTTTTATGAACATATCAACTGGCATTATGTTCAAATAATTAAGTCACTCAAATATCATTCGCGACTTCGTCTGGCACAACGAATACGAAAGACCTAATTTTCGAGTACTTCGATATAAAAATTGGGATTAATTTCTCGAATAACTCGTTGAATGTTGTTGAATCAGTTGAACAATAGATCGCGATGTATTTCTGAAGACAAGTGACTTAACGAAGTCTGACAAAAAATAATCCAAATGTGTCAAGCTACAAGATCTTGGTGGCCAAGTAACATCGGCAATTTTTAAAATAAAGACTCCACTGAATTTTTTTTTCAATAAAATAATTGTTACATGATCTGTGTGGCGAGTGATGTCATCCTATTGAAAATATGTCAGCAAGATTTATGCTTTCCATCTCGGATCACAAAAACTTGTTTATAGTCAACCGGTATTTTTCACCATTGACAGTAATCTTTCATTTTAAAAGAAATATCCCAAAGTCCACAATAAACTGTGAGTTTTTCTCAATTTTGCTTGATCAAAATTCTGCAATTTTGTTTATCAATGAAAGCATTTAACCTAAAACGTGCCTCGTTGCTAAAGATTATTTTCCTATGAAAATTTCCGTCCATTTCGAATTGTTCCAGCGCCCAATTTGCAAAAGTTCTAGTGATACATAATTATCCGACTGCAATTCTTTTGTGAGTTGAATCTTATATGGATGCAGTCCCAAGTCTTTTCTAAAAATTCTCTATGTCGAAACTTGAGAAATGCAATTTTTTGTGACTGATAAGAAACAAATAGATTGGCAGATCGCGTCACATTTTCATTCGCTGCAGTAATATCCTCAGTTCAACGGACGTTTTGTCGACGTACACGCTTTAGAAGATGTGCTCCTGAACCAGTTACTTCAAATTTTTGCACAAGAAGCCGAATTGTTTTTTCACTATATGTTTACTATATGGTCGCTATTATCTATCAAAGATAGGATACCCTATTGAAAGATTCTACCCTAAAAATTTGCTAAACTAAACTAGTTGTCTAATTTAAGAACTTGGGGCTTTACATATTTGGAACAGGTTTTGTACAAATATTTTTTGATACATTTCGATCAAACGCTTACAATATACATATAAATTATCTATTTTCGCCACACTCTTTCCAAAACCATCCTAGCTCTTTTGGTTGTTAATTATAGGCTTATAGATATATAAATATTCATTATGCCATTCACTTGGATCATATTGTGTCAAATTCATCAACAAACTTTTAATATTTGAACAAAAAATAAAATTGTTTTCTTGGGTTTCTTCCGTAACTCTTTTTCTTTTCCGGTAAAAAGTCATTTTTGCGTCTGAAGCAAGCAGAGTTTTTCTTTCAATTGTGCTAACAACAATTTAAAGGCTTGAAAGATTAAAATCACTTACAAGAGCATCCAGCTTATTCTGCGCAAAGCGTTGGGGTTTATAGTCTGGTGAACTTACAGGGTCAGTATCATTTTCTGATGATTTTGATTCTAAACCATCTTGTACTAAGGATCCACAAATATTTTCAAGAATCGAAAAACACGGAACTGGGACTTCAACTGAATATCGTACGAGACAATACGTAGATGTAGTACTTGGATTCTCTCATTTAGCTCGATTGTTACTATTCATACTCTTTCTGTCAGCATTACAAAATAACAATCGCCTTGATGATTTTTTGGTTCTCACCAAATAGTTGGGATTCTAAATTTAAAGGTACTTCTTTTGCTGCTTTTCCATAATCTTACGTATTCAAACATACAATTTACAAACATAAACTGTACATATTTGGAACAGGTTTTGTATACATATTTTTTCGCCACACTCTTTCTAAAACTACCTGAGCTCTTTTGGTTGTTAATTATAGGCTTATAGATATATAAATATTTCATTATGCGATTCGCTTGGATCATATTGTGTCAAATTCATTTTTATCAACAAACTTTTAATATCTGAACAAAAAATAAAATTGTTTTCTTGGGTTTCTTCCGTAACTCTTTTTCTTTTCCGGTAAAAAGTAATTTTTGCGTCTGAAGCAAGCAGAATTTTTCTTTCAATTGTGCTAACAACAATTTAAAGGCTTGAAAGATTAAAATCACTTACAAGAGCATCCAGCTCATTCTGCGCAAAGCGTTGGGGTTTATAGTCTGGTGAACTTACAGGGTCAGTATCATTTTCTGATGATTTTGATTCTAAACCATCTTGTACTAAGGATTCACAAATATTTTCAAGAATCGAAAAACACGGAACAGAGACTTCAAGTGAATATCGCACGGGACAGTGCGTAGACGTAGAACTTGGATTCTCTCATTTAGCTCGATTTTTACTATTCATACCCTTTCTGTCAACCTTACAAAATAACAATCGCCTTGATGATTTTTTGGTTCTCACCAAATAGTTGGGATTCTAAATTTGAAGGTATTTCTTTTGCTGCTTTTCCATAATCTTACGTATTCAAACATACAATTTACAAACACGAACTTTACATATTTTTAACAGGTCTTGCATAAATATTTTTTGATACGTTCAAATGCTTACAATATATAAATTATTTATTTTCGCCACACTCTTTCTAAAACTACCTGAGCTCTTTTGGTTGTTAATTATAGGTTTATAGATATACAAATATTTCATTACATTTTCATTTATGATTAAAAAATATCTGATACTAATTGACTTTGAATAAGTTTACAATTGGGTTTCAATCGAGAAACAAACAAATTTGTAGATTAATGAAAATATTGTTCTTGAAAAACGTAATATTGCATGGAAATTTCAAGAAGCTCATCATGATGATCATGCGTTAAAAAACGGAAAAAAAGGAGGCATAGATGATGTTTAGAAAAGCATATGCCGTAAAAAATGGAAAATATAAAAGTAAACAGATTCAGTTATTTAGGTGAAATGTTAAATGGATTAGATTTAGTGTTGAAAAAAAAACAAGAAGACATCATAAAATTCTTAAACAAATCATTGAGGGAAGTTAAGAAAAAAGTTTATAAAAGTATGGAAGAAAATGTGGTAGTATATGAGTCGAAAAGGAATAAATATGCACTTTTGGTGACAGAAATGGATCTTATAAAAAGATATTGTAGAAAATCGCACGCAAATAGAATATAAAATGAAAGGATGAAGAAAGCGATGGATGTATATGGAGATATATTTATTTTTTATACGCAATATGGTTTAAAAGAAGAGGATGTCTCAACCGAAGTTGTCGGGATGATCCTAACGAGGAAATATCGGTGCGAGTCTAGCTAAGCAATGCGTGGTACACTTGGTAAAAACGGAAACAGGGTGCGGAAAAGTGATGACAGTTGTAAAAAGTGATTCAGTGTTTACATATTTAATTTTTTCTGGAAAAAAGAAGAACGATAAATACACAAAGATATCAATTAAATTAAATAAAAAACAAATTATTTCTATTGTCGTTAAAAATACTATAATTTTTAGTAGAATTAATTTACACTTCCGCTCATGGAAGTATGGGCACAATTTTATATAACGATCATAAACATTATATTAATGCCAATAAGTAGCGATAGTATTATTATACCTTATTCTTAAGAAGGTTTATAATTCAAATAGGTATTGTATTTGTATATATTCTCCAAATAATATGATAGAAACAATTGTCATCTAACAATAACTATAATTACCTGATATTGCATCTCAATAGCCTTGTACGATAACTCCAACTATATATAATCAAGATTAGTGGTAGGGTCATTAAGAAGGGACTAAAGTCTGGAAATTTACCTGAAATGAATCGGTTACCCTATTACTACCTCCTTGGGCCCATCAGTAGATCACTGAACGTGCTGGTGTGAAGTTGTCTATTTTGCAAGCGAATAGTGTAATTTCTGTTTACAAAATGCCACGGGGAAAGCCGCTTGGTAGTGGAACACGATCAGCGATACTTATTTTGCATCGTGAGGGGTATTCAGTTCGCGGCATTGGCGTAAAATTAAAAGTGAAAAAATCGACAGTGAATCTCACAATTCAAGAAACTGGCAGTCTGGAAGCCTGTAATCGGCCGGGATCATCGACAGGTAGTTCCAAAGCTGGCGACGAAATAATTAAATTAATTAGAAAAAGAAATAGAAAATTAACGGCACCTGAAATAACAGCCGAATTTAATCAGGGCCGTGCCAAAAAAATTCTGTGAGTACAGTGAAACGACGATTAGTGGAAGCAAATTTACAGGGTCGCGTTGAATCAGAAACGACTTCAAAGGGCAAGGTTACACCGTAATTGGACAGTCGATGAGTGGAAGAACGTACTGTGGAGTGACTAATCGAAATTTGAAGTGTTCGGGCAAAAGAGAAGAATTTTTGTCAGACGATCGGCGCGAGAAAAAATGTTGCCAGATTGTATACCTCCAACGGTGAAACATGGGGGTGGTTCTGTTGTAGTCTGGGGCTGTGTTTCACTAGCCAGAATGGGATATTTGATAAAAATATATGGTATTGGAGAAAGGAGAATGTCAGGCCTGCGATTAATCGGTAATAATTTTGAATTTATGCATGATAATGACCCCAAATACACGTCGTTGTTGTGTAAAAATTACCCTGAGGCGTTGAAAAATGAAAATATTTTGAAAGTAATGACATGGCGCCTCAGAGTCCGGACCTCAACCGCAGTGGATTATTATGGGATGAATTCGATAGAAGAGTTAGAAAGGAATGTCCAACATCGAAGGAAAACTTTGGAATATTTTACAAAAAGACACCAGATGTAATAAGAAAATTAATAGAAAGAATGCCCCGAATAACAAAAGCTGTAATCGCCGCGAACGGTGGTTTCTTCGATGAAAAGAAAGTATAATTAATATAATATATAAGTATATTAGGAATACGTTTAATGAATTGTAATTTCAATTTTTATTATATAAAGAATCAATAAGTATTAATTTTCGTTCAATTTCGTTGATATTTTTTATTTTTTTTCTTGTTGTTTGATATAGTTGCTGTCCATACTTTCGTGGGGGTAGTGTACGTATATGAAATCCATTAAATATTTTTTCTATAGAGTTTGCTCAAAGGTACTGGGGATGTATTTATATTTATTACTCGGTAATTGACTGGGTGACACTACAGAAGACATATGGCCAAGAAAATATATTAGTGATTCGTCCCAATTTTGGAATTTAGTTAATTTAAAGCAGAAGGCCCCTAGAATTCTGAGCAAGCTGGATAATAATAGATAATAAATATTATTAACGCTTTTACATCTACATTTTGATAGAGAATAGGTACCACGTTAATTGTTCACGCTATTTTCTGCATTAGGAAGATTGATATATGTAGAAGCTATTAGAGAGCCGAAAAAAATTAGTGCTAGAAACGATAATATTCCTATACATTTAGTTAATATTTGTGTTCATGATTTTGGCAATTCACTATCTAATTCAATTTGTCAATAAAAACATGTACACTTTCACAGATTTAGAAAGAGATGAGTTTGTTTTGTATTTAAAAGGGCTAAGGACATGTACTTAGCTGATTACTATAAGAAAACCTTAGGTGGAGGTCAGTTACAGTTGTACAATACAGTCGATTATATTTTTCTTTTCCCAATATTCTTATTATTATTTTGCTTTAACAATTTTTTTAAACCATGAAATGTCATATACTTTAGAGGTATGATAGTATTGTATATATTATCTACAACTGCCATAAGTCTGGGCTAGTCTATTTGAAGTATAGATTAGATTCCCCACAGTTTACATTAGGCCCGTTTATGTTTATCATATTGATATATTCATATTATTCCCAAATTTTATGATTTCAATAACAAGAACATCTTTGGAAGGACTTGATTCACTCGTAAAAGAATGTAATTACGTAGGTTGTTTTAAAAATTTTACGGATGATCTGCGTCTCACTTTCGTGGGTTTCTTCTCGTCGTCTCGTCTCAATCCATTGAGCCGACCGTCATTTACTTTCTGGTTCGTAAATTCTGACGCGTTAATTCTATTTTTCACAAAATTCACTTTATTTAACAAATTACTAAAAAGAGACAACAGCATATGCTAGCAATCTGTAAATGCTATTCGGACTAAAAAATCTCAGAGAATAACGCAAAAATATTTCCGATAGCGCCACCTTACGGGCAGTAGCTGAACCGCAAAATTTTTAAAACAACCTACGTATATTTTTAATGATGTTTTTGTTTTAATGTGGAACGCATATATTTAACTGGGTTGCGTATTGTCACGTAAGATTTAAATTTACATTGTTTTGTTCGGATTATATCCGTTTGTCAGAAATAAGTCTTATAATTCATATTTAGCAAGTTCATTACCAATATAGTAGGTAATTTTAGTGTACGTTTTGGCTTTCAACGGTACGGATCGCGTGCGGAACTTGTTTTCGTAAGGGTATTTTTACCATAGTTGTCGAAATACGTATACAGAAAACGAAAATTACTGTGGCAAGAGGTTATATATCAACCTTTAGTGATCTACCAATATAGTAGGTAAGTATACAATATCGTTTTAAATCTGTTTATTTTTAAGTTCTTTAGTCTAAGAGATAAGGGATTATAAGCCTTTAATTATGTAAATGCTTGAAATAATACTTATTCATAAAAAAATATTTGATATGTTTACAAAAATTAGTACTAAATTTACGATTCTTTTTTGTTAAAACATCTTTTAATAGTTTTTTTGTAGTCTAAGCTATTTTAAGCAGATTTTTTCGCACGTGCTGTTTTTTTGTTGTGATCCCTCTTTTTACCCACTGCGTGTTTTGCTACTTCATCTCTGGATCATAACGATACACCTAAGCTCCCGTACGTAGTAATAATCGTCTTCCACCATCCTACACCATCTTCTTGAGCACATTGTTTCCAGTATTCACGAATCTCTACTCTACGTACATTTCGCTTCAACGTCAATAAATGCTGAACTCTTCGGGCATAAACACATCTTTAAGTGCTTATGTAAAAATGTAATGTTAGAAGATTGCAATACGTGGTTCTGTGCAATTACTATTCCAGTATTAGTAGTTTCCTCAGTGCGTAAATTAATTGGAGCGCTTACACAGAGCCTTACAACTAGCAGATTCTACGACTATTTTTAAGTTCTTTATGGCACCAAAAGCGAAACGATCTTGGCATAGACAATTCTTTAAACCTTATCATTTTGGATATCTAGGTGAATGACACTAAACTAAGTAACATGGTTAATTTCAATTCTACTTCGTTCTTTAACTGATGCACCAGCGAGATATAATTTTATTGCTCGTATGGTTTTTACAGAAGTTTCGTTTTTGTATTGATTATTAATTTCACTCGCTTTCTGATTATATAGTGTAGTATTCCAAAAACTGTGCTATCTTCAATATTTATGCCATTTATAAACTTAAAATTTGATGGGCTTTCATGGCCATTGTCATTAATAATACGAGCTTCTTTCAGGTTTTGCCGTGTGGTGATTGTAATAATTGACATTTCCCTGTTCGTCCTTCCGACTTCTTCAGAATCTACTATAAAATTAACGCAAAAAGCTGACACTATAAACGCTGAAATGTCGACTATTACTACGATCACACGATGAAATCTGGAAGAAAATTGCATGATTTATTTTTAAAATCTGGAAGTATTTAATATAATTATTTTCAATTGCTATCGTAATATTTATTACAGCAGTAGATTATTCTCGGGAGTCTTGAGAAATTCTTGTTTTATGGAAAACACAAAAAATTTCCTGGGAAAAATATAAATTACTCGATAAAGACATCTCTAATGCGACAGAACTGATGCTATCAATACATCACTTATAAGAAAAAAACCAAAAACGTTAGATCAGATAAAAATATCTGCACTACAAAACGAGTTACGAATATATGAAATTACTGAAAACATAACAAAAATCTGCAAACTTTGGGTATGTAGCAGCCCACCTTAAATGAAAGCGAAAAAATAATCATCTTTGATTGATTTATCCTTCGATTTTTTCGCACAAATAATAATTGAAATTTCCTCTCGTTTATTAAAATTTATTTTATTTTTAATTTAATTTTTTTGGAAAGATTTTTTCCAATTTTCCTTTCAAATTGAATTTTTTAAATTTCTTGGTATTCTCCAAATTTTCTGGGAATATTAACTCTAAATTTCTTGTTACCCGAGAACCAAAATGAATGGGAAATATTATGATCCATATTGATCTACGAATAATTTAAATAAACAGCGTAGACTTTAAAATGGAATGTTTATTGTACTTACTCACTATAATTATAAATTGTATATACTTGCATATAGTTTGTCAAATGTCTAAAAATAAAATCCAGTTCTTAACTTTTAGAAGCCTGGAAATTATTATTTAAAATTCATGCGTCTTCCTTGTCTTTGTTGATATCTAAGGATAAGAATACTTTCATAGAACGAGGCAACAAAGCTATGAGCTTAAGAAATTGTAAACATCTATCTACATTAAAATAAAATGTATGCAATAATTTATTCTGTAATAGCGAAAAAAATAAACCACCAGCTTATAATATCAAAGTGTAAAGGCCTTAAAACTGCACCCTTAGAACACCAAACTCTATATCTAACCTATCGTTAATAATAATTTTAATACACGAAATTCTTCAAACAGTATATTAAATAAGTTTTTAACAGGCCAGTGAAGATATACAATGCAATTTAAAATAAAACTACATTAAGTAGTTTGTACTGAATCAAAAATAGTTTTATTAACTAAACAGTCGCAGAATAAATACTCGATGATGCTCAAACATAACTTTGTTTAAGCTAATTCAATCAAAAGAGATCTTCAAAAACATTCTAGAACCTACAGATAAATTGCAAATTAACTCACACATCTTTTTGTCAATATCCACTTGTACTTTTTTCTTTTGATTTGCCGTCGCACTTTGAATCTGTTGGTCGTCAACGTTAATTCTATCACTAACAACAAGAGTTTCTGGACAAGATTTTGAATCCTCCAAATCTATGGGTGAAGAAGCCGAGGAATCGTACCCGTTCTTTGGCGAAGGAGTTTTAACATCACTATTTTGTCCGAACCATCTCACCATAGGACTTGACGGTGAGTTTTTTACTGAGGTCTCGCACTTTCTTAGATTTTGCGAATACCCCTGATCATTTATAATTGACGAATTAAAGGAACTGTTTAAAGATAAGTCTATGCCATACGTCGGAGGACTACATTTTGGCGAATCCGGTATCAACCAATTTTTTGCAACCGGTTTAATTTTTTCATCATCGATTTCATCGTCATTCTTTTGTTCGGCTGTTAAAATCGGGTCCTCTTCATTTTTCACTAGGTTTTCTGGAGATGGTACTGATATCATGGATAATTTTAAGGATTTATCGTTATCGACACACATAACACTATTATTATTATCGAAGGATTTTGACACGAACTGCGTTAATTTATCCATTTTTGGCAAACAAAAAAATCGGAAAACCACTACAAAATCTAGTATTATATGGAAAACACTAAAACATCTTTCTCCTAATACTGCAATCACTGTGCGAAATGTTTAGATTCCATGCCAATCTATGTAACAGATCCGTAGTTACTATGGCTACCAACTCGGCATCGTACTTCCGATTGGGTTAGTACCATAAAAAGCCCCGCCTAGAGGGTTGATTTCCTCGACGTGTATTGGTTCTAAAGGGGGTTGTGGGTAGTGTTTATCATTAGGAGAGGGTGCATACGTTCGTGAAACATTTTATTTATAACTCTCAGATAATTCAACAGCTTACATCCTAAGTGGCTAACATTTTTTACCACTTGTTTTTTGTTGTGTCGTAATTATGTAGATTTACGATAATGTTATGCGGTCACAAAAAATATCCACACTAAATTATAGTAAGTTTATGATGGGTATAGCTTCGTAACATTTCGAGAAATCCACATTCCATACTCGATGCGTTTATTCAAACTTTTTGATGACATTGCGCCGTACTTATGTTTTATCGTGCGTCTTCATTTTAATAATAGTCCGGGTACATTTGATATTATTCCGGGTGAATCGATTTCCCAGTCGTCTTAAAACATTTTAAAGTAATATTAAATTAGTTGACATCAACATAAAGATATCTGCATTTCAGAATACATTTCTGTTATTACAACGCCATCCTCATATATTTGCCCGTTATATACGAACATGTTTCTATAGGTGAAATTGCTAAAAAATTTATTTTTCTCGCCGCCTTAAGTGAGCAATTTAATTTATTTTTCATTTGATTTCTTTTTGTGTCATTTTCAGTGTCTATAAATATTTACATGGAAAGGAAATTAAATATAAATTATTAATGAGTATATACAGCTGGCATTATAGGATGGATCATATAAATTTTTCATTTTTTACATGTTTTTATTCATCATATCTTTATTTATTAATGTACTTTATTTGGAATGCACCTCAGATTAATAAATTAAAGCGTAATTTATAATAGTGTTTGGATTTTTACGTTCGTTCAGAAACATTTGGAAAGGGAAATTTTCAAAATTTAGGTTACAGAATTTGACTGCTTGCTTTTAAGTTTTTTACTTTACACAAATAATTACTGCACTGGATGCGCATTTCGACAACGATGTTGTGTAACCTTAAATTAACAAAAAAAGGAATTAAATAATATATAAATAATGTGTGTGGTTTCGAGTGCGAAGGATTTAAAATCTTCGATCAGTAGAAATAACACAGACCAACCAATAAATATTTTTAAAAAACTTTTTCAAAGTTCAACCTGTTTCTTATGGATTTTGGTGTGCTGAATCCAAATTTTCTATTGCTTTTTTTCTACCACGTGCCAATTTTTCGCAATCTTTATCTTTTGTTGGGTATGATAGAATTAAAATATCGGGTTAAGATTTAAAAGGACGTAATTTATTATCAGATTGTAATTGAAAAATTTAACATTTTATTATTACAATGGTAGTGTAAGTTTGAATATGAACAGTTTTTTACTTATCAATCTAAAGTTTTGTATTTCCTCAACCTCTTCCGGTAAAAGTTCGAGTGTAACTTTTCCTTTTATATGATGCTTCTGGAGTTGCTCGTGGAAGGGTCCAACACTAATTATCATGATGACATTCCAACGATTCTGATACCGTTTCTCCATCTCCTTTATATCTAGGTGGAAACGCTCCCCTTGTTCCTCACTTACAGCTCCAAGAATGTCAGGGAAAAAATTTAAATGTGAGTGTAAAAAATGCACCTGCAGATTAGAAAGCATATGCCTTCGTGATTTTCTTTGTATTAGTCACGCAGATACTCAAAAGTGCACTTCGAGCATTTACTTCTAATTAGGTGTAGGGATTAAGGTATTATTATACGCTTACAATGCATAAATAACGTAAAGTAAGCATGTTCATTCTCGGATTCAGCACGTCAAAAAACATAAAGGGGAGCCAAATTTATAAAAAAAAGTTTTTTCATGGTTGGCTTGTGTAATTAATTTCATGTCATTTGGAATATATATTTATAGAACATATCTTCCAGAACGTTATAAATCAATTGCCTGAAAACGAAAAATATACATACATATATGCTTAGATACATTTCTATAATTTCACACCCATTCTACTAATTTGTTTACTGTTAATGTGGTTGATATGCTGCCAAATGCTGGTTTTCCGAAAATACGTCTTTAAATTTCCAACAACTTCATGCCTTTTTTCCATATAAAACAAAATCTATATATATATATATATATATATATATATATATACATATATATATATATATACATATATATACATATATATATATATATATATGTATATATATATTTATATACGATGTATGCTTTTTAAGTAGGGGCCGTTTTGTTGTATACACTAATAGGTGGTGCGTGCGCCGCAACGAGTGCTTGCGTCGTGCCCTGGCATTCCTTGGCAATAACTGCGCTCAATTGCAGCTGTGTAGGTAACCTGTACGGTGGGTTCTGTGTCTTTAAAATGTTCAAGATTATTGAATTGCCCGTCCCACAATAAATGCGGTAGCCTACGACCAAACCTTGCTAAAGCTACGCAGAGAGAATCAAAACGAAAGACGCGGCATGGTGACAGATGAAATTTTGCTACTCCCCGATAGCATAAGGCCTCACACCGCAGCTCAGATCCGAGCTTTATTGGACTCCTTTGGCTGAGAAGTTTTGGATCACCCCCTACAGCGCCGAGCGATTTCCATCTTTTCCGCTAACTCAGACATAATCTCTGTGGCAACCACTACAACAATGACGAAGACGTGAAAATGGCCGTGACTTCTTAGTTATCAGAGCAGGGCAAGTTTCTATGAAGAGGGTATTTAAAATCTAGTTGTAAGGTTTGATAAGTGTTTAAACGAACTTGGCAGCTATGTTGAAAAATGGTGAAATGTATGTAGAATCTGAAAATAAATTTGATTTTTGAAAATTTTCTTTCGTTTGGTTTTTTTTTTCAAACGGCCCTTACTGAAAAAACACGCCTCGTATATTAAAGTCTATTGTGTTTTTCCAATATACGCTGCATTTATATTCGAAATATAATGAAAATTGTACTACCTATAGCTAATTAATTTTTTATAAGTTTCATTTCATGTATGGTGACTTGTTTTTTTTTTAGGTGATATTATATGGAATTCTGAGAGAAAATAAAATAAGATATGGGCTATATTGAAATACTTATTCGAAAAACACATTAAGATAGGAAACTTAGGAACACAAATCACACACATCTTTTTCAGCCTCGCCACACTCCACATGTGCTCACATTTTAAATGAGGCATTCAATCCACTGTTCTCCTCTTTGATCTTCTGAAACTTACGAATCGCAAAACAAACATTGCGCATCCGTACATTTGCATTTGACTTACTAAGAAATTGATCAAAATCCACCTTTATCAGTTCGTGACAATTCTATTTCTTCCATTATATGAAGCTTGGGCGTGTACCTTTCACAAGTTGTAAATTATTATTTTTTTGCGAAAATATGATTATTAATGGCGCAAAGTCTCTACGAGTACTTGTGCGTACAATTTCGTTAAGAATTCTTTTCAGCAGATGTTAATAATGTTATCTGCAGTTTTTCTTTACTTCCAACAATCTTAGACCATAAAATTTAACTCCCGTTGATAGGATATATTCTACTAATTCGCCTTATAATTTGAAACTCGAAATAGTAGCTCTGCCTAATTTAATTTGTGCTGTTTTATTAATACTCAAATGTTTCTTTCTAAGTAAATACATGGAAGGGCCTACCTGCTTTTAGTGTATTTTTTTATTACACTATTTGAAAGCTTACTTAAAAAAAAATCATTTTACTTGTGTTTTAATATAGGTTAACCCATGTTTGTGGTACAACTCTAGCCCGTATTAGAATACAGCCTATAAAACTTCGAAACTTCAAACGGGCAACAAAATACTACGAGAATAAAATTTCGCTACCAAATAATAAATTAGTGCAAACAGGCTTAAGATATCTTAAGTATCGTGAATTTTATTGGATAAAAAAACCTGAAAAATTTTCGATTGATAACAAAACCGTTGATGGTCATTTTATTTCATATTGGAGCTCTTCTGGCACATTTTTTGGTCCATGCCGATAGAGAAAGTAGAATTATAATAAAAAAAGTCATAGTAAGCCATATTACATCACTAGCTCATAATTACACCTTTTTATGTTATGCGATACATCGTAACATTTTCCAATGTCAAGTTTAACACTAGGATAAGTAGTGCGAATTATGCCTACATATTTTTGTGCCAGTACCAATAAATTAAGTGCCAACCAATTAAAAGAAATTGGTGATTACACTATTACGTGTTAAAATTTTAACAGCCTAGAAAAAACTGACATAATCAGTACGGACCTGTGTAGACATGGAAACTTTCCACTACATATGTATATATGTGTATATATATATATATATATATTCATATACGAGGGTGGTCCAATAAGTACCCGGCCTGACATAGAGATGGCGGTAGTTGTATGAAAAATATCACTGTATTAGAAAGTACACAATCTATAAAGCATATGTTTCAAGTTTGAAAACGCCACGTTGTCTAGTATTTGTTTGGCAGCCATCAATAGTGAACGTTTTCAGTGAATTTGTAAAAAAGGGGATACTTTTATTTGAAAGTCCTCAGCCTAACCGATATAAAAGCTGAACTGGATTCTACTCTGGGTGAGTCTCCTACTTCGTTTACAACAGTGAAATATTGGGTAACAGAGTTTAAACGAGGCCGTACGAGCTGCCATTGCAGTGGTCGGCCAAATGAGGTGACGACTCCAGAAATGACGAAGAAAATCCAGAAAACGGTACTGGATGATCGTCGACTGAAAGTGCACGAGCTAGACATAGTAGGCATTTAAAAAAGTGCGGTACATCGCATATTATCTCAAAATTTGGACATGAGAAAGCTGTGTGCAAGATGGGTGCCGCGTTTGCTCACACTCGAGCAAAAATAGTGTCGCGAAAATGTTTCAATTGAGTGTTTAACGAAGTTTCACAGCAACAGAGCAGAATTTTTGCGCCGTTTCATAACCATGGATGAAACATGTGTCCATCACTTCACACCCGAGACAAACGAATAATCTAGACAATGGACTCAAAAGGGAGAACCGGCTCCAAAGAAGGCGAATACAGTTTCGTCTGCAAGCAAGGTGATGGCATCGGTTTTTTGGGATACGCGTGGAATAATTTTCATTGACTATCTTGAAAAAGGAAAAACTCTCAACGGCGAGTATTATGCGAACTTATTGCAACGTTTGAGCGAAGAAATCAAGCAAAAACGGCCGCATTTAGCTAAGAAGAAAGTGTTGTTTCATGAAGACAATGCACCAGCTCACAAATCCGTTATTGCAGTGGCCAAAATTAATGAATTAAAGTTTTAATTGCTGCCTTATGCACCTTATTCGTCAGATTTAGCCCCCTCGGATTATTTTCTGTTCCCAAACTTGAAAAAATGGCTCAGTACTCAAAGATTTTCCAACGGTGAAGAAGTAATATCGGTAGTTAATGGCTATTTTGAGGAGCAAGACAGTTCTTATTATAAAAAGAGTATCGAACTTATTGAACATCGCTGGGAAAAGTGTATAGAGCTTAAAGGAGATTATGTTGAAAAATAAATATATTTCTTTCCAAAATTTTTGTGTTTTCTTTGTTGTGTCGGGTACTTCTGGGACCATCCTCGTATATGCATGTATGTACGTATATATATATATATATATATATATATATATATATATATATATATATATATATAATATATATATAATTGCATATACAAATTCATTTTTAAATTTTTTATATTCGGTTGTCACTATTACTGTTTTCAATTCTTCCCATATTACTCCTTCCTCCAACAGGATCTGTCCCCCGATTTATCCTTCCTCTACTTTATACGGAAGGCATAATTGACTAATTAGAGAATTCGCAGTTCAGATTGTTTAGAAAATATATTTTACTTGTTTCAGGAGGTATTTGCAAATTTACGAATTATGTCCAATAAGATTAAGAAAGTTTTTTAGCTTTATTATAATACTATTTAACAAAATTGAAGTATTTTTTTTAAATAATAGAACAAATAAAAACACGTTTTGTCGGATAGACCTTGTGGAACATTTTATTATAATTTACTTATTACGCTTTGATATTCTCTTTTAATTATTTATTTTTATCTAATATTCGAAAACCAAGACCATGGACACGATCATACTTATAAAGGTGAACTACACAAAACGAAAAATATAAATACACAATCTGTCGCAGATAAAACGGAACTTTTTAAAATAGTAATTAAGTTATGTCAAAATATCATGACATTTGCATCATTAGAAGCAGGAATTGATTGTGGATTGTTTTTATAAACCTGACTTTTCACATAACCCCAAAGAAAATAGTCTAATGGTGTCAAATCACATGATCTTGGTGGCCAATTGACATCACCATTTCTTGAGATTACACGTCCAGGAATTTTTTTTCTCAATAAATCAATCGATTCGTGTGCAAAGTGAGGTGTAGCACCATCCTGTTGAAACCACATACCCTGTAGATCAATATTCATTAATTCAGGTCAAAAAAATTCGGTTATCATCCGACGATATCGATAACCATTGACAGTTACAGCTTCACCAGCAGCATTTTCAAAGAAGTAAGGTCCAATTACACCACCTGACCATAACGCACACCAAACAGTAACTCGTTTAGGATGGTGTGCATAAGTTTCTCATGAATAATTCGTGGATTTTCCTCACCCCAGATACGGCAATTTTATTTATTAACATAACCACCAAGTTCAAAATGTGCCTCATCGGAAAACATTATTTTTTGACAAAAATCAGCTGGTTTTTTCATTGTTGAAATTGTCAAATGACCGACGTTTTAAATGATCTAATGGCTGCAGTTCCTGTGTTATTTGAACCTTATATGCCTTTAGAGCTAAATCCTTGTGTAAAATAAGCCATGTTGTTGATCCACTAAGTCCAAGTTGTTGTGAACGTCGTCTAATGGACATTTCAGGATCTTCAGCAACACTTTCACGAACCAAACCAATATTTTCTTGTAAACGACCACTACGACTGTATTTTTCACTTTTTTGACCTTCCACAGAACCGGTCTCTTGAATTTTTTTAATAATTCGACCAAGAGTGCTTTCAGATGGACGATTATGTAAACCATAAAATTCACGTAATTTTCTAAAAATACTTTTCACAGAACGCTGATTCTCATAAAATAATTAAACAATTTGAACGCGTTGTTGCACCGTGTACGAAGCCATTTTCATAAATACATCACACTTTTTAAATGCCCACATACCCAGACAAATTCTGTGCGCCATCATTATTTTATTTATTCTTTAAAAAAACCGCGCAATTTGAAACACTGTTTATTATATTTACTTTTATATATCTAAAGCCTCAAAATAATAAGAGAAAGAGGAAAATTAGGAATCATTGCAATATATTGAGCTTTTCAATTACGAATTTTTGATCATTTCTTTGTCATGAGTCATTTTCATTATTTTTATTTAAATAGCATTTTTAATTAATTCCTTAATGTACCTACTCACAGATTTTTTAAGCTTTACTGCATTATTTTCCATGCAAAATTGGTATTTATTATGTTTTTAATTCTTTGCATTCGGAAAAAGATTTACATTTTTCTTTCACTAAATTCGATAATCAAAATATTATTTTTGTCGTAACTTATTTTCTTTTACATTATTTCGGGGAATATTCGATATTTTCTCTTTTGTATTCTATATAATTAACTAATATCTAATCAAAACTAATTATGCATAATCAAAAGGCAAATCGGAATGTTGTATTGGACTTTGTAAATAATAATTTACATGTAAGTTTAACTAATATTCCGTTTAATTGTACTGGTATTCCATCTGTAAAATGTTAATTATAATAAATACAATGAGTAGAAATACAAAGTAACAAAAATATATATATACCTACTTTCTTATCTCATTTGTTCTGGTTTCTATATATCTGCAACTAACATTCTGTACAAGAACTAGAATGTTTTATATAAACTAGGTAGATATAAACCTAATTACTATCATTTAGTTAAATTTAAGTAGTTTTGAAATTGAAATTTCTTATCATGCATTCCAAGTAAAAAATCTAGGAATTAACGGTTGCATTATGAATATTGCATTATATTTCAAGTGTAAAGGCAAATAATTTTATCTTAAGTGCGAGAACATCTTTAAAATATTTTATTTACTTTACTGTCTTAATATTAGTATTTTGTAATTTCTTGATCTAAATTTATTTAATCGTCTTTAAGCAAATTTCAATGGGTTAAAATTACATTTATGTCAGTCAATTTGCGAATCTTATAAATTAATCAATAATCTTATGAATAGTAATTAATGGATTGTAAACAGGGTGCAAATAAAATTATTTAAGTGTTTATTTAAACTTAATAATATTATCTTTCAAGAAACTTGCATTGCATTATAAAACTTTTTATTTTGATTAATTATTATTTAGTCGGATAAATATGAACTTAACATGTTTCGATATAAATTTTTGTTTCGTTGTGTGTGTGTCTTCAAATAATACTGTCAACTTTCAACAAAAATATGTTCAATTGCATTTTAAATATTTTTAAATTTTAAAAATACATTAAATATTTCAAAAGTAATTAAATAGTGTTTACAGATTTCTGTAGCATAGATTAATCTTAGAAAGGAATCTGTCAATGACAAGTTATCAGCTTAAACATTTTACTATCCACTGGTAGAGGGCGCAAGCGTAAGTTCATCAATTTTTTTTTCTTTCGATAATAAAATAACGTATTAATTTCTTTTCTATTAATTTAATATCTAAAAATACCATAAGATATTAAAAGAACATAAAATTGAATCGTACATTTTAAGGAATCTACAAACTTCAAAACATATTCTGAAAATTTTAGTAAATACTTTTAGAGGGCACCACAAGTTGAAGTTTGGAACTTTATTAAAACTACAAAAATGAGGTTTACACATTAGTTCTCGTTTTTATGTATTCATTTCTATTAAAAATGAGAAAAATGCAAAACAAGCACACACAGATTTTTTTATTTTACGAGTTAATTTTGATATATATGTGTTAAATAAATTAATGGTTGGGAATGGGTTGTAATAAAATGTTTCAACAATAATCTGTTGATATATTCTTCATTCTTGTCATATAGAAAACATGTTTAGTGATAATTTGAAAGCTAATATTTTAAATTAACTGTATATCATTTTATTAGGAATATTGTGTAGGTTATACTTATTTCAATAACCCTTTACAAAGTAACTTTGTATTTCAAAGCACGCCTTCTGTTTCGATGATGCTATGTCCCAATGAAATCGTATTTAGTACTATTACACTTGCAAAGTTAGAGATAAACCCGTTTTGCACATTAGACATATACAATAAGTAAAATGGTTATTAATTTAAAACAATTGAAATTTGTTAGATTAAATATTAATAAAATTTGCTTTGAAAGTTATGGAGCATTTATAATTATTTACTACTTCAGCACAGTACCTGGTACATATTGTGCGGTGAAAGTAATATTCACTGTAGACAATGCTTGTAGCACACTTTGTGACCTTTAGTAATTATTGAACGAAAAATGTCCATTGAAGCATACAATAAAAAAAAATACTGCTGGTATTAATAATTTATTTTTCAATAAACTTACAATAAAAAAACAATATTACAATGGTAAAATAACATATAAAAATAATACATGGCTCGAAATATACAAAATTTACACTTTTGTTTGTTTCGAAAGAAGTTACAACTTTACTAAAGTAATGAACAAAAGATAATATGCCTCTCATTTTCTTTATTAACAGTAATCGTAACAAAGCGTTAAATAAATTATTAAAGTTCGTCGTTTAGATAATTTACAAGAAGCCCAGATTATCTTTTCTTTTTTTTTTGGTACACATAAAACCAATTGAATCGTTTATAAAGATTTAAGTACTATATCAAAGAAAGTCACCTTTCTTATAGGTGATTTTTTTAAAACTATACAACTTATAAATAGTTTCAATAATTTGAAATTATTCCAACAAATGTATCTGAGCGTATTTTTACTTTTATTATTAAAATTCGGAATTGTCAATTTGTAAATTATAACGTTTTATTTATATACTTATCTATATATATATATCTGACAAAACAAGTGTATTTTTTTATTACATAAGGAACTGAAATGAAACAAAATATGAATCAAAGAAAAAAAATAAAAATAACAAGAAATAATATGTATATGGCTCCAGAATTAACAATACAATGTTCATATTAGCCTCAAAAACTTTTTTTATATATTTTCTAGTTCAATAAAACAATTTCTGCTTCATTGTATTGTCAAAATTATGATTATATCATTTTTATTTTCCTTTTTCTCATAAACCCTTACCGATATAACTGATACTTACTAAAAAAAAAGTGAAACTAACCTAAATGTAATAAAGAAGGGAATGCGTTAAAATACGCAGTAAGGAATGGAAGTTTGAGTAGAAGGAACCGAAGACTTCTGTACACCCTTCAACTCACCCGCATATTATAAATAAAATTTTAAATATGTATATACGTGTATATATATATATTGAACTATATACAGATTGACTTTCTTCTGATGAATTTGCATACTAAAATACTATTCTCGAAGTATAGAACAAACATGTATGCACACTCTTAAATAAAAAGAAAATAGAAGTTAAAGAAATTATGGGTTTGTCGTAAAATTATTATTAACAATAAAATACATTTTATTGTGATTTATGGATGATTATTAGACTAGCTTAACAGGTGTTTGAAAAATGTTTACTTTGTACTTTAGGATGTTTTTTTTTATATCAAATACGAATTTCTTAAAAATCTTTTTTAAATTATTACTATGTTAAAACACTATTAAAAAATCAAAAATTGCATTAAAAAGAATTTAGAATGACTATATTTTCTAGCAGAAATGATATGGCGTGGTTAGCTTTTCATTTTGCAGTTTCGCTCGAAATGTTTCGAAATAAACAAGATTGACTTAAGAAATTCAATCTGTATAACATAAAAAAAAATACTATTGTATAAGATTAAAATTATAAGATCAATGAACTAAAATAATAAGACAATAATAATCTCACTTGTTTGTCCTATGTTGCACATCTATTCAATATTAGCGAGAAAAATTAAATTAAATTACGTTAAATAAACTTAACATCCACATCACTGAAGATGTTTCTTCCTAATCATTTATTTTTCTTTTTTACTAATTAAAAAATCATTCAACAGTCTAAGTATCACAAACAAATTATAGGATCGTCAAATCACTAAATGATATCACATTTACAGTCCAAAAAGCTAGGGAGATTATCTAGCTTTTTTGTTCTTATATTATTATTATTATTATTACATATTTAATTTCTTTAATTTAATTCTAGATATATATTCACCTGAATTTAGGCCACTGTGAGCTTAGGGGATGATGTGAAATAAATACATATATATATATTAATCGATCTTACACACCGATGTCGATATCTTAGGACTAGGAGCCAGAAGTCCTCTCATTTAGGTTTTAAGGTAGGAGATCATGTGTTTTGTGTTTACATGGGATTCTACAAAATAAAAAGAAAATCCCCGAATAAAACGAACAAGAAAAGGGATACGGGGAGACATATGTCTAAATTCTTTTCAATTCTTTTTCCAAAAAATAAAATACGAATAAGTCTACTACGTGTAAGCATGTTAGTTTTTTTTTCATTCTCTTACTTTAAAAATTAACGAAACATTTGTACTTATTAAGCTGATCACTAAGACCTTTTTCTTTGAAAGATAGAATTGCTTTGACAAAAAGAACTACTTATACGTGCTAGCTATGCATGCACGAGTAATAATAATTACACCATCATGCTTATTTTTTTATAATAACAGGCAACAACGAATAATAGTTCAGGAAATAATAGAATTCCTCTTTTAAAACCCTTCCGCGCTTTTATTATTTTTATTGATATACATATGATGTATTTTTTGTTTTGCTTTAAAAAAAATTACATTTATACCCTATACTCAGTCTTATAGCGTGATTTCGAAATAACCGATTGTTTTAATGATATACACATATACGGAGAAATTAAAAACCGATAACGAAAAAAAAAATACGACAAAAATATTAGATGACCAACACTAATAAATTCAATAACAATAGTAGTAGTACTTTGAGAGTATAGGTTCCCAATTAACTAGACTGTCAAAAAATGAACCCACCCTGTGGCAAGTGACGAAAGATAGTGCGCTATCTGATACCCACCCAGGAACGAGATTGTCTGTATTACCCCGTATGTCCTGAAACAAAAGAAAATCGCGGGAGTTATTTAAAAATCTTATAAATATTGCTAGCTTTACCTGTTTAACTTCTCAAATTCCATATAAACTGGAAAGCCTTTCACTAAGTTGTGGTGGAAATTGGTCACTAAATCGTTTCCAATTTTCTTCACCTACTTGAGCCTTAAAACCGTGTAGAATCTGAAAAGCAAAAGCTACAGAGAACCGTAATAAACATAAAAGAATCATTTACTTTTATAAATACGTCTTTAAGGTCTTCCTTAGGACTAATCCATGACGCGACAGCATCACAGAAAAAGATAAAATCAGGCACTACACCGGCAGGATTCACAGATATCATGTGACACATTCCTCTGAAGGCGCTATCTTTTTCTTCATTATCGCGTATATTTCGCAATGAAGTGCACCTGTAATACACAAAATCTTACTTTTTAATTTTTTTTATGTTATTTACAAAAGAGTTTATCAATAAAACACCACAGATCATTTCTCTTGTAAGTATGTTAGGTGTTAAATTTATTATGCAACCAGTGTGTTGACTGTAGGCATAGAGTTGCAATAGACAATAAATGTCTATTAGGTGTCATTTCTTTATTGAAAATTTTGAATCAATATCTCACCATTTCCGCATATAAAACTGAAAGGAAACATAAAAGCACCTTACCTACTTAGATAACCATTTGATCTAGTAATCAATCAAGTTAAAAAAAACGAAAATTTCCATGTATCAATTTTAAAAACAATTATTCAAAATTTTAACACGATATTTTGTTTTTTTCTCCGTGACTTTATCTTTGCTATATTGAATTCTGTTACAATTTTTCGAAGGTAAGCCTTCTTGAAAATCGTTCAAATATATTTTTTTATAGAACTGCTGCTATTAAAATCGACAAAAGAGAAATTCCATCAAATAAATATCGACTTCATTTCTAGCGCCTACCTTTTTTTAAAGTAATTTTAATATTCAGCATGACTTCTTTAATGGAAAAATAGAAAAAACATTATATACATTATGCAGACAATGATGGAATTACCGACAAATTGTTGATAAGACGAGAGGTCAGTTTTGCCGGCTCAGTACGCAGAGAACGAGTTCATCTAGTGCTGGGCGGGATGATTTTATTTATAACTATATCCGGCACTTAGTTCCGTCGAGTTGCTTCTAGTGTATGTATCGCTGGTAATCTGTGTTTGTTTTGTAACATATTTGTTGTTGTACAAGCGGTACACTCTCAAAAAGCGACTTACACTACCGTTCATAAGTATTTGGGCACCCATAAATTTAGAAGAAATGATTAAAAGCACTAGTGAAAAAATGAAAATATATTTATTACATGTACATACATAACTAATTACAGTATCTGGCAGTAGAATTACATATTATATTTAAATTTTCGATTCATCTATGTAACCTCCTTTGTTTTTTATAATGGCAGCACATAATCGCGGCATTCTTGCAATTAGTTTTGCTAATGTATCCGGTGTTATGCGGACCCAAGCTTCCTGCAGTTTCCTCCACAAATCAGCCTCCGAGGTTGGTACTGCTTTCCGGACCTCCTGATCAAGTTCCTCCCACAATAACTCTATTGGATTTAGATCGGGGCTTTGGGGAGGCCATTTCATAAACTTCGATGGATCCTTCCGCTTCCAAGAGTTGCAAATAGTCTTTGCATATTTTGGATGTGTGCTTTGGGTCATTATCCTGCTGGAATACAAAATTCCTACCCAAAAGTCTTAATCCTGAAGCAATAGCGTTGGTCTCCAAAATGTTTCGATACTGCTCTTTCCTTAGTATTCCCTCAATTTTCACAATATCACCCACGACCGTACCACCAAAACAACCCCAGATCATCACGGAACCACCGCCATGTTTAACCGTAGGCACAATACATTGCTCTGCCGCACGCTCACCTGTAGATCTCCGAACGAAAACACGTCTTCTGGACCCGAAAATTTCGAACTTTGACTCATCGGTCCACAAGACTTTACTCCACTGTTCAACTGTCCAATGTTGGTGTTCACGAGCCTAGTTTAAGCGTTTCCGCTTATTCTGTTTGCGCAATAACGGTTTTTTCATTGCAATTCGTCCGTACAAACCTGCTTTGTACAAGCGACGTTTGACCGTTGTTACGCTTATTGACTTTGGACGGTCTGCATTGATTTCTGCAGCGATTTCTGGGGCTGTTTTCCGTCGATTTCTTTTGCTTGTGATCACTATTGCACGATCCTCAGCAGAAGTTGTCGCTCTGGGTCTCCCACTCCGTGATTTATTGAGAACACTGCCACTTTCTCGGTATTTTTTGACGACATAGTCTACGGAAGTATTATTTAATTTTAATTGTTTCGCAATTTGCCGGTTGCTTTTGCCATCTTGATGGTGCGCAATTATAAGAGAACGCGTTTCAATGTCCATCTCTTTTCTTTTTGGCATATTTAACGATCTTAACAACACTACTAGCACAGGAATATCTCACAACGAATACAGAAACGTAACTGAGGGTAATTTCAAAAATATAACATGAAACTCGCCCGAGGCCATTAAAACATTATTACTAAACTTATCCTTCACAGAAAGACAATTACAAGAACTTGGAGAAACTTTTATTGCGCTAATCCCCAGGTAGTTCCAATAACAAATTTTGGTTTATTGCAGGTAATAAAGTAATACATAATGTTACTTATGCAGCGTTTCTGTAGATTTAATACTTTCCTTATACCTATCCAATATTACAAGAATGAATTTCCTAGAAGCTATGCTGTTCAAATAATTTTATAAAATATGGGTGCCCAAATACTTATGAACGGTAGTGTAAGTGAACATATATGCGCGATCTAGCTATAAATAAAATCATCTCGACCGACACCAGTCGAACTCGGACCGGCTGCTCTACTGTACGCAGACAAAACCGACCATCTCTAATGGAATGTAACGCAGCTAACATATTAATCCTCTCCTCAATGTTCATAAAAATTTTAAGAAAAAGATTATGAAAATACACAGGCGGTTTGAATAGATTTGATTTAAATTTCTTTACAAATATTTGCTCCAATATTTTTCTGCCCTCGGTCCTCTTCTAGAAATATATTCCATAGAAGGCCTCGTAGTAACTTACGCATTTAACTCAAATACCTTTCCAATCGTAAACATTTTTATTGGTCACTTAGAAAACTAAAACGGCGGCCTTTTCATAAAGCAACAGCTTTCAATCCAATTATTATATTTTCTATTTCGATCATACCAAGTAATTTGTCGATTTATTTATAACAAAAGCAATTTAACGGTACCAATGGCGCTTGATTTCACCAAAACCAAGTTACTTTTGTACATATTGCGGGAGCCAAAGAACATTTGCACATAGATGCCGGGCTGGAACAGCGTTTCAGGCATTGCTGTTTGATTTGAATTTTGTATGCTTATTTATTGCTCTTTTAACCAGATGACTATAGTATTCCAACCAGTTATTTCATTATAGAGAAAATGCGTTTATCTACAATAGAATGTTTTTAATAAATAAAATATCAAGTCTTTTCTATTGTTCTAAACTCTTTTAAAAAATTTAAAAAAAACTTTTCATGAACACATGTACGTACATAAATCGAGTCTCTTCAAACCACCAAACTTGTAGGATATATTAATGGATTTTATAATATCGCTGTTCGAATTATGTATAGTTTTAATAAGCAGAAGTGAATTTACTTATTTCCTTTTTAGTGTTTTATGTACCCTCGTTTGTAAATAATAATTGCAGCAATATAAAGAAATATTGAAACTTACATAATGATAAACAATAATCTTTCAGACGGTAATGTAGATTGTTGTTTATCGTTTGTTGGATATTATATGATTATAAAAATATATACAATTATATGCGTAAAGGAGGAAGCAACGGGAGCTAGCAAAATAAAGATAAAAATATCGCTTCCTCAGATACCAGTAAAAAAAAAGGTATTAAAAACTATACGTGATTGATAACTTAAGTTTAAAAAAGAATAAAATACGGTTACACACCACTGGCGGACAAACTGATGTAAGACAGGTGCAACATCGTGTGGGCAGACAAACCCGAGGCGACCAATTGTTATGGCTACAGTTCAAGTCAACCACCGAGAACAAAAAACAAAGAAAAAACCAAACTCAATTAACAACAAATAATCACAATCATAGAAAAATGTACAATCATAGAAAAATATTTATATTAATAATAATAAATTAAAAATTAAACTAATATTTAACGAACAGTCAGTAATTGATAAAAAGGGAACTAATAACACATTCAACTTCCGAGTGCTTACGCAAGATATCCTTTTCAACATACTTTAAAGGAGCGAGTATAGACATAGCTTTTATTTCTCGTAAACGATTACGATTAATATTTACAATATTTTGTTCTACAATTAATGTATGTAAAACAGTAAAAATAAAAAACTAAAACTGCCAGATCCATCTTTAAATACTAAAGTCACTAACATTGCACAATAAAAAAAAATAGAAAAGAAAAAAATAAGAAACCCAACGCGTCCGGTATCATTTTCTTCATTTAATATTTAACACGTTTATCTGCAAAAAATGATTATATTACTTCCTTTTATTAATCCACTATTTGATCTAATTTTCAAAGAAAAAGTAATTTAATCCTTCAATGTATTTGAAATACACATGCCGGTTTATTATCTCCGACTGCCGAAAAATGAAGTGTAATTAAATAAAAACGGTCGGTCATAAATGTTGAAATTAAATCAAGAGGTCAAGATGTGTTCCCAAATTGTACAAAGGGTCGACGTATGTAAAAGAAATAAGGTTTAAAAAAAATGCGTTAAAATCATGTACAATCAGTTGAAAAACGAAAGAAATTGTACACTGCCCGATCTTTTGATTTTATAAACAGCTAGTTGAGGTGGCCAGATTTTCTGCTAGTGAGTATTGTAGTTACATAAAATATCGCAACAATTTTACAATAAAATGATTGTTTAAAATTTCATTAGACAATGGGATAAGATATATTTAAAACTATCCTAATAAGGTAAAAGCGCATACTTGGTAAATAAACATTCTTTTTTTAATTTGTTATAAATAAGAACTTGCATCAATTAAAAACCATTTCATTCTTGATAATAAAAACTGACTTATTTTAATATTTCCACGTTTTACATTGTAATAATAAAAATCAATGTTACAAATATGGTAATGACTAGATCGTAAATTTTAAAAAATTCTTTACTCTCTCATAGATATCGCGAAATATTTTATGTAGCATACCTCTATGTACCACTTACCTGAAACAATTAATAAAATTTTTGCCACCTTTACAATAGCCTTTTAGTCTAGTAGTATAGTACGCAAGCACATCGGAAGTTAAAAATTAACAGTTAAATAAGAAATACAAATAAGGCGATAAAAATAAAATATAAATTCGTTCTCCCTCATTTTAAGATGGAAATTATTCGCCCATTGTTAGTCAAGCATAAACAAATATGTATATATGGCATGATATATCAGGATCTTAAGGCAATACGTACATTATTGCGTATTTTGTACGTTCCATTTTTATCAATCCTGCACAACCAATGTTAATCCTGTAATAATAAAAAATTACAGGGATCCTTAAGTGCTAAAAAAGACGTTGAATATTCTTCCACATTTATAAAATGATTGTTTAACAAAAAATATATATTCTTTTGTTTCATTTAATTCCCTTGCAACAAAAACGAAAATAATACACAACTAAAACAAACGTACTGGTTTCCATCACGTCTTCTTAAAATTAAAAAGGCAGTTCTTGAAAAATTAATATGCAAAGGCGTGTACATGATATATAAATCGTAAATACATCTACTTATCAAACAAAATTAAGTATATACAGTGGTTAACATAATACAGCGAACAAGATCTTCAGTCTATTTGAATGACGTAAATTGGCCAATATGTCTAGGCAAGTTAGCATGACAATTTGATTAAATAATATTTTTTTAAATCATTGAATATGCATATTTCAATTAGTGTTTTAAGTTTACGATAAAAATAAGCAGATGAATTTAATTGTATTGTTTATTTTGCAAACATTCATGAAGCAATTACCGAATATGCACTAGAATTTTCATGAATCTGACTCTGTTGTCTATATAAGTAGTTATGCATGAAAGAATATATGGTTTTACAATAAAAATAAGCAGATGAATTTAATTGTATTGTTTATTTTGCAAACATTCATGAAGCAATTACCGAATATGCACTAGAATTTTCACGAATCTGACTCTGTTGCCTACGCAAGTATTTATCCATAAAAGAATATATGCTATATCCGCCATTTAACTAAATTCAGTTTTCTGATTTTATTTATTTTCTAACCAATTTCAAAACCAATTTACATTTAAAAAATGAAGGAACTTTTATGAGTGGATACTAAATACACAGACAAGATGAAATACGAATACTAAACATTTGCAAGTGTAACGCCCGAAACCGTTTATACACAAAAAAAATTAATATTCTATTGCTACTATCGACAAATAACAAAAGTAGATCAGTATCAATAATCATTATTGACCGTCTCTTAAAAGCTGTAAGACTATAACGTGTATTTAACAGAAAATCAACATTACGAAAAGGTGGAAAGAAAAAAATTAGAAACAAAATATCATAGGTACAAATTAGATAACTAGTAAGAGTAAACTAATTTTATCATAATTTAAATAGAAATTTTTTAGTACAAGAAAAAAAATTTCACCACGTGATCTTTTAATAGACGTTTCCCTATTCATATTTTATTTCTTCGTAATTTGCAAGCAGTCCGTCGGTTCTCTTTATATATGTACATTGAAACTTCATTGCAGTGGAACCATCCTGTTTTATAAGGGATTCTCCTAAGGAACTCTTCCAGGTGTTACTATGAACTAGCATGTTGGTATCTGTATGAATCCTGTTCCAATACATCGAATGTTATAGCTTTGCTAATTTCATGTATATAATTTCATTCGGAATTTTCTATTTCTTTCGTGAACTTGAATGACTCATGTTATGTGTTAAAAGAATGTTCTCGTTTTTGGCACTATGTGGTCAAGTCATGGTGGCTTTGGCGTACCATTGTCAGCACATTATCTTCCATCTCCTGTTCTGTAAAGTTTTATATTCGAAATTTTTCATAAACAAATAGGATTCGGAATGAACTACGTTGTTTCACCAGCTAAGATCTCAAAAGGAGAAATTATTAGAGAAATTGAAGCAACAATGTAAACTTTGGCTTTCTTTTAAAGCATAAACGTGATGAGAAGTATCGAGTACTGAAGAAAGTAAAACACCCAAACGCAATTCGAGAAGCAGTCGTAAGAAACAAAAACAAGGAACGACAATATCGTCATTATGAGAATTAATATGGGCAATAAGACGATTGCATTGAATACAGGCGATTACCAAACAGAACCACCAAGAAAATTCTCCTGCCTACCATACATTTTTGGTGTCACCGAGAAAACAACAATGGTATTATGGAAAAACAATGTTCAAACGGAATATAGTAGGATCACATCGATACATCGGTGGAATTACAGAAAAACCAATATCAACTATTATAGTTGCCACATAGTGAAATCCGGAGACTGAATTGAAAAACGTATTTATGCACAGTAACGTAAACATGAATCAATGTTAAAATAGTTTGCAGCACCTATCAAATATAAATAATATTGTTATGGTGTTTTATGAGTAAGGAACGACAATATCGTCATTATGAAAATAGATAGGGGCAATACGATAATTGTATTGATTAAAGGCGATTACCAAACAGTACCAGCAAGAAAATTCACCTGTTTACCATACATTTTTGGCGTCTGCTAGAAAACAATGGTATTAAGAAAAAAGAATGTTCAAAGTGAACATAGCAGGATCATATCAATACATCGGTGGAGTTAACAGAAAAACCAATGCTAACAAAACCTGGAGAAGCAAGCAGTCTGAACAACTTAATATCAATTACAATTGCCACATTGTGAAGTCCGGAGACTGAATTAAAAAACGTATTTATGCACGGCAACGTAAATATGAACCAATGTTAAAATAGTGTGCAGCACCTATTACCAAATAGAACTAATATTATTATGGCGTTTTATGGACATCCAAATCGAGTAATTGTTAAAAATTGAAAAAGAATTACTAAAATAAATAAGAAAATATTATATGTGCTGTATATAATACCTTTGGATGTAGATGGGTTAGCTTTCTGAGAAGGAAATTACGACTTAAAATTGTGTACATTGTATTTTTAATCAACGGTCATGAAACGAATCGAAACTGTGATAAGAACGGATTAGTTATCTTAACCAGATCTTACTCAGATTAAATTCGTTCGAAACAAATTCGACAAACCACAAAAAGCATAGTAAACAATACCACCTGAACGTTAAAATTCCTATATAGACAGGACTTCGAAGATGCGCATTTTTTTATTCGTGAAAAATGGCGGTCACTTATGAAAGATTTAAATTTTTTGAAATTATATTTATAATAATGATCAACGCTTCAACAAAAAAACATCTTCCAATTAAATGTTTTTTCTTAAAATATAATTTAACTTTTGCATTTTTACACATTGTACTATTAAAATACGCAATGAATCTTAATTATTTTATGTTGCGCGCAAGGGAATAAAAGAAAATCTAAATATAACATTGATTTATCAATTCATTTGTCCACATGATGCTTGTTTTTTAAATTTTATTTTATTTCAATTTTTCTTCTTCTTTTGGTGTGTCAACAATTAAGTAATTGAAGGAAAATAAAGAAAAGAAGCCAAATAAACTAAAGGGAAAACATGTGGAAAAACATCAACAAAATGATATCACAACACATTGTATATATAATCAAAAATTATTAATAATCAAGAAAAAGGTAAACTGTGATTAAAATACATGTCGGAAATAAAATAAAATTTAAAAAACAGCTCAAAATCCACCTAAAAAATATGATGGAAGGTACAGGAAATTAAATACATTTATATAAAAAACTATTACAAACTAAATGTATCTGTAAAAAAATCCATAAAACAAATCAAATTATGTGGCTGATAAGGTCATTGCAATCGAATTAAATATTTTAAATCTAACCTGTGTTTTCGAGTAACGTTTTCGGAGTATTTGGTCTATTAATTATTTCTATTAATTGATTTAATACAATAGGAATATAAGGCCTCGTGTCTTGACCTGAAAAAAAAAAGTCCATAAAGCTTTTCCTTATTTGATATCTCAAAAATACCTAATTTGATGCTAATTTCTCCTATAGCCCATGTCGCGTTATTACATACAGAAATAAATTCTGGATTCAAGTTTTGCCCTAGAATCGGTAAAAACTCAGGAATACACGGTCTAACATGTTGAAAGCAAGCTTTGGTAAGATCCCCAAGTAAAGCAAATGACGACTGCCTTACTTCGGGCATTGGATCTTGCATACAGTGATGTAATAATTCCATTATGTTACTATTGACTACGAGTTTTTCAATATGACCGTTAAGACCTTCGGCTAATCCGGATAATAAATCTAAAGCGACTATCATGAAATCTTTGTCAGGGGCCTCGTATGCTTCGGGATTTTGTGTGTTCGCCATATGCTGGTATAAAGTTTGCTGTACTAGAGAAACGCATCTTCGATACACCGGTTCACAATAAGGTAAAAATCCAGATTGAAGGGCCGTTGCCACACTAGACAAACACTGTAATGTACAGAATATTTTACCATTTAATACATTTTAATAATAAAAGATGTAATAAGAGACCGTACGCACTATAAAAAGAGCTTTTAAGTTTATTATCCTATAAACACATGCAAACTGAAGTTGTAAATTACTTTTTGCAACAGATTGTTCCTATTATAAGGAAAATCAAAAATTGACATTTTTCTTAAATTAATAGTCAATCAGTCACAACTGATAACCCACAGAACATTCTTTGTGCATAAAATAATTATCTACACTACCGGTCATATTTATTTTCCCACCCTTAGTTTTAGCCAAAATTATTAAACTATCAAATGTGTACTGAAAAATTATTTATTGTACCAATAGAATAGTGTAAAATAAACATAAAATAGTTACATTTTTCTTATATACAAACTTTATCATTAATTATTATTAAATTTTGCTCTCATCAATGTGCCCACCTTTATTTTTGATAATTGCGGCACTAACCGCGGCATCCTTTCAATTAATTTTTGCAGTGTATCTTCTGTAATTTGTGCCCAGGCTTATTGAAGTTGTTCCCACAGTACAGTGGTGGATGATAGAGCACGTGCTCAAACCTTTCGGTCCAATTCTTCCCAAAGCTCTATTGGGTTCAGATCAGGACTTTAAGCTGGCCATACCATTATAAAGATTTGCCCTTACTCTTCTAGTTGACGCAAGTAATCGCCACACAATCTAGAAGTGTTTCAGATCGTTGTCCTGTTGAAATACAAAGTTTTCGACAAGAATCCTTAGTCCTGAAGGAACAGCGTTATTTTCTAAAATTTCCTTGTAGCCTTCTTTTCTTGGGATTCCCTCAATTTTGACGAGATCGCCTACAGATCTTCCACCAAAACACCCAAAATCATTACTGAACCTCCTCCATGTTTTACGATAGGCGCAATACATTCTGGCAGTACTCTTTCTCCTGCGGATCTTCTTACGAATATTCGCTTTTTACTACCGAAAAGTTCAAACTTCGATTCGTCTGTCCACAACACATTATTCCACTGATCAATCGTCCAATTCTTATGTTCTTTAGCCCAATTTAGTCGTTTTATCTTGTTTTGCTTTCGTAGTAGTGGTTTTCGCAGAGCAATTCTTCCGCATAAACCCGCTTGCCTTAACCTTCTCTGTACCGTGGAAACACTAATTGGTTTAACACGCGCTCTATTCATTTCAGCAGCAATTTCTGGTGCTGTTTTTTGTCTATCGCGTCTACTTATCCGTATTGGATGCCGGTCATCTGTAGATGTCATCGCTTTGCGTCGTCCAGATCTTCTTTTGTTGGAAAATGTACCACTTTCTTCAAATTTTTTAACGTTATAATCAACGGTTCTGCGATTTAATCGTAATTCTTTTGCAATTTCGCGATTACTTTTACCCGTACGATGATAAGCAATTATCATAGCACGCACTTCAACAGATAATTCCTTCGTCTTCGGCATTGCATTAAAATATTCACAATAACTCTCTATTTCACTGTTTTCGCAACAAAGATGAACGATGACTGACATAAAATTTATTTTCCTTTTTGAATAACACATCCTAATATTGTAATTAGTTAGTACAATAACACAATATTGGTAATACCTTTCGGAAATACAGGTAAAACTGTTAATACTGTAGGGATTAGCCTATATAATATTTATGGTATTTTTCCAATTTATGACACCTTTACGGTATACCATAAACAATTTAAGATTTTCGTAGAAATTCATATGGAATGACTTCCACTAATAATATTGTTGAATAATTATAATACAGATTTTTCGAAAGATAATCCGTATTTCAGGAAACACATAAAATTGGGGTGGGCAAATAAATATGACCGGTAGTGTATATTTTGTTTTCGTATTTATGTTACCTATCATTCTACGAAAATCTCTGACAAGAAAATTTTTTGCAGCTTTTAATTAACATTTTTCACTTGAACACAAAAGTCTATATGTAAATAATTAATCATGCATAAATGAGTACGTATGTGTTTCTGAAAGGATCGATTAAAGACTAGTTATAGCGCGTACGTCTGTATGCTTCTGAATATATTATACATTAAATACAAAGAATATTTAAAACAAATCACATATAATCTAGAGCTTTTTTTAAATTTAAAATTATGTTAAATATTCTTTAGTTTCAATACATATATATTGTTATAATTTACCTCTAACAATGGAAACAAATCCTTATCTTCGTCTTTAAGAATATTCCATTTCTGAATTAACGGAGGCATCAACAAATTTATATAAGCTGGTTTATTCAAGTGATGTCCTACAGAATCAGCTAATGTACCAATAGCATCGTATAGTATTAATAAATTTTTGTGCTGATATTTAGAAAATGCAAAAACAAGAGTTTCCAAAATGAAACTCAAATATGGTACTAGTTCCGTGCAAGCTTCTTCTTCCAATGTAGCGAAAGCTGAGCAAGCCGCTTCTTGAACTCTTTTATTGCTGTCCAAAATTCTTTTCAACAGTTCTGTCATTAATGGTTTCAAGTATGCATCATGCGGTTGGGAAACCACCCAGTGTGAATATCTACTCAACGTCCAACAAGTTATAGCGCGAACTAAGGCTTTTCTATCGTTTAAACTGTTAATTAAATAAGGTATAAGTTCCGGTAAGTGACTAATCATCCCAGACATGCAGCCCTCAGCAATTGCACCCAACGCGAGTATTCCCGATTCTTTAATTTCCCATTCCTGATGGAATAACGTCTCTTTTAAAATGGGTATCAATATTGGAAGCAGTTCTTCGCGAAAAACATTAGCTAAAACATCTAAAGCAGCAGCACTACATTTTCTTAAATTCCAATCGGACAAAGAACTGTCATCATCGCCATCATCGTAATCATCGTCGTCTTCATCTGCTTGGTCGCCGGTACCGTTCTCTATAGTACCATTAGTGTTAGAATTGGCTGCTTTTATTGTATGAGTTTTAGACTTATGAAATCTGGGCTTTATATCTTCCTCTTTATCTGGCACCGCCTCATCTTCTTCTACGTCACCCTAATATAAAGTAATTTGCCTTTTACTTTTAAAAGTTCAAGCTTTTTAAAATGTACAAACCTTAAGCAAAATAATATCAATTTCGGAGTATTTCATTCCTCTCACTAGAATAGGGACTAGCCTATTTAAATGATTTCCCAAGACATCTCTACAGATCGGTTGCTCAGCCAAAGATAACCAAAATTCACAAGCTTCTAAAGCGACACCTTCGTCATTATCTTGTGTACGTAAAAGCATGTATTCTATGATATCACCCATGTGAGGCATCAACCTATCCATACGTACTTCTAACAACATAACAAGCGCCCTACATACGTTTTTCCTCACTTCCGGATCTTCGTCAGTCGCTACACGAAATAAGTTCTAAAAATAAGCATCTAAAATATCATGTGTCCTTGCCCTTTTTACATTAAATCAAATATAATTGGCAAAATATTTAATCAGCCATAAAAAGCAGTAATTAATGCACCAGTATACCTTGGCATTTGCTTAATTTTTATTTTTTTAAGCACTTTTAGTACATTTATATTTTGTAGCTCGATTTTCGATTTTAACATTTATGCTTTTTTAAGAGCGTCAAGTAGACCTAGAAACTTGTATAACTGATGATGACCTTTTTGGGCACAAAGTACTTTTAATTTGGTTTTGTTTTATATATTTACTTTGTATCCAATAAACCTTTATTATTATTATTAATTTCGAGAAAACAAATTTTGACTTAGTTATTTCTAGAATTCATTAATAAGTTAGGAATCCCTTATAATAAACGAATAAATTAAACAATCCTAAAAAAATTGATACAAAACGCAAAACTCTATTCTATTGTCGCAAACTCGTAGAAAGTTATTTAATTATAAATTAAATTAAAAATTACCTTTGCTTTTTCGAGTACACTTTTTATAATAATAAAATACACATATCTTATATAGCCTACTTGGATTTTTTTTGGTATTTTATAAACAAATCAGAAATAGCGACCCCAAGCATTAATATTTTAGTAGATATATCTAATATACAGTGTTTATTTGAATAATGATGTACATTTCCGTAATGTACTCTATATATCACCTTTTAACGATTTTACTTGAAACCGCTTGAGAAACTCAACTACTGACCATTTAATTATTCAATAAATGGTATGGTATATTAAATTGTAAATTCCAAATATCACGTGTCAGAAAATCAATCACAATGTAAAAAAGCATTAACGAAAAATTAAGAAACAAAACGGCAATAAAAAAAAAATTGTGATGAAATTATCTTTGTTGTGAATTAATGATGCATACACACGTTGAAAAAATATATTAAGTGCGATAAGGATAACAATGCAGTAATGAACTTGCAGTTTATATATTTCACTAAATATGTCGTGTTAATAAAAAAATACAGTAATATCAAATATTTCTTATTATAGTTGTACTAAACCAATGGCCAGCAATTAAATAAGAGTTACAAATATTTATTTAATACATTTATTGCTATATTTGAATTGGATTTGTTAAATCCAAAAATATATTGTCTTAATGATTTTACCCTGTAGTAAACTCAAAGTATTACATTTATTTTTATTTGCATCAACGGGTTTATTAAAATTCTTCCAAAAAATATTTTTTTCAAGTATTTTGAACGGTTTTGTTTTACGAGCTTTGCTAACAAACTAAACTAAAGCTCCCACCCCTTCCCCTTTTCTAATTAAAAATTGATATACAATTTAATCACGTTTGACATCGACATCTTATTTAAATTACAACACTATTAATAGAAGATAATTTGATTATCTTCTATTAATAGTGATATAATTTTCTTATTGCCTGCTATTTATCAATTCCGGTTTTTATAATTTCTGTAATCGTCTTGATGTATACAGTTACGTCCGAATATATATTGACGATAAGTTTATCATGTAATATAAGTATAATATATTACACTTTTGATCTTTTTAATTTAAAATATTCGCTCAAATCATCCGACAACTAATTGCAAAATTTTCTCGTCAAATAATGTCCATGATTGCCCAAAAATAATTTGACCTACTTTTTATCATATCTGAAGAATTTTAATCACTATGTTTTCAATTGTAGATATTACATATTAGCGTTCTCTTTCTTATCTATTATTTAACCATGGAAATTAACAGTTTGTGAGTGATGAAGAATATTTGAGCACTGAATAATTGGAAAAATTTTAGAAAGGATTACAGTATATTATGCAAAGAAGTAAATAGGGTTAGTAAAATTAAAAAATACTGGAGAAAAGCCATAACATTTAAATTTCTAAATATATTTAGAGATACTTAGAATTTGTCGGTTAAAATTAAGCATAATATAGTATAAACAAATAAATTAGAAAAAAAATATATATCAAGAAGCCCTATACAAAAATAAATTCAACGAAGTAACTAAAACTTGTAAGTACATTGGGCCGTCGTGGTGAATAGAAATTTTCCGCGAGTAATACACAAAATGAGCTTTTATTAAATGATAATAAAGCTTAGAGAAGACTCTATAATGGCACAGAAATATCTTAGCAGTAAGAGTGTTTCATTTTTTGAAGAATAATTTATTAGGTCATGTTGATTAATTGGAGTTATTATGACCTCTCTTGGATGATATCGTGAATTCAACAAAATCATAAAATTCCTAAACATTAGATTGGACAAAGCTTATTGAACCAATAAACAGCAAGTGGTTCACTCATACCAGAAGAGGTCATTCAAATATTAATAGAAAATATTTGCAATTGATTGCAAGAAATATTTATTTAAAATAATATCTTGTTAACTTGCTGTTATTAATAAATTAGAATGGTATGTACACACTTTTTACACTTTATTGCAATTACATTCTGTATTTTTTTAAAATTATTGTTTATTCTCTTCTTGTCCATCCATGGTCAAAAATTAGTTTCTTCAATACAAATACCAAAACATTTCTCACATAACATACACTAATAATTCTTTTTCAAAAACTGTGTTTATATTATTTTGTCCTTTTTTTTATTAGACATGAGCAAAATAGATTTAAGCAAATAAATATGTAGTTTATGAGTTTTGAAGTCTTCTTCCAATTTGAAACTTTGAATTGGTAATATGATAGTAATTACATGATCACTAAATAAATTAAGTTAACCTCAAAATTATAAACAACAAATACCAAAAGCACTGCATTAAATCGAGAATAAAAATATGCATATTAATATACTCTGATTAATAAAAATGATTCGACTACAAAATACAAATTTAATTGTCAACAGTGAGATCCATAACAGTAAGTATGTAATTTAAACAATAATTTGATGTGATTCCCACTAAATTCAGATTTTATTTTATATAAAAAGAAATACATAAAAGAACTCTTACCGTTAAAAATGTATCTATGTGCACCATCAAAGCAGGAGATCTTTGTATTATAAACTGATTAACACAACCAATTGCACATGAACGTATTTTTGAACTACAATGTGAAAAGAATTGCAGAAATTTTGGTATCAAAATATCTAATGGCCTGTTATGGGTATCAGCTTCCAAAGCCTCTGCAGAATCCTCACAAATCTTTTGTAATGCCCCAAAAGCACCTTCACAAACATTGTAGTCCTGTGAATCTAACATATTACAAAGGGCCGGCAACAATTCTGGCCATGACTGCAATTCACTTTTACTTGCGATTGTTGTTATTAAAATGCCTACAGTTGCTCGAATCAATGGTGATGGATCACCAACAGCTTGTAAGCATTCCTGTTTTATAAATGTTGTAACACTTGGAACTAAATTATTATAATGAGTTCTAACATTGTTTTTCAAAATAAGACCACTCAATGATCTTGTCGGCTCATCTTCTTGCACTAGTTTTGTCAGTACAAACATTAAATAATTATTAAAATCTGGACATTTATTCAACTGTTCAAGTTTCTGTGGGATAATTAAGGAATATTATTACAAATAAATGTGTAAAGTAAAAATCTATAGTTTCAAAATAAGAATTCTATTAGAAAATTAACATAACTCAAATAGTTTAAAAATAAATAATATTAAACTTGTTATGTCAATACTTTTGACTTGTATACATTCTTCTTGTAGCGTAAAAAATCTGTGGATTTTTATTCGCTAGAGAATCGTTTAAAAATAGCTGATCGCATGTTAAAATGATCATTGCACAATTTCGTTCATAATTGTGCAAAATACACTTGTAAATATGTATATACACTATGCATTTAACTTTATAAAAGGATACCTGCTGGACAGTCCTCTGCGTAGCTGTATCTGGCGATTGTGATTCTTTCAATAAGGTTAATATTTCACGTAAGCCCTCTTGTTGAGGAGTCCACTCCATTTTCATTCTCGGAGAATGATGTTTGAACTTAAATATTATCACGCAATCGTGGTTTTGTTTTATTCTATAATTATTAACCAAATAGAAAAATCACAACGAACACCTAACTATAACCGTCAAGGCAACACAAAATATTTCGTTAATAGATAGAGGTGGAGGGAGAACGTTATGCGCAACTCGGATGCATACTACATTAGTCAAAATAAATGCCTTATTAATTTCCAAATGAAATGCCAAATGGTATGCCAAATTAAAAATCAGAAAAAAATTATTAAAAGTACATAAATCAGACAATAAAATCAAATGTTCCATTATTTATTGTTATTCAATAAATAATTTTTTGATATCTATTATATAAAATAAAAATTAAAAAATTACGTTCTGAATTATTATCATATTTTAATGTAAGGAAATAACATCGATAATAAACTAAATTTTATTATATTGAACAAATTAATTTGAAGTAATAGTTCAAATTATGTATATTATTATGCGCCAAACTTAGCTTTTTTTAATATAGTACAATTAGAAGAATCAGTGAAAATAAAAAAGTCTATTCCTTGCTACTTTGCTACTATGAAACATTTAATTGATTTTCGTGCTATAAATAATATAGACGTTCCCTTTTTGTGGCAAATACTAATATTCCTAGTATTATTCAAATACTTTTCTTATTCTTTAATAATAGTCTTTTTCTATTTATTAAATGCCATTTATGTAGTTTTACGATTAACGCACTAAATTAAAATAGTTATAAATGGGTTTGCTATTTTTGTTAATATTTTTCTATTAAAAAATTCTAACAACGCTCTAATACACTTCTAAAAGGTTTTACTATTTTTGTTAATATTTTTCTGTTATTAAAGAATTCTAATAATGATCAAGTACACTTCTAAAAGGTTTTCCAACTGCTTAAAAATAAATCGTTTTAGAAATCATTGTTATTAATATTTTGACAACAAATGGCAAGTCAAACAATATTTTTTAAGGCAACATCACTTTAAGCTTACAATATACATCATATTTCCAGAATATTTGTTTGTTATTAAGGTTTCAATTTGCCGCCATCAAGTTTGTTTACATTTAGTAATGATTGATAATTATATTAGATAAACGTTAATAATTTTCGTCAATGTTATATATATTATCTGTATTAAAAAATGTAGAAACTAAAATTTTTGAATTACATAGAAGAATATTATTAATAAAAAAAAAGCAAAGTATTTCTTTATTTCAATTATAAATGCAATCTCAAAACATATACACTTGTAATATTTTGTAAATCTAGATAATGTAACTTTTGAAATGAAATAGCAAACCTAAACAATTTTTTTTGTATGTTTGTATTAGCACTGTATTTGACTTGGAGTTAACTTCAAGTTACTGTTCTATTTTCTCTAAGCTTTTGTTTATTATAATGTTTACCGTTAAAAAATATCAAGATATATTAACAAGTATATCATTGAAACAATTTTTATCAACACAACTTGAATCAATTATTTCGTTTTATTAATTTTTCGGAAAAATGGCTGTGATGAAGTTATATTGTGACACCTCAATAATTTTGTGTTAAATGTGGTATTAATAATTATGCGGAAATTAACTACCAATAGTGATTTTAAACAGTAGATATGAGTCATTTATCGCCCTTTAGGCTTAATGTTCCAAATTTAGGAAACGAACTTTCCAGTGGTCCATCTAATCCTAAGAAACGGAGGAAAAATGTGCAATCATCAATACAGACACCACCAAATGTACAGGACTTATTACCACCACCATTATCAGGATATGGGGATACAATAGTCGCATCTAACCCATTTGATGATTGTCCCAGTTCTGTAAATTCAATGAACGTTGTTAGAAATACTCCTAGCATGGGTATGGGCAACAATATGGGAATGGTTAACATGAATATGTGTCGCCCTATGGGTAAATATACACTTTTCTAAAGCTTTTATTTATAATTAATACAATGTTACAAATACAAATCTAGGACCTGGAATGGGTTCGCCAATGTTACCTAGTCCAAATGCTCATCAAAATTCACACATGATGAATAATCCTATGGTTATGAATGGTCCTAGAATGAATGGACCTATGGGGAATCATATGGGGCCTCATATGATGAACAGCCCTAATGGTCCAATGCATCCTATAGCAGGTAAACAAAATTAAACTTTATAATTTATTTCAAACGTCATTTAAAAATGGTATTTATTTTATTTTTAGGGCCTATGCATAGCCCTATAAACAATATGGGATCTAGTATGCAAGGACCTATAGGACCTGGTGTAGGTAATGGGCCAATTAGTGGTCCTATGAACAGTCCTATAGGTAATATGAATAATGGTTCAATGAGTGGACCTATGAATGGAATGAATCCACAAATGAATGGACCTATGCCAGGACCAATGGGTATGAATACACCAAATGGACCAATGGGTAATTTTTTATCTATTTCTATTTTTTGCAAATGTTTTTTTTAAATACTCTTTAAGGTGGACCGATGAATAATAATTTTATGATGACACCAATGAATACTATGTACACCAAACCAATGCCTGTTAGTGCTGGAAAAGTTTATCCAGCCGATCAACCAATGGTATTTAATTCGCAAAATCCAAATGCTCCACCAATATATCCTTGTGGTGTTTGCCACAAGGAAGTTCATGATAATGATCAGGCTATTTTGTGTGAAAGTGGTTGTAATTTTTGGTTCCATAGGTAAATGCAAACATTTATTTTTTAGGGCATTAACATTAAATTATGTTTCTAAGAGGTGATCTTAATTGAAATAAAAAATGTTAACTGTTTAAACAGGTATAGAAATCATTAATTTATGACTTATAATAAATACATATTCATTATTAAATTATTATTTGATAACATTACTTTGCATATTTCATGTGTACAGGAATATTGTCAAATGAAATAAGTATATAGTTTATGTTAATTTATTAAAATACTTTTTTTTATGCTGTTTGAATACTTTTGCACTTGGAACATGTCAATTTCTAGGTTATCTTCGACTGCTTGATATTTTTTTTTTGTACAAGACAATAATTAATAACTTTTCAATATACAAGCTTCAAATTTGCAATAAAATAATCCATTCTAAGATAATAGTAAATTGGTCCCATGGATTTCTTGTTTCGAATGAAGTAAGACGAAAATAAAAATTATAATTGTACTAAAATCTAAAGTATTTTTTTTGTATCCTTTGCCTTGTAACTAATTGTGAGTGCATTAGTTACACGATGTTTCCAAGAATTCCTTTATATGTATAATTTTTTAAGTGGATAAGGATAAATTTCAGTCATGGTACAACTCAGTACTATATAGCGAAATTATTTTAAGTAAGTTACACATATGAACTATCCATCTTATTGAAGACTGTTTTGAAAATTAATCAGTAGTTTATACAATATTTATGTTTTCAGTAATATATTTGAATACGCATGTTATAGACGAGATATTTTATTAAATATAAATTTTTAATATGTTTTATGAACTTCATATCAATTTAAAATATTTTTAGGAGTTGTACAGGATTGACGGAAGCCGCTTACCAGCTTTTAACCGCTGAGGTGTACGCAGAATGGGTTTGTGATAAGTGTTTGTCATCAAAAAACATACCATTGGTAAAATTCAAGCCATAACATATTGCCGATCTTCCAGACTTGAAAAGAAAAAAAATAAGCCCTGTGAAATTACATTTAAAAAGCGAAATATAAGTAAAATACTGACTGATATGTAATTATTGTAAATGAAGTGAAACTACACATAATAATATAATTGTAAATAATAACAATAACAGTAGACACATAACAAACATATCGATAACAAACATTAGTATCGACGAATATTCTTTATTTTATTTTAACGTTTATATAAATGGAATTATTAATGATTGTTTTGATTATAAGCACGAGATATCGGTTTTGTTTTAGTTTGATTTTAAATGTTTGATAATGTATAGAGAAAAATACGAAATTAAAATAGTGCTTTTACAATATTGTAGGTGTAGAACCATATTATAGTCAGCTTGTTTTGGTTGCAAAAACTTTAGATACAGTTAATTCTTAATCTAGGTTTACGATTTATTTAAAATTAGTGTATGCAGTTGTTTTCGTGAAAATAGCTTCGATATTTCTTAAAACCAGTTCATCTTATTCATCATATTATGTGTTTTCTTAGTATAAATAAGTCTAATAATATTAAATATTAATTTAATTTAAAGTACGTAGCATTCACTTATTTATTTAAAGAGATTTCTCTTAAATATACGAAAACTAAATTTGTCTCATAGATTTTATTTATTTGACTGTCAGAATTTTGTTTATTTACATATCGATTTGTTATTAATCAAGATCTAGAAATTTTGTTGGATAGACTAAAAATATTTAATATTCTTTTCAAATTGGAAGCGCATTTTGTCTAAGGCAAAATAAATATAGCCGTGTTTTACACTTTGAAGTTTTCACAACATTAATTAGAGGCTATTTTGTCTCTATAATAGCCTAAAATGCATACTAGATGAACATATTCTGTACTGCTTGGGATCGATTTATTAATTATTTATTTTTTTTAGTTATTTCCAATGAATATTTTTTGTAGTTGGTTTATAATTCTAGTTACAAAGTATTTTTAATTAAATTTGTCGTTTATTCCTAAAAATCATTGTCACTAACGGATTGTCATTTTTTTCTATTTTCATGGAAGTCTAGTTGTTCTCAACTTCTCTACATACATACTTGCATAATCAATCGAAAATGTTGGCATATAATTTTTTGAAAAGGTCTTCACCATTGCTCTGCTGTTTTTGAACATTTTTCAAAAAGTTTTTAATTATTTTCTATCGTATTTATTTTATGATAAAATAGATAATTTTTCAGCTCTCTGAAAATGAATATTATCATATTCATTTTCAAGAGCTAGCAAATTGTTTTTTTGTTTCAAAAAGTTCTTAATTATTTTCTATCGTATTTATTTTATGACAAAATTATTATTATGTCATAAAATAAATACGATAGAAAATAATTAAGAACTTTTTGAAAAAAAAACAGATTTGCTTTAATCTGGTACGTAGACTTCCGCGGTCGTGGTCCATGCTTCTGGGTTTCCGGGCTGGAACCGCGTCACTTGTGTATTTGCCGACGTTTGTATGGGACATCTTCAGGGCTGAACTACTGCACTGAAACTGAGTTTTAGTTTCAGTGCAGTAGTTCAGCCCTGAAGATATCCCATACAAATGGGTACGAAACATCGGCAAATATACAAGTGACGCGGTTCTAGCCCGGAAACCCAGAAGCAGATAAGACTTGCTTTAATATTTAAAAGCCACTCAAGTTAATGATGAGTTGAAACAATTAAATTTACAATTGAATAAAAATATGTGTTCATGAAAAGAAGAAAACTCACGATTTATCAACAATGTATTATTATTTAGAATAAAGGAGGATTTAAAAAAGACAGTTTTAGATAGGCTACGCCATAGAATTTTTATAAAAGTATCTGTGTACCTATTTTAATTTTGTTTTATAGCTTTATGATTTTTTTAATAACCAACTTTCTTTTAGGCAATTTTGATAGAGCCCGTGGTTCATTAACTTAATCATTTAAGGTTGATATATAACCCCTTTCCACACTAATTTTCGTATTCTGTATATGTATTTCGACAACTAAATTGTCATCATTAGCTGATAATTATCTGGTGATGATGACAACTTGGTTGACGAAATACGTATATACAAAAGAATCAGCAGATAATTATCTGGTGATAATGACAACCTAATATGTATACAGAATACGAAAATTAATGTGGAAAGGGATTATATATCAACCTTAAGTAATTAGACTTTCTTTTAAATAAATCATTTGGAAAGAACGACAATAGATAACCTCTTTTCTTAAACTAAACTGTCTTGCTCGATCATTACGTACAATATATGTCCGGTTAACAAACATATATTCTATCGTAAACGTAACTATTTCCACGAATATTACTGTATATATAGTCTTTATACAAATTTTTTGTATTTTTGGTAGAGTTCTATTGAACTCATCAATTTAGTTCATATCTGAAATATATTGTTAAAAATTTCAGAGTATGAAAAGTGAAAACTAGTTTGCCAATTACTTTATAATATCCATCAAATAATTCTCATTAAATCTAATATGGGTGTATTGTAAATAAGCTATGTAAGAATAATATGGTTAAATAATACGAAGAGTTATTTAAAAAAAATCTAGTTAATTAAAACTGATCGTCTTATTAGATCAGTGTATATTATATCCATATCAAAAAAAAGTCTGCAATCGCAATAGCTTATTGATAGTACATTCAAAGTGTTGTTTAATCCTTAAATACTAATGTAACCAAATTGGGCAAAACCCATCTCTGATTCTCGTTGCCATCACATATTTATGGCAAAGATGAATAATTAGTTGAAACCAGTGTTTTTATATTATCGAGACATCACAGTAGAAGTAATTAAAAGTACGGTCGTAGTTTCTTAAAACGGTATCAAAGAAGTCATACAAATAGTTCATCGAATATAGCTTTAAGAAAAGCGGGTTTCATGAAGTTATTGTTGTAACTTTTAAGCTAAATAACGCTGTAGACTGTTGACGTAAATGAAAGACGGGCAGTTGCACTGAGACTATACTTTTCTTTTATTTAAAATTTTAAAATAACTTTTAATATTTTTTAATTATCAAACATGCAAAAAAAGACAATATTTAGCGAAAGGTTTCAATAAAATTAATAATATGAATCGAAAATCAATATATTTCTTTGCAATTATATGTTGGTAAACATAATTGATATTGAAATCAAATATTGGTAAAGAAATTTTAACTGAACTTAAAAAGACTGACGATTTTATAAGATATCTTTCGCAATTATATTATTCTTAAGGAAAAGCATTGAAAGTAATATTAAACGTCTACTAAGTACAGCGCTACTGTTTCATATCTCAATTAAACTATATATTAAGGATAAAACTGGATCCATTTCTAGTCAAGTGCCGGTATTAATTCTCTTGTAAGGGTGAACTATCTTTATGACTAATTTTTATTTTGCATCTGTTTTTATGGCACCGCGAGAAACAATATTAGAATTTCGGAGCATTAATATATGTTAATAAATGTATACAATAATTTTGTTGTTCTTCGGTTCCTCTGGCAAATTTTTATCCAAGGAAATGCTCTATGGTAGGTGCCACAATTCTTCGGTTAGGAAGCTGCTCATACATATTTAAATATCTAATAATAATAATAATGTTAGTATTGAAGGGTTAGATATTTCCAGTTTATAAATACCACGAAATACATCACATTTAAATATCGGGTATATTTAACATTTTTAATTGTTAGGTTATCAAATATGAGCCTAGGTAGAAAATCTGAAACCATAGTTTTAAAATTGTTTTTCACTATTGATCTAAATAATTTTAAAAATAATCCCTCTTTATTATTGTTATACATATTATAGATTTAGATTTACAGGTGTTTTTGTTGGTGTTTCTTTTTTTTTTTAGGTAAGAAGAATTTATTGATCTGTTACATGGTCAATTATTCTAAGCTAGCAGCAGCATAATATATTTACGTTACAGTATAATTAATAAGTTGAGAAAGTATTTATTATAAGGTTTGTTCAAAATGTGGTCTCAAGAATTTCTGCAGTTTGTATATTTTAGAAACTAAAATATGTTTTAAAAGTAATTTTTAAGTGGATATAATTTAACATTTATTATATTTACATATAGTTTATATAACAATTGAACAGTTATATATGTAATTTTTCCGCATTGTATATTTAACGAAAAGATAGAACATCTGGTTAACAAACTGAATCAAAATATTAGGCATAAACATTTCTTTGTAACAAAAAAATTGTTTCCATAAATGAAACTTGTGGTTAAAGTCAATTAGTAATTTCATGAATTGCGGGTGCCACTTCAAAAAACACGTGTTCAAGACCTGGATGCTGCGGGCAAAATCCAAGTCACGAAACGTTTTATATTGAAAATGTCGACAAAATCTGGAAAAAGAAAACAAACGTCCAAAAAAACTAGATCCAGTGAATATTTTGGACCTAAATTTCTGCCCTATTGAATAGAACTGATCATTATCACGTATCTAATTAACACAACACTTTTGGGAATAGTTTTTTTGTTGCAAATTTTGGCTGTAAAAGTCTCCATAATCACAAAAAATATTGCTCATGTTTACTATGTGAATGTATATATTATACACTGCCATTTTTAGTTGTACAGATTTTAATAAAGAGAGAACGAAAATCATCACCAAAAGTTGTAATCAAATTGTAAATAATGATTATATATTATATATATATAAGAAGCAGAAGTAATACTAATGAGATACAAATAATTATTGTTAAATTATAGTGTGCATATTCATAATTTGTTCTAATAACTGTAATATAATCATTTTAATTAGTATATTTTGAAATGGGTCTATTATCATATAAGTAAATGCCTCGAGTCACAAAGAATATAGAACTTAATTCACTAAATTTAATGTGCTTTATTTTATCTTTCCACTTTTTACCCTTGTCTGATTTTTTTTTCTTATTGTCTATATATAATTTTCTTCTTTATATTTAGTAACATTAAATATTTTATAAAAATATACTTGTTTTTCTCCTTTGTTCATCCTATTCTGTAGTCATAATCCAAGTCTTAATTCAATAATTAAGACTTGGATTATGACTTTGGAGTTTTTTCTCATTTTATTAATATGAAATGAGAAAAAATCACAACGTGGTAAACATAATACATGTTAATAATAATAAACAAGGCTCGCCCTTGTCGGTTAAAATCAGTAACGTGTATAAACAAAATTAATAAAGCGCCCTGTGTATCTTTTTGGACTGTATATCAAAACGATGTGTTGCTGATTCTTCTTAAATATATTTTAAATTTTATGATTAAAAGGAAAAATACTATTAAATATAACAGTTTCTTTTATTGCTTGCAAAGGTTGAAAAACACTTTTATTTTAAACGTCACAAAAGTAAATTAGTTGTTGACAAGAATATATGGAACTTTATTGGCTTTGCATACTATCGTGTTTAAAAGTAATACAATTTTGCTTTTCAAATTCAACATTCGCAATAAATAAATTTTGCATTTTGTTTTTGGACGTCGTGGCTTTATCGATTCTTAAAAAAATGCTACAGTATTACAATATTTTGGAAATATAATAATTACATATGTTACACAATAGTTTTAGGTGATTTCATATTTTAAAAAATAACAAAACATACAAATGCGTTTATCACAAAAACTTTTTAATCAAAAATTATTATTTTCCATTTGTTGGGAATAGTCCTTACATTTTTTTGATATTTTTTTCACATACATGTGCCTTTAGATGTTTGCCTCGGTTGTCAAAGTAGTGTCTACTTGTGTATTCTTTAGTAAGCTGTTGGCAAAGAATAATACAGAATTCTCTTCAAATAGTTCTTATTCGTAAAAATATACACAGCTGTCGTTTTACGAAATATTGTTTGAAATGCATGGGCAAGTGTAGTTTAAACGACCTTGATTAAATGTATTATCTCCTTTCTTAGTCACGGAGAAATGTGTTAATATTTGCTTATTCCTAAGTCGTTTCACGGTTAAATGATAGTGTTGAGTTGTTTCTTTATAATCCAGGACAGTATTCTTATTATTTTCCTAAAATGGGTGTTTCTATTTCCTTCTTCAGCCTTTTTGCTTGTTTTTCAGTATTTGTCTCCTGATTTCTATTTATGCTCTCGCCTCATGTACTTTCCTGGTGAGTCTTTTTTCTGATATCCTATTTATGTGGCCCAAACAATTCTTTTGGCTTTGTTGCATTTTACGCTGACTTCACCCTCATTTGCTCTTCTAGATTCCTTTCTGATTCGGCTCCTTATTTTTGTCTCTGTTTCCTAAGAAACCTCAATTCGAACTTATTCAGCTTCTGTACTTCAACGTTAGCCTTACTATTTTTTTATTGCTTACACTTTCTGGAGAAAGTTCTCTAATTCGTTATATTGTGTTATTTACCGCTTGCTGTTTTTGTTTTGTTCACGTTTATTATTTATAGTTATTTTCTTTAATTCTTTACTTAACATATTAATATTATGTTAGAGGTTTATTTCTACAAATACCAATTACTAGAAAAAGTTTTAGTGATTTCATTTCATTTTTGGCTGTATTGAATTAAACACATATCTCTGTTTCAAACTTTCCAGCATTTAAAATTCTCACGATTCCTCTTTACATGTTGCTTTTAATACATATATGTTTCTGTCACTTCGCTTGCTAATTAAACTTTTTCAAACATCAAATGCTTTTTCGAGGTCGACAAAATATATATGGAATTTTTTGTATTTTTCGATCAAGACTAAACGATCAAAAAGTTACAAAAGATTTTGTTTAATTGTTTTATAAATCGAATTAAATTTCACTCAAAATTTTTGAAGTTATTGCTATCGACAGGTCATCGAATATATGTATGTGCAAGAAATGAATTGGTTGAATGATATTGACAACTCAAGTGAATGAGAGTGACGCCGGTACTGAATAAATGCTTGATATCTGTTTGCCGATTAAGCGAATGTGTTGTGACGACTATTATTAGAAATGGGAATTAATTTTGCAATTTATCTCGCATTGTTGAATATGATAATTACATTAATGACAATATCAACATATAATGATGATAAAGTTCCTATAAATAATGACACAAAACTGTTTTTGACTTTTTGAAAATTTTTGTATCACTTCACTAAATTGGGTAAATAAAGGTAAACTTAACATTCTTCGTATATTTGTCTTTATTTGGAGAAGCTTTATGATTAGTTATATGAAAATTCCTTCTTCATATAAATATAAAATAAAAAAAAAGTGTCATCATGTCTAAAAGCCTGTGGGTATAATCTTTTTCCTGATATAATGACGATTATGTAAAACCCATGAATTAAAAAAGAAGTAGAGAGGGGTACAAAAGTTATTTTTACTATTTTTCTGAATATTTGAAAATGATGTAACTTTTATCTTATTTCTGTTTATTCCTATTCTATGGTTATTAAGCAACTAATTATTTGTTTAGTTTCTTTGATGATTTCATCCATAAATGTTATAAACCGCGAAAGACTAAATCCGCCTCTCTGACTCATGCTTTCTTTTTTGTAATAAATACGTCCCACTTCATATTGTTACTAATAATACGGGTACTAGTTTCTACATATAAAATCTAAAAATATTATGTATAATGTAATAATAATACAAACAATTCTATCGAATGCTTTTTCCACATTTAGAAACCACATATATAGTATTTCCTTTGACTTGTGTTTTATTTACAATTTTATTTATGTAAGTACATAGTTTTGTGCGTTTCTTCTTTTCTTGAATCTACGAGGGAGCGTTTTTATATTCGCGGAATGGCGGACAAGGGGTGGAAATAAAAAAACCAAATTATTTTTCTTTTTCAATATATTCACCTGCAAGATGGATACATTTTTCATATCTTTCAATTAATTTATTTATACCCTCATAAAAAAATGATTTCTCTTTATCTGCAAAATACGCCGAAACTGCCTCCTTGACTTCATCAGCGGCAGTAAATTTTTTACCCCGCAGCTCTTTTTCATTTTCGGAAACAGGTAATAATCACTCGGGGCCAGGTCTGGGCTGTAGGGTGGGTGATTCACAATTTCGAAGCCCACCTTATGCAGGGCAGCTAACGCAACGCGGCTCTTGTGGACGGGCGCGTTGTCGTGCAAAAGCAGAACACCTTTTGTCAATTTTCCCCGTCTTTTCTCTTTAATGGCTTCTTTTAGTCGCTCTAATATTGAAGCGTAATATTCTCCGGTTATAGAAACACCTTTATCTTTATAATCAATCAACAATATTCCTTCCGAGTCCCAGAATACCGTTGCCATGAGTTTCCCAGCTGATTGTGACACTTTAAATTTCTTGGGAGGTGCTGTGCCCTTTTTATGCCACTGCATGGAGTCTTGTTTGGACTCAGGTTCATAATGATGAACCCAAGTTTCGTCTCCAGTAACAATTCCACTCAATACAACATCCTTGTCTTCATTACAGAGGTCCAAAAATGCACGCGAACACTCTACGCGCTGTTGTTTTTGCGGCGGCGTGAGCATTCTCGGCACTCATTTTGCGCTGACCTTAGACATGCCGAGATGATCGTGTAGGATTTTAAAAATTGTTGTATCGGATACTCCAACCATTTCTGCGAGTTGTTTCTTCTTTAGTCGAGCATCTTCGAGTACAATTTGTTCAACTTTTGGATAAGTGCTGGCGTGGTCACCTCAATGCTCCTGCCCGGCCTCGGGTCGTCTTCAAGGGATTCCCTTCCTTGTTTAAATAAACTATGCCACTTGTACACCATGGTTTTTCCTGGACAAGAGTCGCCGTAAACCAATGACATCTCATTCATTATGGTCGCGACTGATTTTCCTTGCCTGGTAAGGAACTTTATAACGGCACGATATTCGATTTTTTCCATATTTCACTTTTCACTCCTGATTATGTTACTTGGTTGACGATAGCTCAAAGACTAACTGTCTAATAACAATGAAACTTCGTATTTATACTATGAGTCGCTGCACAGGCCATGCCCCCAATGCGCCTACTCACCCCTCTACAACCCGCTCATTCCGCGAATATAAAAACGCTCCCTCGTACGTTTTGTTTTTTTTTGTGTACGAAATTTGTTTTAATTGCACTTTCAATTTATTCATACTTTAGAAGTTATTTTCCGTTTTATTAAATAATTTTCTACTTTCAACGTTCTTCGTTCGAATGCCTTTTTGAAATTATCGTGTTGTTCAAAAAAGTCTGATTTTAAATGTCAGAAATTTATCGAACATTAGCGTTTTCGCAGTATTTCATAGTCGCTTCCAGGGTATTAAATTTCGATCCACGCATTTTGTCTTTTTTGTATTGGAATAAAAAGAAATCACAAAGCGTCAGGTCGGGACTATAAGGCAGATGAGTTATTGATTCCGTTCTTGAAGCGCCTAAAAACTCCGATCTTTAAGATGTGTTGTGCGATGGTGCGTTGTCTTAATACAAAATGATTCGTCTTCTTGGTCGTTTCTCGCGCATTTTTGGAACACGGTCGGCAAACAAATGGTTGTATATCATTTAGCATTGACTGTGCGACGATCCTCTAGCAGAATAGTAGCAAGATGACCGATGTGTCCGACAAAAGAAGCTACCATTTTCTTGCCAGATTTTTTCTCGTCTTTGAAGACTCATTAAGCCGATTGTCGTTTGTTTGCTGGCTCATAACAATAAATTCAACTTTCGTCACCTATAACAATGTCGTATACTGAATTTGCTCGACTTCGATTAGCTTTTCTTGAGCTTCGGCTAAATTGCGTGGTATCCATCGAGCGCAAAGCTTTCTGACGGCAAGATCATTGCATGCAGGATAGTTCTGGTTTAGGTAAACTTATGCCCAATGATGCACGAATATCTCTGTATGTGCAGTGGTTATCTGTCTTTATCATGTTCGTCTTTGAGCGAAACACGTCCACGCTGGAACTCGTTGTATCACTGTTCAACAGTCGCCGAGGACGGTGCTTCATCGCCAAACAATGGCTTGATTTGCGAACACTTTTGTCGAGTGAGACTGTCTGTCAAATCGTGGATAGCTCGAAAATTTTCGCGCGTTAATTCCATTTTTTACGAAACTCAATTTATTTCAAAAATTACCAAAAACAGACGACAGCATATGCTAGCAATCCGTAAATACTATTCGGATTAAAAAATCTCAGAGAATACGACAAAAATATGTCCGTCAGCGCCACCTTACGAGAAGTAGCTGAACCCAAAACTTTTAAAACAACCTAAGTGTAATGATACTATAAAATTAAATAAATATTTAATGGTATTATATTTAAAACATAAAGTGAATGAATCACTGTCTGAAAAATTGGTTCTTTAATCGCTTTTCGCTGTTGCGAAAGAAATAACGAATAGATGTCAATAATAAAATATAATTTTTCATGATTTCGACGAACTTTGAAATTAAGATTAAATCGCGTCAATTATTTAAAAAGTAGTTTTAGAAGAGGTGCCAGGTAAGTATAAAAATAATTAATAGAATCTGAAAAATTATTTATTGTAATAAAAATTCCTTGTCAAAAAAATTGAGATATATGAACATTTTGGCTTAAATACTGGAACCGCGTCTTCTATAATTCTGCTAACGACGTTTCGTCACGACTCGTATTAGGCATCTACAGGGCTTAACTACTGCTTTCGTTAATACACTGAAGCTGTCAGTCTCAGTGTGGTCCAAGCTCGGAAGCCAGGACGAAAGAAAATATGGACAACGACCGTGGAAGTGTACTAGCCAGATTGGTGTTTTCGAAATTCGAATTTTAAATTAAACGTAACTACATTATAATCTACATGGTGTTATGCACATGTGAAATATCTGGTAGTTTTGAGATAACTAACTTCCATTTTATGTAAATGTATAAACACCCGACGATATGGGTTCTCTTTTCTTTAGTTTTTTTAAATTTACGTAGTAGTTTATCATTATCTAAATGTTTATAAAAATGCTAAATTAAAAATCTTTTTTAAATTTTATATTAGAAATATATGTGTGAAACAATATATACTATTTATGGCGCGAATCTTGGCGCGTAAAATTTTGTTCATAGATTAACAAATTGCTGATACAATTTGCTGAAACTGGTATAATTATATAATAAATGTAATAATTTATAATTTTAGTAAAATAAGCATTACGTTACTACAGATGAAAGATCCCATGTATGTGTAGTTATATGCGTTGTACTCCAGATACAGTTATATAATCTATATTACGCTAAAGTATAGATAACCCAACGAGCTTGATATATAATATTTGTAATGTTGGCATTCTACGTTAGTTCTTTTGGCTAGACGTCGACGATAGACGCCGTCGAGACGCTAGCGAATGTGTGTATATTCCTGACTATTCAGTGGTTTTTAGACAAAACAAGCGTTTGTCACTAGTCAGTTTTTGTAAGATTGTGAATAAAAAGTAGCAATACAAGATGAGTATGTTAATATAACGAAGGAAAACAATTAAATCATTAATATTTACAATGATTGTAAAGAATTTTCCAATAAATTTACCATGGAATTATTTATTATACAGACATTATAGGTGAGTTGTTTCAGTACAAATGTTATGTTTTCGATATTATTATTTAAACATCATTTATTTTCGATTTATGTGCTCGAATTTAAATAATAAATCAATATTTCTTCTATAATACAACGTTAATATTCTATCGATATAGGGTAAAACAATGAATAAGGGATGTAGTTACATAAAAGAAAGAATTGTAAATATTGTGAATATATATTTTTTTACATTATAGTTTGGGTGGAATATTTTATTTTGCAAAATAGGTATCTAAAAATTCCTCAAATTTATGTAAACAAACAAAGTTCGTTTGATGTTTTTATGTAAATATTTTTATAGCAGGCTTACTTAAAATTTCAAAAAGTACGAGCTACATATTACTTTATGCAAATTAAAAACATATTACAAAACTTATTTTTAATACGTGCGAAATAACAAAATATAATAAGCAACTTTAAAAAAAATATATTATTTCTACTTCATATCGTTGGCATGCTCTAATCATAAAAGCGGAAATAAGTGATAATAAAACAATACATTGATATTTGAGGTTACACTCAAAATTTAACAAATCTCTAAAGTACATATAATTCTTGTCTTATACTGTTTGTATGAAGCAAAACAGGAAGATACAATTAGATACGCTTTTTAACCCACTTGTTCCCGCTAATCTTATCTTTCAGTAAATTAAGTAATTTCTTTGTGACAGAATCTTTGGTATATTTCTGCCTTAGTCGTAAAAAGCCTTGAAAACATTAGTGCTAAATTATGAATACATTAAAACAAGACTTACGTTATGTTTTAGAAATATTGAATTTGAAAAGTATTGTAATCTATATACAAAAAAAATATAGAAAAATGCAATCTAGCCCATGATTTTTAAAATTACGCCGTATAAATTAATAATTAATTTTCGTGTATCCCAAAATGAAAACGAAATTTATACGTTCTGAAGACTCATCGGTGCGGTATAATAAAATATAATCAGTGACAGCTCCGCAAAATTCGGAGCAATAAATCACTTCCAGTTACGCTACCGAGGAATTTCGATTTCTTTAGTGAAAAATTGTTTTGGAATATTATCTTTTAACGTACAGCAGTACTTATTTCTTTAGTAGTTATTAAAATCTTTAAATATAACATTTTCCAATTAGTACTCGTATTTTTCTCTCAAGTTTAGGGAAGAGATTCGAATATCAATTTATTTAAAATAGTTTGTTTTGTCAATGACTTATAATTTTGGTATTATAATAAAGAAGATGCCTATTAAATGCCTTGAGATGGAAGAGAGTTTCTGTGTGATTTTAAATTTGTCCAAGTCTTCGATACGTGCCAGAATAATATTCATGTTTATGAAGTACGGAACTTATTTCTTCAAAAGCGAAGGAAGTGAATTAACATCAAAAAGATATTGTTTGATTACAGCAATTTATAACATAAAGTAGATTCATTGATCTTGCTCTTTTGTAGATTCAAATATTCGATATATCATATATCGCTTCAAAATTGATGAAACTACGAGGTCTTAAGCGTTTTGGCTTGCCCATAGAGCCTCGATACATCCCAGTCATATTGCATTCTTAGCTTGCATATATGAATTACAAAAATTGTAATGTTATTGGTCTAATAGCATTACAAAGAATAGGACTTTTTTAATTGTATTTAGATTTTAAAAAACTAATTCTTATCTAAATAATTTTCATCTGCTTGAACATACTTCTACCAGTGATTAATAAAATCGTAAATATCGTTTAAAAAATTTGGAGTTCTGCATTTGGCAAAAGTTTAGACAACGCCTTTACCCTCTTCTCCATTAAAAAGTTCATTTCTCTTTAAGAAGACTCCCAGATGTTTAAAAAAACTTTATGTTAAGTTAACATAAAGTTTTTTTAACATTAATTTGGTACGTAGACTTCCGCGGTCGTGGTCCATGCTATCTGCTTCTGGGTTTCCGGGCTGGAACCGCGTCACTAGTATATCTGCCGACGTTTCGTACCCATTAACATTGTTAACATACCACAAGCCTTGTGTATAAAGTCATTTGTCTACAATAGGTTAACGTTGTGTTTTCAATGTATTGTGTATTTTTTGTACATATTGACAGTAACTATTCTGCTTTAAGCATTAAGAAACAGAAAATAATACATTATACCATGTATACTTCATTAAACTATGGATGAAATTGAGGCTTTGCGATGTTCTCTTACGACTGCTGTAAAATTCATAATTTTAACTTTCCAGTATGTGTGAGAAAGGATTTGCGATAACTTCTTTAATCTGTTGGCTTTAAAATAATGGTCACTTTCAAGTGTGTCATCTACACAATAAAATTTCTCGAAACGACATTGTAGAGTTTGTTCATGTACAATAACCTCACCATTCAATAATATAAGTTAGTAAATATTCGAACGAAATAAGTCGACATTCATTTTGACTAACTTGTTACTATTAGAAATATCTCAAATATTGCATATTATTTTTAAAGGTCAGGAGAAACTCACATTTTATATGCACTGACCCATTTATATTTAATGTAAGGGCTTTACTCTTGAAAAGAAGGTCAAATATATAGGTCACAACTCGCAACTTCAGTTAAGAAAAGTTTTCAAAGTAAGTAATATACTGTCCGTGAATGATACGAGGATAGCCGTTTATATTTCGAGAACAACAAACAAAAAAAAATTTTTATTATCGAAAATAGTTTTATTGCTTTTCAAGATATTCTCCTTGTAAATCAACGCACTTTCGAATTCGTTTAAACCAATCCGAAAAGCATTGCTGATACTGTGAAGGCGGTATCTCAAAAATATGAGTTTTGAATGCCTCAACTGCCTCTTTCAGCGTAGAAAACCGTTCTTCACGTGCAGGAACAAAAAGAAATCACAGTGTGCTACATCAGGGTTGTACGGCGGATAGCTCATCAGTTCAAAGTTTTTCCCGGTCTATATATATTCAATTGTTTGAACCGACACGTAAGAGCTCGCATTGTCATGGTGGAGAATTATCTGTCGTTCTCGGTTTGTTTTCCCTACTTCTTCAAAAGCTTTTAGCAAACAAATAGTTGTGTACCATTTGGAATTGATCGTTTTACAACTCTCTAATCGGAAATCGGATCGTGACTGGTTTTTCCGAAAAAACAGGCGACCATTTGTTTTGATGTGCTTCGAGCGCGAGTAACTTTTGTTAGCTTTGGCTCATCTTGGAATACCCACACAGTCGACTGCTGTTTACTATCGGACACATACGTATAGATCCAAGATTCATCACCTGTGACGACTTTATAAATGTGCTTTGAAGCACCGCCATTGTATTTTTTTGTGCATTTCTTGGCACCAATCGACGCGAGTCCTTTTTTGAGCGGTTGTCAAATTATGTAGTACCCAACGTGAGCATAGCTTCTTAACGGCTAAATGTTCATGCAGGATCTTATGCACGCTGGTGTTACTAATACCTAGAGATGAGACCTTGACGAAATTCATCGTTCAAAGAACGCCGTCCAAGTTTGAATTCACTATACCAACGATATACTGAGGTTTTCGATGGTGCTTCATCACCATATGAAGAACTCAGCTCGTCGATGCATTCTTGTTGAGTTAATCCACGCCGAAAGTTATGAAAAATAATTGCACGAAAATGTTCGCGAGTTAATTCCATTTTTTTGCTGACATAAAATTTTCAAGTTACTGTCAACAATAGAAATAGCGACCGGATAATAAAACTGTCAAGGTAAATATATTGTCAAAAATGACTAACTTCACGATGCAATCATCAGATCGGAGGCAATATTAACAGTGTTGCCAGTTCCTGAAGTATAAACGGCTACCCTCGTATTACATTAAATAAACTATAAACGATAGTGTTTTTAAAATGGTTTTTTGGTTCACAATTGGATCGAAGAGTCTGCTTTATTAAACATTTCATAAAATTTTCTGTTATTTGTCCTGTTACTTTCATTTTCAAGATTGAATGGCTTTGAACTTTTGTAGAGTTTCATCAAAAATTATTTTTAGTTCATAGAAATAAACACAGTAGCGTTACTGATTTTAATTAATTAGTAAATTACCGTTACGCCGTATAGCATTTTTCTAAACTTGTAATATATTAGCAACAAAACAAAATTTGTCGCACTTTTTGTTATAGTTTAAGAGTGTAATGTCAATTCAACACTTATTTTATAAAATCTGTAATTTTTATGATCAAAAATTACAGAAGTTAACAATGGTATTATAAAATGATCTATTAGTTTATATTTTTCTTATACAGTTTTCCGATTTTACACAATAAATTTATCTTTATTATAGCTCCTTGTATGTTGATTGTGAATATCTAACAATTTGTATATATTTAGACAGTATTTTTAGCTTTTAGTTATGCTAATTAGATATCTTAAAGTAAATTACTTTTTTCAGTTAACACTTATAATTTGATAATAGATGATTGGTCCTTCACAAACATGTATCATGTACAATTCAATTTTAAGCAGAATTTTGTTTATAGTTGCAACGTTCTGTATATTCATGTATTATTAAAAAAGAGCACGTAATTGGCTGGCATATTTAACATAACAAGTATCTTATTACGTTATTGTTTTAATATTGTAACATTATATATATGTTTACAACATGTGGTTTATTTGTGAAATTTTTTTTTCGAAGGACATGAGAAGATATCGCTGAAAAAATGTGAAAACTAGGAAATGGTTTCTATATTTAGTTCATTCAGGCGTAAAACATAATAAATTATAAGAAGATAAATATTTATGTGTTTTAAATACAAGAACCAAAATATAACATTACATTTCTTTTTTTAATAATAAACGTAAAAAGTCAGAAATTATATTATGTGATTTTGTTAAATGTTAGTCATAAGTAATGCCGACCAAAACCTCTGACTTCCCATTAGTGTACAGCTTTGACGGGAAGGCTGGATAGGTGTAATTATAAATAAAGTAAATGTATGTAATTCTAAAGTTAACAATCCAAGTTCGCATCTTCGTGTCACTGGCTTTATATACAAGGGTGATCCCATAAGTACCCGGCCTGACATAGAGATGGCGGTAGTTTGAAAAATATCACTGTATTAGAAAGTACACAATCTATAAAGCATATGTTTTAAGTTTGAAGACGCCACGTTGTTTAGTATTTGTTTGGCAGCCATCAATAATGAGCGTTTTCAGTGAATTTGTAAAAATGGAGAAAATTGGTCATCGTTATGTGATACAATAGTTTTATTTGAAAGGCCTCAGCCCAACCGATATAAAAGACAATAGTTTTATTTGAAAGGCCTCAGCCCAACCGATATAAAAGCTAAACTGGATTCTACTCTGGATGAGTCTGCTCCTTCGTTTACAACAGTGAAATATTGGGTAGCAGAGTTTAAACGAGGCCATATGAGCTGCCAGGACGAGCATCGCAGTGGTCGACCAAATGAGGTGACAACTCCAGAAATGGCGAAGAAAATCCACAAAGCGGTACTCGATGATCGTTGACTGAAGGTGCGCGAGCAGACATAGTAGGCATTTCAAAAAGTGTGGTACATCGCATATTATCTGAAAATTTGGACATGAGAAAGCTGTGTGCAAGATGGGTGCTGCGTTTGCTCACACTCGAGTAAAAACAGTGTTGTGAAGATGTTTCAATTGAGTGTTTAGCGAAGTTTCACAGCAATAAAGCAGAATTTTTTTTCATCTGCAGGCAAGGTCATGATATCGGTTTTCTGGGATGCGCGTGGAATAATTTTCATTGACTATCTTGAAAAAGGAAAAACTATCAACGGCGAGTATTATGCGAATTTATTGCAACGTTTGAGCGAAGAAATCATGCAAAAATGGCCGCATTTGGCTAAGAAGAAAAAAAGAAACGAAAAAAAAATGCGTCAGCTCACAAATTCGTTATTGAAATGGCCAAAATTAATAAATTAAAGTTTGAATTGCTACCTCATGCACCCTATTCGCCAGATTAAGCCCCTCGGTTTATTTTCTGTTCCCAAACTTGAAAAAATGGCTCAGCGGTCAAAGATTTTCTAACGATGAAGAAGTGATGTCGACAGTTAATGGCTATTTTGAGGAGCAAGACAGTTCTTATTATAAAAAGAGTAGCGAACTTATTGAACATCGCTGGGAAAAGTGTATAGAGCTTAAAGGAGATTATGTTGAAAATTAAATATATTTTTTGCCAAAATTTTTGTGTTTCTTTGTTGGGTCGGGTACTTCTGGGACCACCCTCGTAATCCTATCGTGTGAAATTCTAATTATGGTATGCCAGCACGCGTTTACTCCCCTTCGATTCCTGTCGCTGGTGTTACCCGGATCGTTCAAACTCAGTCACAAGTAGGAATATCAGTGGCTTTCCCTAAAGATTTGCACTTTGAGCCTCTATATATAATGTTTTCCAATAAGCAATCGCACACCGTTTCTGTCTAAAATTATTAGGAATTTTGACATGTGCAGCGCCTGTACAAGCTTCTAATATTTGAACAGACGGAGGTTTCTATTTTCAGAAAAAGGTGTTATATGAATTTTATGTATTTTGTCAACCAGTTTTCACGTGTACGAGGCTGATCTGTATGTTACAATCCTAGTTTTTCAACAAAAAGAAAATTATTAGTTTTCGGTGGTCCCTTTTAATTTGTAATATATTCATTTTAGCAATGCTTCAGTTTTCTAATACACTTCTGGAAAAGAAATTGCCTCACTCAATAGACTTTTTTGTTGCTTGGAAGCTTCCATACAAATATTTTTTATTTCCGGGGAAAGGGATGTGGGCAATTTCGTGGACTGCAGTGCGTATATTCAAAAAAAATAAATCATAGTTATTCATTGAAAGAGTTGCAAATGAGTGAGTTACCTACAGATTAATTTTTTCATCTATAATTTTAAAAATAGTCCATCAACGAGAACCCCAATGTCCGATTTTTCGCAACTTTCTTATGTCAAATTCTAATTTTGTTATTCTCCCACATTAAGTTCACATAATTTATAAATTTTATTTGATTAAATGATGAAAATGCCTCCTAGAAATAATAAAACAATTAAGAGAAACGAAACTAAAAGAAAAGAGTTCTTGTACATTCTAACGCATTCTCAAATATATTAAAAAAAACTCATGTACGAGAGAATATATTATTTTCTATCGCCACCTGATTCTTCTTATGTAGATGTTGGAATTTACATTATTTCCAAGAGAAGCAATATTCCATGTAAACCGGATACTTAACCGGAAAGTCCACAATAATGCTTATCAAATTTGGCGGAAATTATTAAGAAAATGCATCAATGAACATTTTAAGTGCTTACAGATTAAACAAGAGATTCTAATTGCTTACATTAAAATTATTATAAACGTGAAATACTGGGTGTTAGAAATGCACGCTTGAGGTTAAATAAAACCATATTACTATAAAACCATACAATAAATTGTAAAATAAAGACTGCTATCTACCTAGGGTGTACCATTGGTTTTTAACCTCACTTAATACTTTTTTATCTAAACAACCGATGTATTAGTCAATTTTATCTTATTATATATCCTTTATCATATACAAAAAAAAGAACAATTAATTAAACATTTATTAAATATCAACGAGAACAGTTGTTCAGCTAAATAAAATTTCCAAAACTCAAATGAGTTCAGAGTTAATTTGGGCTACTAATCATAATTGAAACTACCGATGTGGATGCTTATTAGTAAGGCTGCAGAAACGAGCGCTTTCGCAGTAGCGTACGTCTCAGTTACTATCAATATTAAAAATAATAAAAGAAATTACTTACTATTTAGTTTTTTTTTCTGTTGTTGATGTAGAGTGACGCAAAAATTCGCAGCAGTATTGTGTCATTAGTATGACTTCCAGTGCTGACTCAGCTATATTACTAGGGCGAGGTGAAAATATGTTGGTGTATTTGGAAAAGAAGCCTGATGATGTGATGTTCGCGGATTTAAAAAGGAAGTTCGCATCATATTCGCGCTCTTGGTTATCAGTTGTACTCTTGTCTATACGTACTATAGTTTGTAAATTGGGATTCTTATTTATTACCGCACACAATTTATCGGTTGTTAACCTTCCTATATTATCTGTTAGATTTCCTAACGAGGCTTTGAGGTAATATACTATATTTAGCGCTTCATGTAATGACAGCTTGGTGTTTTCTAATTTGGAAATGTTCTAAAAGAATTGCATAATTTTTGGAAATTTGCTCTATTTGAGTATGGATTTCGGTATCTGAAACTAGCCGCTGACTTACTAAAATTGCTTAAGCATCTTACGGATTTAAATTTAAGATATAAGGTTTAATAATGTGTAAAAATTTCTCATATTATAAAACAACTTTAAGCCACGTCCCCCATCTTGTCAATACCGGCAGTGGTGGCTGAGGAATGTCCGAACAAGCCTGTTTAAAGTCACGAATGTGTTTTGGGGATTTAATAAAAACTTTTTTGGTAGAAACTATAAATTAGTCTACTTTTGGATAACTGTTTCTAATAAATTCACCTACAAGATGACATGCATAGAGCAAACAGGTTACATGAAGCAATTGAGGATAAGATTGTTTTAATAACTTTCCAGCTTTTACCATATTCGAACCACCAACATTACAAGTTGGGTGCCGATATAATGAACTTCCCAAAAGTATGATTTATAGTTTCTACTACTCTTTCCTCCTTTGTCTTCTATAATATTCTACTACGTAAAAGAAGAGCCAAGGAAATTTCACCGCTTTTTAAAGCGCGCACTTACACACTTAAAATATTATTCTTTCTTGCATCCGTTGTTTCATCTACCGTCAGCCGCATTTTTCGATCTTTTAACTCTGCTTTTATTTGATCCGTAAACGTGTTTTTCACCCGACGAAAATTATACTGTAATTGACCTCTTGTTGGCAATCTCCATTCCAGAACGTATTTCCCCCAAAAGTTCGAAATTTTTCATTGCCTACAATATTTTGTGGAATGTGGCGCACACTTAAGATATAGATACATATATATATATATATATATATATATATAGTCATATAGAAATGTTGATATTGCAAACAATACATTTAGTAATAGCGCCAACGAATGTCGAAAATCGGTTAAGAAATCTATTAACACTCGTCGAACATAACAAAGAACGTCGATTCGCCATCATCAATTTAATCAGGCAGTCATACACATACCATATGCATATGAATCTCGACTTCGGATGTATCCGACCGCTTTCGAAATATATCATCGCCGTCAATGAGTGCGCACTCGTTTCTGTAGGCTTACTTATCATTTTACCTAGTTTAAGAATTTTGTTAAAGAATCCCAGTAAATAGAATTTTTGCACTGAAATTTTGTGCATTTTTGATATTTGAAAATTTTTCAATAATTGTGTGAAGTGAGTACAGTTGCTTTCTTTCTTTTGGAGATTATACTACCTGTATTACCTAAAATTAAATGTATCACTGTATGTCATTGTGAAGCTCTTTTTGTGTGCTATATACTACTGCGACTCTGGTGTCTGTGTATTGGATAATAGAGGCGCAATCGGTAGGGTAAGCTTTGTGACATTATATACGTTATACGTTGTGAAGCTTTTTGTCATTCTTTCTTTTTGTACTCTTCATTTTTGTTATTTTTCTTGCTTTTCTTTTGTTTTGTATGTACAAGGATCAATCCAAATTGATTTGTATTCTATTCCTGACTTTATTCCTTCACCTTCCGCGGTCTTGTTGTGGTGTGTGTTGCTAGTCATCAGGATAGACCCCCTTGGCGTGAAGCGAGTGTCTCTGTGTTTTGTTCCTTTTTGTTGTTGACTTCCTCTCTTTAACAGTCATGAGTTCCTTCTGTAGTAGTTGTAATGTGGAGTTGGTGTCAGATAACGAAATTAATCTAAAGTTTTGTATTTCCTCAACCTCTTCACGGTAAAAGTTCGAGTGTGGCTTTTCCTTTTGTATGTTGCTTCTGGAGTTGCTCGTAGAAGGGTCTACCAGTAATCTCCCATCATGTTGACATTCCATCGACCCTGATACCGTTTCTCCATCTCCTTTACATCTTGGTGGAAACGCTCCCCTTGTTCCTCACTTACAGCTCCAGGATTGTCAGGAAAAAAATTTAAATGTGAGTGTAAAAGATGCACCTGCAGATTAGAAAGTATATGCCTTCGTGATTTTCTTTGTATTAGTCACGCAGATACTCAAAAGTGCACTTTGAGTATTTACTACTAATTAGGTATAGAGACCAAGGTATTATTATACGCTTACAATGCGTAAATAACGTAAAGTAAACATGCGAGGAAACTTTACCTCGTGCGGTATTTTAAAGTTCATTTTCGGATTCAGCACGCCAAAAAACATAAAGGGGAGCCAAATTTATAAAAAAAGTTTTTTCATGGTTGCCCTGTGTTAGTTGCGTTTACAAAAATAATTATTGAACAATTTATTGCATATTTTTCAATACTGACTTGCATATATTGTTCGGAAAATGATTCTGTATAGTATATGTATTATGTATTTAGAATACAAAATCGTAAGTAAAGTAATTAATTATAAAAAACTACACAATCGCTTGGCCATTCCAAAAAAAAATGTCCAAATCAGACCTTAAAACTATAAACTCTGATATTATCATACTAAAATAATATCTGAAGTTTATGGTTATGTATTTGTAAGCAATTTTGCTATATAAATATCTGAGAGATTAAGGACCGATCTTATTTATTTCTTTGAAATAATAACAAAGCGTTTAACAGAGATTCAATATTAACTAGTGATTTTCTGATATATCACTGAAATTAGTAACATTAACGTTGATTATAGCACTCCACATATTCCAAGATTTGATAATTTTTGATTTGTTCTAATATAAAAAAATGGCAAAACATCAATAAATAATAATGAAAAAAGTATTATATGTATATTGCAGGCAGAAATAGCCACTATGAGGTATCCCATGACAATGCTGTACATAATAATGCTAGTAGGGGTTTCTGTGGTTCTGTATCAATATAGAGTGTTCATTACATGGATTTCTACTCAATCCAGTCTTCAAAATATAAAAGTGTACACGAAAAATAAATACACGGAATTATCTAAGCGTGATGTTAATAGAACCATAATTTGTAATGAAAGAGAACTAACTACGCAACTTCCAGTAAGTATTTAACATTTACAAATGATAACACGTAACAGATAATCTAATTTTTTATACTTGTATGATTTCGTTCTAGATTATTTTACCAAAGCAATATAAGCAATTTGAAGAGTATTCTTTTTATCGCACACATGGTGATATAATGATTTCGTAAATGTTTGAAATATAAATAATACAAGTGCTCGTTAAAATAACTAAAATATGCATACGTATGTTGTATTTTTTATTAAATCTTAACTGAAGAATTACGATAAAAAGGAAAATATTAAACATATCGAATACAGCATTAGTAATAATAACACATTTATCAATTGAATGAACAATTAATTAATTCGATCGGGAAAAAATTTGCGAACTAATTTCTTGGTTTGCGCCTTCTATCTAAATTATGAATTCAACACTTGTACCACATACAGTCTGTTGCAGAGAAAACCGAACTTATTTAAAATAAAAAGCTTACAATTTAAATAAAATTCATTTATTTTATTCAAAGCAGTCGCCTTCGGCTTCAACACAACATTCTGCACAGTCAATTAACATGTCGAATGAAGTTTTAAGTTCATCTTTAGAGATGTCCTTCAAGATTGCTGTCGACGCCTTTTTAATGACTTCGACGTCGGCATAACGCTTTCCTTTCATGGGCAAATGTAGTTTGGAGAATAGATAGAAATCAGAGGGGGCCAAATCTGGTGAATACAGTGAATAGTTGATGGTTAAAATGCCATTTGTAGTTAGAAAATCAGTGATAAGCGTCGAGCGATGAGATTATGTATTGTCATGTAACAAACGTCAGGTACCATGTTCACGATATTTAGGGCGCACACGACGAATACACGGTAAATGACGCTTCATAACATCAAGATAATATACAGCATTATCTGTTTGACTAGTTGGTACAAACTCTTTGTGCACTATGCCTTTCAAATCATAAAAACAAATCAATATCATCTTCACTTTTGACATCTCCAAACGGCTTTTTTTCGATCTTTCTTCGCTTAGATACTTCCATTCATAGCTTTGACGCTTCCTCTCTGGACCATATTAAAAACACCACGTCTCATCACCAGTTACAATAGAATACCTGAAGTTTTCGTCTCTTTTTGAGTCTTTACTCAAGTGTGTACAATGTTGAACTAAGTTAGCTTGTGTGGTACAAACTTTGTACGAATTTTTCTCAGTCCCAAATGCTGTGTTAAAATGTGATGAACTGAACTTTTGGAAATATTTAATTCCATTCCCACGTATCGCAATGAGGATTTCGGCTCATTTCTGATAAATTCAAGCACAAGTTCGATGTTACTTTTTGTGACTACAGATTTTTTTGCACCAGGATGTTCGTTATCATTTATGTCCTTACGACCGTCTTTAAATCGTTTATACCACTCATACATACTCGTACATGATAAACACGCACCACCATACACTTGTTTCATCAAATTAAACTTCATATTTGCTTCTTATTCAAAATTAATTTTTCGACCAATGCCAAATTCACGCTGTTACTTTACGCGCAATTTCTCTGCTTCTAATGATGCAAATGTCATGATATTTTGACATAACATTGGTGAAAGATCTGCCTTACCGACGTATATTTTTTAACAGATGGCCCCACTAGCAATTACTGTTTAAAAAAAATTCAGTTTTCTTTGGGACGGACTGTGTATATTCATTGTCCAAACTTTTATTTTTCGTAATAATTGTTTATATCATTTAATATCTCCTTTCTCCATTCATACATTTTATATATTGGTCTGTGTTATTAGTTTTTAAAGTTATGGGATGTAGCTTAATTGTCGAGTACGTATCAAACGCATTCTATTTTTGTTGAATTTTTAATATTTTCAAAACAATTGTTTATTGCAACAATAAAACTTTATTTTTAGAGCAATAAAATTATTTTCTGTAAGATGTTTTATACAAAGTCTATATTTACATAGTATAATTTGATGTATGTATTCCCGTCATTATTTTCGCTGCCTAGTACGGACTTTTAAAGTAAAAAAAATAACAAAAAACTTCGCTAATCCCGTTCTAATATTGATTAAATTCTTTTCATTCTTGGTCTAAACATTTACGCCTGCTATTGTAATGCCAGTAATAGACGTTTTATTGATTAAATTTTTCCATTATTAACCTATATTTAAAAATGTAAATATTGTTTAAAGTAATAAAAGTAATAATTCACTTTCAAGTGTCGGTATTGCATAGTGTTATTGGCTAATGAATTTATTGTTAAGTTATTCAGTAAGTAGGTGCTTCATATTCGTAATAAGTTTTGTAATAAGAATGACCTTACCTCATAGGAAATGTATATAGTACAGAATTAATTGTTCATTTAATTTTTTGCGGTTGCTATCGATAAGAAATTTATCTGATAAAAGAAAATTATTTTTGCATTAATTTAATTCCGTTTTCTAATTAGCGGTCGACTTTTAAATTTATACTGAATTTTATTCACAGAAAGTACTACATGGGGCATGTAAAAAATATTTATCCTACTAAAAAACATTCATTACATATAATGAAAAATTTTTATTTGAACTATTCAAACTTTTATCTGATCTATAGGGATAGATATCAGAGCATTAGATTTAAATTATTATGAAAACATCGATTAGAAATTGCGAGACTTCATTTAGTGATAGCGTTTATTGGTACCTTAATTCGCTGATTTTTGCAATGGTTTTTTGAACTGTGTGGGAGAAGGTGCGTTGTTTTGATTAAAAATGATTTTTTCTTCTGTAAACCAGATCATTTCTCACGAATTTTTACATCCAACTGGTCCAGAAGTTTACAATAATAATCTGAGATTATTGTTTTACCAGTTTGGAGGTAATCCACGAACAAAATTCCTTTTGCATCCCAAAAAACCGATGCTAAGACTTTCTTGGCCGATTTCTGGACTCTAATTGCCTTTGGAGCCAAAGTACTAGGTTCACACCACTCTTTAGCTTTTTGTTTAGATTAAGGATTATGGTGGTAGACCCAAGTCTCGCCCACAGTGATGAAACGACGCACAAGTTTCTAAAACGCTTCAAATATTGCTGAGAAAATTGCATTCGAATGTGTTTTTGTTCCATTGTTAACGAATGCGGCACCCATTTTGCACGCAGCTTTCTGAAACCCAAAACCTCAGCCAAAATATTCCTCACACTGCCTCAGGAGATGCCTAGGGCTTCTTCTAAATCTCTCTCGGTTAATCGACGATCTTCCAAAAGCACATCCTATATTTTTGCTACGAGATCTGGTATTGATGCACTTTTTGGACGTCTTTCATGTGATTCGTCTTCAAGACTTGTACGACCACGTTTAGATTCAGCAACCTGTCTACTGTTCTAATTGAAGGTGAAGAATCCTTATACACCTTTAACAATCGTTCATGAATTTGTTTTGCTGCTACACCGTCCAAAAATAAGAATTTTGTCACGATATTCGACTTTGCCATTGTAAAAAAAATTTTGAACGCCTTTTATGAACACACGTGTTCATAAAAAAGTAGTACAATTTTTAGAAAACTAAAACGACGAACCTAATAGCGCCATCTCTTATCAAACGACAAAACTTATTGAACAACCTTGTGCATACGTATATACATATGTTCATTTTAATTCGTAAATATTATTTTATTGATTAAAAGTAATGAAGTGCCCTGTTTATTGTTTTTTTTTTCATTTATGCTATTTTGACAATAGTAATGTATTTTAAAATACTAAGAAATAAAACAACATTTCTATTTTTAAAACGAATATTCCATCTTTTTCTGCGCACACTGTAATATTCTTTAGTAATATTCATTTGTATAATTACTACTCAGATTCTGTGACAGCATACATACAATAACATTTAAGATGCTCTCGGATATGTATGAGAAATTTCATAATCTAATCAATTACAACTTTAAATGTAGAATTATTTCGAAATCTAATAAAAAAAAGTTTAACAAACGTTTAAATCGTTTTTCGAAGGTTACATTGCTTACTGAAATATATATTTCGTTGCTTCAAAATTCAATCTCCATGGTCATGTAATATTTTGTGTATGAAGTTCCCATAAACTAGGAGCATAGAGAACGTTATATACTCCTAGTTTATGGGAATAGACATTCAAGATAAAGTTTTGTTAAGTCGATGATTTATTTATATTTGCGTACAATTTAAAATTTTATCTACAATAAAAAAAATTATTGTTTATAGTATATTTGGTAATTCTAAATATTTTAAACATAAGTCGAATTTATGAAACTAATTATTTTGTATTAAATGTATTTTTAAAAATAATTATTGATTAACTTTGTTAGCTGTGGTTAACATAATTTTTTTTTACAATAACAAATCTTCGTGTTTTATTTTTATAGTTTACTACATTACCGCCTTATAGAAGTACTGAAGTAAGTGTAAATTTAGCACCTTTGTATATAATAACACCTACCTATAGGAGACCAGAACAAATAGCAGAACTTACTAGACTATCTCATACACTTATGTTAATTCCGAGTTTATATTGGTTAGTAATAGAAGATGGTAAATTTCAAAATCCTTTGATTTCGCAATTGTTAAACAAAACTGGATTACCACATTCGTACCTGATAGGTAAGTTAAATAAATATTCAAGATCATACACTATTATCCTTGTCTCAGAATAAGGAGTGATTCAAATATCCCGCTAAAGCGCGGAACACAGCTTAGAAATGTAACTAAAAATGAAACATAAACAGTTGTGAACTTAGTAGTTTGTTAACAATATTAGTCTCTTTCTTTATTATATAAAAATAAATGAAAAAAATTCATTTTAATGGAAGTATGATTGTGCAAACTTTACTTTTTCATATGTACAACCTATCCAAAAATAAGATTAAATATTATTTAAATAAAAAAATGCAAAAATGTAATTAAACGTTTACAGGTTATGAAAAATGGCGGATATCTGGCATTCATTTATCCATATTAAACTTGCCTGTTCAAGAACCAATGAAATCTCTTACTAATATGTACTATTTTGGCGCAATATTTGAATCACTCCTTCTTATTCTGAGACAAGGTATAACCAGTAACGCACTCAATATCTCGTCAGTTAAACAAGCAAATAAAAACGGCAATACAATTTTATGAGGAAATATTTAATTTACGTATTTTAAAATATTTTGCAAAAAGAAAATTAAATTCTTCTTTCCTATTTCGCGTGTGTTACTTATGTAATACATGGAAAATTTGAAAATCGAAAAACAAAATTTTATTTTCAATGGAATAAGCACCTTTTGACTTTATTAGTACTTTTATAGATTCGAAACTTGAACAATTATTATTAATTGTGTTAAAAATATTTCCTAAGTTTCCATTTCACAGCTATTCTAATAGATTACAAACCGTTAGCTCTGAAATAGTTTTTCATATTTTTGTCGAGATCATTCTGTTACGATTTGAGCGGTATGCTTTGGACAATTATCCTGCTGGAAAATGAATTGCTGACCAATCAAATTAACGCCTTTTAGCAGAATGTAGGTGGAGTTTCTTATTGGATAATTCAAATTATAATCAAATTAAATCTTTTATTTTAATTTGAAGCACTCAAGGGACATTTTTTACGACGATTCAGGAGCACACTGTTGAAGAATTATTGAAAATTAAATGCAATCTCCGGTGGTCCAAGAGGCCCATTTCCTAAGGAACATATCGATCGGTCTACCTGTTTCTTATATTCCCATACCCATTAGTTTAAAATTAAGGGCCAAATTCTTAGTTCGTAGTGTTTAAATTGTACGTCACTTAGTTTCCAAATCAAAAGATTGATTTTAATATGATAAATGTGTGCTCATTGAACATTTTTATTTCTTTCAATGCAAGTGAATAATATAAATCCTCTTTTATATCACACGCGATTCTCATTACATTAGTTCTGCTTATATGTTTAGAAATCGAGTATCTATGGATTCACCTTAGAGTGTAGTATTTATATTTAGCTGTAATCACAAACCAACATTGCAAAAACATTTACCACAACGTTCTTTTTTCTATATCTCAAGGTTGTAATTTATGTTAAAATATATTACGTAAAACGTTACTTAAACTACAATAGATTGTTATTGAGATGGTCGAAATATCGCATCCTGCAGTTAATTATTCGTAATATCGCTCTTTTCTTATTTCATGTATGTATATACAGAGTGCTTGGTAAATATGCACCAAAAAATTTAAGGAGTGATTCCTTGTGTATGTACTGTCGAAGGACCAATGTTTATTACTTTTATATCTAATTAAAAACACACTATGCATTTCTTAGAGTTTTATTGCACAACGCTTGTTATTACGTCGTCTCAACATATGCACACTCTCATCTAAATATTATGCGTATGAGCGCCCTCTGTTTATAGGGACTTCCGAAGTTTAACAGTTGATAGCGACCATATTGTTGAAGCTACATCTGTCCAATTAACTGTCATTTATTCAGTCTGTTTTGCCAAATTACCATGGATGAATATAGCGTTCAACAGCACGTGTAAATGATAAAATTGTTTTATCAAAATGGGTGTTCTGTTCGGGCAACGTTTCGCGCGCTTCGCCCATTTTACGACCGCCATAATCGTCCTACCGAGGCGACTATTCGCAGTGTGGTGGATAAATTTGAGCCCATTGGTTCAGTAAACAATGAACCAACACCCGTACGATGACGAAACGCAAGATCTGCTGAAAACATCGCCGCTGTCCGTGAGAGTGTGCAGGAGAATCCGTGGCAATAGATTTCGCGTCGCTCACAACTCACACACTCGGCTTTTCGTAGACTACAACTTGACGAATTTTGCGTCGTGACTTGGGCCTGCACCCGTACAAAATTTAATTGACCCAGGAGCTGAAGGTAAACGACCATAGACGACGACGTGTGTTCGCTGAATGGGCCCTGTAGCAGTTGGAAGCTGACCCTAATTTTCATCAAAAAATCATCTTCAGCGATGAGGCCCATTTCTGGATGAATGGGTACGTCGACAAAGAAAATTGTCGAATTTGGGACGATACTAATCCACATGAGATCCAAGAGCGTCCAATGCATCCCAAAAAAGTCACCGTTTGGTATGGATTTTAGACTGGCGACGTCATCGGTCCTTATTTCTTTGAGAACAACGTTGACCAGGCCATCACCGTCAACTGCAAACGCTATAGGTCGATGATTATAAACTTCTTTTGGCCTGCATTGGATGACATGGACACCAACGACATGTGGTTTTAACAGGACGGCGCTACGTGCACGCGAGATTTAAGGGCACGGTCGTCTCACGTGAAGATGATGTGAACTGACCACCGAGATCGTGCGATTTGACCCCGTTAGACTTTTTCTTGTGGGATTTTCTTAAGTCACAGGTCTATGCGAATAGGCCACAAACCACAGCAGTCCTCAAAGCCAACATAACCCATCCCATTGGTCAAATTCAGCTTAATTTGTGAGCCAGAGTCATGCAAAATTGGACATTTCGAATGCGCGTCACCCAGCGAAGCCGCGGCGGACATTTGCACGATATTATATTCCATACATAATGGCATCGATAGGCCTTTTAAACGAATAAAAAATGTCAATGATATCTCACACACACTTTGTTTTATTTAATTTTAAAGACAGGAGCGCTTAATGAAAAACTCGTTATAACTAGGCAATATAACTTAATATTTTATACCTTGGGTTACTCTAATAATAATTATCTTTGATGGTTTTTTAAAGATCTCTTCCTCTTGAAAGTATAGGGTTATAAAAATTTGTAATAAACAATATATCTATTTTTATTAACGATGATCTTCACGTATCTCACGTGAGTTCTTTGCGGACCATATTTTGTTTTTTGAGAATTTCGCCTTGCCAGTGGAAAGAGTCAGCGTTAGTAGCTGAGGCATTGAATCAATAGAAGCCATTGACAAAATGAAATTCGTAGAAAAAAATCGACAGAAAGAAGAGCTTTAATGCGTTGTATATAGTATGGCTATAATAATTATTATCTCAAAATGTTCTACACAGTCCAATTGCTTATATTCAAAACGTTTGCTTTGTAGCAGTATGTGGATCTTCCTCTACAATATTAAGCATATTTTTTTTTCATTACTGACATTGGCTTTCCTGACTCACTATTGAATACTAATCTAAATTTTTCTATCAGGAACATGACTATTAAGAAATCGTTCTCTGTACAACGGCCTAACTTTTAAAGCAATTTTAATAGTAAATCCATATAAAAAATGCACGTCAATCATCTCGGCATTCGTATAACTAACTATTCATGATGAATTGATGAGAACTTCTTCTACAAAAATTTGAGAATTGTACCTAAGGACATTATCTCGAAAACGGTTCAGATATTCATTTGAATGCAACGTATTTGGAGAATGTGTGCTTTTTAAAAGACTTTATAATCCTGTATTTTCGACAGCAAGCGATTTTTGAAAAATCAAAGATATAGTTATTCTTAAAATAGAGAATCACTCCTAAAATTTTTCGCACATGTTTACTAGACACCTGTATATATATATATATATATATATATATATAGTACTGAGCAAAAGAAAGAAGCACCTAACAATATTTTCCAAAATTTATTTCCTAAAACGTTTACTACGTTACTAATAATTATTGGATTATCCTTATATATCTTTCCAAGAACGATTCACCTATTAGTAGAAATATAATTACTGGAAGTTTCCAAGTTTATAACATCATACTTCCGCGTAGGAGTGAGATCGACCGCTTGATAAGAGAATTAAAGTAATAAATTTTATTGCACCACAATGTTCTGCAATAAAATTTTAAGGGAGAGTTATTTATCTATAAGATTTTGTTTTTAATTCAGCGGTAGAAACGATACAGAGCGGTTCCACACTAGAATTTATTTAGTTTCTTAATAAACGCGCCTACGAGTGAAATTTTCATTTTAAGAAAAATTTGTGAGCTGTAAATTGTTATAGTAGATAGAAAATGCCTAGAATAGCATTACTAGACAGGAATAAAATTATTGTTTGTTATTATTAGTTCCTTAAGAAATCTTAAGAAAGTTAGCGCAGAACTAACTCAAGATCTTGCGTGAACATCTGGTACTTCGGTACATGCTTCAACAGTAAGGCGATACTTGCTCATATTAGGCTTGAAGGGATGCGTGGCCGTGAGAAAACCCTTACTGCGACGAGGTAATAGACGGAAACGCCAGAGACCACGAAACTTGGGGATATAATGAGTGGCGACAAGTACTATGCACTAACGAATCTCAATATCAATTACTTGTATTTGTTAGACGACGCTCTGGTGAATCGTTATTGGAACCATGTTTACACTACCATAAAGCATGGAGGAGACAATATCTAAGTTTTGGGTTGTATTTCGGCAGCAGGTGTGGGTGAAATTGTAAAAATAGAGGGTAAATTACAATGGTGAGAAATACGGAACACTATTAGAGGAACATGACATACCATCAGGGCAGCGACTTATTGACAATAATTTCATTCTACAGCAAGACAATTATTCCAAGCATACCTCAAAACTTGTGAAAACTTATTTAACACAGCAGAAAGCAAATGGGGTATTGCAGACTATGATATGTCTAGCTCAAAGTCCTGACTGAAATATTATCGAGCATTTGTGCGATTATCTTGACAGAAAAAAGGGTGAAAGGGGGCCAAAGAACAAAAATGAACTATGGAACATACTACAGAAAGAGTGGTACAATATTCCTGAAAATTTTATTAATTCATTAATGGAAAGTCTACCAAGTTGTTTATGTTTAAATATCGATAAGTATTAGTTTTTATACATTAAAAAAAATTTCAGCTTGTGTAAGGTTATTATTTATCCTTTTATAATAGTTTCTTGTAAAATTCAAGAAGGTGCTTCTTTCTTTTACACAGTACCGTATATATGTATATATATATTAGTTTCTGGCTAAATGTTATTTTTCCGAAGTAAACAACTTTATAAATCTATTAACAACAATGATATAAATATATGTGTATCTAAGTGTCTGGAGTTTTTGCTTCTACTTCTCGATAAACCATTAAGTACTCTTTTTTCAATCGACACCTGTTTGAAATATCCAAATATTGCCCCCACCCCTTAAGAGATACGATACGATATTTCTTGAAAACATATTAATTATTTTGTTGTAATTTCAAATTTAAATAAACACGGTAAAAATATTGATTCTTTACTCATTCAGCTGACCTTGTAATTTACATAATAAGCAAGATAGCTGCGAAGAACAGACAAATAGGAACATCAAATGCATGCATATATTTATATAACAAAAAACAACCAAAATTATCGTCATGTTAAATAGAAATTCGCTCATAAAAAGCTGTTTGCGTTTTTAAAATTATATGAACGAGTTAAATTTTTATCATTCTGTAAATAGAAAAATATGAATAATTTATAAAAAACGAGAGATTAATTTGACGCTCTAATTTGCTTAATATAATTAACATGTTTATTAAATTTACAGTCTAGTTTAGTATTACTTTATAGACAACCCTTTTAACTTCAGTACAAAACACGAATATAATCCTTCCTTATTGTCACAGTGCTAAATGCGTTTTGTAAGATAAGATCATGTATCACAATGTACATACAGTTTGTAAAAAAAATCTTTGCACTTAGAGAAAAAATAAAAAAACTTCAAAAATGCATTGATTTCTAATTTAAATAACAAACTTTTTTATTTTTTTCACACAGTATTTTATAAACGTATGTTTACTACTGTGGGCAAGAAATACTACGACTTTTTAATTTAAATTTCGCGCGAAAACCCATTCGTCGAAATATTTTTTTCTAGGTTGGTATGACTGTCAGTGACATCTGTGCCAAAAGTCACATCAAAATAATCATTAGTGTTTAGTATACGCTTGTCTTTCTGAAGTACAAAAAGTACATTCGGCGATTTTTACAATGAGTGAAATTATTCCACAAAGAAGTTCCATTAAATTTTGTGTACGGAATCAAATTTCTGGTGCCGAAACGTTCAGAATGTTGCAAAAGGCCTTCGGTGATAATTGTTTGTCGCGAGCAAGTATTTTTGATTGGTACAAATTATTCAAAGAGGGTCGAGAACGCGTTGATGACGAACCACGTCCAGGACGGCCATCAACATCAACTGATGATCAACACGTCAATAGAATCAAGGAATTGGTGCTTGAGAATCGACGATTAACAGTCAGAGACCTTACTGGCATCGTTGGAATATCGGAAGGATCAGTGAAAGCCATTTCGAAAGATTATTTAGGCCTAAGAAAAGTGAAAGCACGATTTGTTCCAAAATCACTCAATTTTTTCGAAAAAACAGCGTCGCGTTGACGTCTGTGAAACAATGCTTTCCGACTGTCAAGACAAAATGAAAGGCATCATAACTGGAGATGAGACTTGGATCTACGCTTATGACCCGGAAACAGACGATCAATCGGCCGAATATCGTATCAAAGGTGAGCCGAAGCCCAAAAAACCACGTCAAAGCAAGTCAAAAATCAAGGTTATGTTGACAGTTTTCTTCGATTATCGAGGTGTGGTGCACTCCGAATTCCTTCCGACCGGCCAAACTGTCAACAAAGAATACTATTTGAGTGTTATGCGTCGTTTGGGCAATGCTATTCGTAAAAAGAGGCCAGAACTATGGACCGACAACTCTTGGTTTTTGCACCACGATAATGCGCCGTCGCATACTGCATTACTTCTTCGTGAGTTTTTCGCCAAATTTTCAACCAATATCGTGGCGCAACCACCGTATTCGCCTTATTTAGCTTCGTGTGACTTCTGGCTATTCAGCAAACTCAAGCGACCGCTCCGGGGAAACCGTTTTGAGTCAATTGAAGACATTAATTCCTGAAATTGACTTTAACAACTGTTTCGAGAATTGGAAGAAACGTTGGCACAAGTGTATTGGGGCCAGGGGGGATTACTTTGAGGGGGACGAAATAGATTTGGAAGAATAAATTAAGAATTTAAAAATTATGAACAAAGTCTTGCTATTTTTTGCCCACAGTAGTATGTCTATAATAATGAAAATATTCTAATGTAATATTAAAAAAGGAAAATAGTTCCATTTCTCTACTGTGAAAAAAATGTTTGCACACTTGATAAAATATTAAGTCTGATGTAAATTTTTGAATTTTTAGTGCTAATATTTTGTGTGTCCACCTTGAGCATTAATTACCGCTTGCAGACGTCTTCGCATTGATTGAATAAGCTTCGGAATATTATATTCTAACGGTATTTTGTCCCACTCTTCTTTAATGAACCTTATCAATTCGTTTTTATTGGTTGGCGCTCTTTTTCCTGCCTTTTTTTTTAAATGAACCCACAAATTTTCCACAGGGTTAATATCAGAACTTTGGGCAGGAGTATCAATATCTTTGGTGCAGTTGTATAATAACCAGGACCTACATAAATAAGATTTATGTTTTGGATCATATCTTGATAGCATTTGTATTTAAATTTATTCGAATTATCCGGGTCAATAGAACCGAATTATTTAATGCTGGCAGTCAGTTCGTTTTACAAAATATCAAGATATACTTCCTTAGTCATATTTCATCCAAAATCCTGATTACACTCCCTTGCTGGATATACAGTTCCATATCATTACGGACAGCTTTCCAAACTTTACTGTAGGAATAAGATTTTTATTTTTTAATGCTGTCAGAGGTTTACGCCAAACTCTCTACGGTCCGTCATGGTAATAAAGCATCATCGTCCCAGTACTCTGAAGGAATTGATATGTGTTCGGTGGCAAATTTTAATCTTTTTTCGATATTTTGAGCTGAGAGCTGGGGTTTTTCTCCTAGCCACTCGTGAAGAATATTTGTGTTTTTGTAACACATTTCGGATGGTTTCACGGAAACTACTTAACCCAAAGTCTTTTTCCACTTGAAGAGCTAATCCTCTAGTACAGGATTGCGGGTTATTGTAAATAGTTTTAATTATTTTGCTCTCAATTCGCCGCGTCACCTTTTTTGGCCTGCGTGTGGATCCTTTTAACTCGAGTCTTCCTTCTTTTTCAGCACGAGATATGATGTATATAGTTCTGATTTTGAGACAGAACATATCGGCGATTTCCCTGGTAGATTTGCTTTTATAGAAATTGAAATACACCAATTGTATAATATTTTTTGAAACTCGTTTTCCTGGCATTTTTTTATATTCAAATATGAGGTCACTTGTTGCATTAACGACAATCACTTTATTTCTAAACGCTTTTTTACCCTTTTCACATACCATTCCAGTTTTTTTAGATTTTTGTTTGTTGTCTTCATTCGATATACAAAGATTTTTTTGACACTTTTCATACTGAGTAAACTTCTTTTTTGAATGCCGTTGTTGTAATGTGTGTGCCTATTTGAAAAGTATTGGCGTCTTATAGTCGTAAACAAGTACAGTAACGGAATGTGTGCAAAAAAACAAATATGTAGAGAATTTGTTGGAATTCTTGAGTGAAGATAACATTTTACATGTTTCTTTTTCTGTGCAAAGATTTTTTTGACAAACTGTATATGCTTCCCATCTATTTAAACTTGTACATATTTATTCTCTGAATAGTGTCTGAACATTTTATAATTTTAGCACCTATGCCGGAAGAATATAAAAAGAAAAAAAAGGGTCCTAAACCTAGGGGTGTCTCAAATAGAAATAAGGGTTTAGAATGGGTTAGGGCGAATGCAAAAACAGGAGTTTTGTATTTCGCCGATGATGACAATACATATGATTTAGATATATTTTCTGAAGTAAGTGATAAGTTAATATTAACCAAGTCTTAGATTTCAATAATAAATTTGTAAATACATAGGATGAAATGATGTAATGGAAAAATACATATATCTTGTCACTGCAATTAATTTTAGATGCGCTCTACTAAGAAAGTATCAATGTGGCCTGTAGGTTTAATAACTAAATTAGGTGTTAGTTCGCCCGTTGTAAGAAATGGGAAAATAGATGGTTTCTATGATGGTTGGATTGCTGGAAGGACGTTTCCTGTAGATATGGCCGGTTTTGCAGTTTCCGTCGAGTTTCTTTTATCTCGTCCGAAAGCCATTATGCCTTTTAAACCTGGTTATGAAGAGGATGGTTTTCTTAAAAGCCTTAGTCCATTCACACCCCAGGATATAGAATTGCTAGCTTCAAATTGTACAAAGGTTAATCTGATGTTTTTTTGGAATATTAATTCTCAAGTACTGTCATGTTTCGGAGTAAGCACTTATGATTGTGACCATGGTTTTGTTATTAACACAGAGTTTTCGTATTTTGTGTACGTATTTCGAGAACTAAGTTGTCATCATCAGCAGATAATTAATCACAGTGTAGCACCTGCAAGTCCGTACCAGATTTATATCGTCGAAAGCCAAAAACACACTAACGGACATATTGTGTGTGTTTGGCTTTCGACAGGTACTGTGTGTTTGTCTCTCGACGATATAAGTCTGGTACGAACTTTGTTTCTGTGCAGGTTTTGCCGTGGTTTCAGATGCCACACTGTGGTTAATTATCTGTTGATGACGACAACTCGAAATACGTATAGAGGATACGAAAATTATTGTGAAAAGGGGTTATATTAACCTTAATTGATTATTCATTTTTGTTGTAATTTATCGAATATTTGCCTCGCAACTGCAGTCTATAGTTTATTGTTCGGGGTACCGAATTGTAATAAGATTGTGCTTAAGAATTAATGTAAAAGATTAACACAAATTAATATTGTTTGTTCACTTTTATCTTGTATTTTAGATACTTGTCTGGCATACACAAACGAAGAAAAACGATCCATCTCAGCCGCTTAATATGTCCAAGTACAATGATACAAATATTGTAGCTTTAAAGCAAATACTGGTATAACACGCGTTTCGTATAGAATGCCGGAATGCTTATGATAATAAGAAAAAAGACTGACATGAATAACCAGTATTGACTTTTTTTGCTTTAGAAAGAATTTTTTGTTTATATTACATGTATAAGCGTATACATACTTTGTAAATATATAAATTATACGATCTCTGTGCGTTAGACGAGATAATAAGGGTGATAAACATTTTATTTTTATAATCATCGATGTAAATTAAGTATATACTATAAAGTATACAATCTCATATGTATATTAAACATGTAATTGTCTGTATTTCTTAACATTATTATGTACCTAATAATACATTAGCTCTTATTTTCTCCTCATTTATTAATTTTTAAAAAGAACTATATATCTACATATATACATATATATTGTTCAGTAAATATGTAAGGATATATGGAGGAAGTCACCTGTTAAGGAGAAAAAAATCCGGTTTGAGGAAAGCGAATACGTCAAACTATATATATTGCACTCTTTCAGACAAAATTGTGTTGAAATTATTCATTTTAGTTATCCTGCAAAAATGCCTAAATTATTTTGTGAGTTGCTTAAGAATTTTGGTGTCGTTATCTTCTTTAAATGTGAACCCATTTTCTTATAGAAGCAATTTAAATGAAACGACGTAAATGTATTCTAAATACGTTTCACATTAGTTTTTCCTTCATCTTTACAGAAATCGTAAATTTTGTTGTCGCCAAAGTGCCCACACATTACACAATTAAGTTTTCTTTTATGTATCAGGACACAAACTCGTCCCCAAGAATATTTAAAATTTAAAAGGTGACTGTGGTTGATTAAATTCATCAACTAAGATTAATACCATCCCTTTCCACAATAATTTTCGTATTCTGTATGCGTATTTCATGAGCCTAACACACACTAGTGTGTTTGGGTCTCGATGGTATAGGTCTAGTACGGACTTCGCGTTTCTGTGTGGATTTTGCCGTAATTCCAGGTGCGACACTGTGATTAATTATCTACTGATGATGACAACTTAGTCGTCGAAATAACGTACAAAATTTAAACTTTTATTGTAACTCTTCGATCTGTTTCACCTATTCTGTAACACTAAACGTACCGAGATTTAATATGTATCTATTTGTACCGCAACCGGTCAGATGACCGGTCTCTAGATAAGGACTTTATTTTACCTGAATGAATGGAGAAATATTGATTTTAGTAAGGAAACATTGAATAAAGTAACTTTATAGGTAATAATTGAACAAAATTTTACCCTGAGGTACACCAGAAGATAATGGGAAAATACTAGACGAAAATCCATTATTAAATACATAACCAGTTCGACAAACCAGATACGACGACATTAGTCGCATCAGTGCAGGACAAAAGCCAAAATAACCAAGTTTAGTAAGGAAAATATTGTGGTCTATGGAGTCAAAAGCTTTAGAAAAGTCTGTATATAAAACATCAATCTGCTGTCGACTGTACATCGCCGTAGAAAGAAACTGAGTAATGCTCACTAAATTGGTGATTGTTGATCGCCCAGACACGAAACTATGCTGGTGACAAGATAGGAACGATCTAATCTGCCAGTAAATTTTACAAAATAAGATCTGTTCAAAAACTTTAGCAAAGTTGGGTAATACACGTATTGGTCTACAATTACTGATGTTCGATCTGTCTCCCTTCTTGAACACGGGTATAATCTTACTCAATTTCCAGACACTTACAGATTTGAGTAAAATTAAATTGTAAAGAACAGTTAAAGGATTCGCCAAAGCCACCGCACAATCACGCACAAGAAAGCTAGAGATGCGATCCTCACCAGTAGTCTCGTTAGATTTAAGTTTGGCTGCACTTAAGATCACATCATCAACCGTAACATGACCTAGACCACAAGAAGAATAATTACCGAAGATCACTGACTACACAGTTTCACTTTCACGGAAGGACTCTTCAGCAAACTTATTGACAGTTATGTCAGGCTGCGCAAGTTCGTCCTTTCCATAAATCGTATGCCCCGGAATTCTTGATGCCGAACGTTTGTCATTGAGAAATTTCCAGAATACTTTCGGATTATCCGTAATATTGGTTTCATCCGTGGCTGATAAATATTATAAGCTTGTTTAGTTTCCTACTTAAGTAGTTGTCAAAATCAAAAAAAAATCAAAAAGATCTCGATACGTTTAGTGTTAATTAGTGTTGCGCATCCACTAAATTATACTAATTCAGTTAACTACATGTTTTAGTATAGCAACTTAATCGACTATTTATTAATGTAGAAAAATATAATTGATGCGCATCCATAGACAATAGTTTTGTGTACGATTACTTTTTCATACATCAAATTACTTTCTTCTTTCTAGTCTAGTCTTTCTAGTTCTTTTAATATACGTTCCGAACAACTGAAGGAATTTACATTTCTCTCTAAAAGCAATTCGATATTATCGAAAAAAGTTGATGAGATTTCAAATTTTTTATGTTCTACATAAACAACAATTAGGCGATTACACAAACACATATTGAAAACTTGAATTCGTACTTGAGATTCGATTATATACACCTAATTCTCGTTTTACACGATAGATACGTTCCCAAAAATTCGTGTAAAAGGTGAATTAGGTGTAAACAACATTAAAAAATTCTTGTTTGAGTTCACTTAATTTATTTCGTGCTTACACATTTTAATTCATTAAATATATTATAAACAATAAATCATACTTTGGAAAAAGGGAAATTATATCTGAAATTCATTAATACAAAAAAAGTTAAAATATATATTAGAAATCGTGTTAAAACAAAACAATTCGTTTCTAGTGTACATTTTGGTTCTCAACGGTACAGAACGCGTACGGAGTTTGTTTTCGTACAGGTATTTTTCGCCGTGGTTTACCAGGTGCGACACTTTGCAATTATCTGCTGATGATGACAACTTAGTTGTCAAAATGCGTATACAGAATTACGAAAGTTAATGTGGAAAGGGGTTATATATCAACCTTAGTGATTAAGTTAATCAACCACAGGCTCCATCAAATTCAACTTCAAAGACAATTCGTGTAAAAAGAGAAATTTTTTTTCTTTTTAACTCGTGTTAAATCAAATTCGTGGTAAAAAAATTCGTGTAAAAAGAGAATTAAGTGTATGAAAATATGGTTTTTATTAACGTACGATATATATGTATCTCTCTATAATATGTGACTCCTTTTATATATAAATAAATCGCTCAAACTTTTATCTTCGTAGACTTTTAAAATAATAATATGAATTTTTCTTAAATAGAAATCGTAGTTTTTAGCGGATTTAAGATAAGATATTTACAAGTTGTCATGATTTTCGGTAATTTCAACAGATGGTATAATCTAAATATTAGCCAGATATCGAAAGAATTTACTAATTAATTGGTTAACATTCAAAAAAGAAATTCGATATTGAAAAATCGAGAAATTAATATATGTGATTTTCTAAACACGTCTTGAAACGAGATCAATTTCTAGAACAATCATTTACAATTGCATTTTTCCTCTTGCTTAGGTGATTAGTCAAAACTTGTAAGTGAAAAATAATATATTGTAGATTTAGGCATAGGAGCGATGAGTCGTCTATTCTAAAAGATTTTGGTGCTAACTTTAAAACTATTAAGATATAGAGATCCATTTCCAAAAAAAAAAAATTAAATATAATTAAATAATGCTTACTTTAGTACCAAATCATTCTAGAATTTCATAAAAAACAACGAGATTGTTCGAAATGTCAATAAATATGGCCAAAAAATTACATCACTTTGTACGTATTGTTGCATGTCGTTTTCTGTTTTAAAGACTGTTAAGGAATATGTATCCGACCTTATGCCATTTTTTTATGTTTTGGTTAAAACAAGGATTTCCAGATTTCTTTTAAAAATATACAAACTCCATTTACATTCATACATAACATTCTTTCACAAATAAAGAAAAAAATCGTAAAGGTAGTATGAATCGGCATTTTTTAAATGAATTAAAATTATTGCGTAGCAATATGCTTATGTAGATGAAGGCTAAAGGGTAAATATACGCGGAGGTACTCGAAAATAACCGAAATGTGAGCGCTGTGGGTGGGGCTTGCCTAGCACGTATTCCTACCGTTATGTGCGCGTGACGCAACTTGCCTTGCGTTCGATGCAGTCGGTTCTTTCGCCGAATAAAGTTGTGTTTTGTTATAGTGCATTTTTTTGTAAAAGCATTTTCGTTCGTCGTTTTTCGTAATGTCAGACTTATGTAAACAGCGTGCGGCTGTAAAATTTTGAGGCTTTGAACAGACTCCGTAACAGTGTGTGACAAAAGAGGCCCGATTTGTAGCAGATGGGTGCGTAACAATGCACCTGCTCGTACAGCCTTATCGGTCCTTTGCCCCTACGTCCTCTACTCACCCGATCTTGCTCCGTGCGAGTCTTTTTTGTTTCCACTAATAAGGAGAGACATGAAAGGACATCGTGTTAACGACGTGAAAGAGGTGGAAAAAAAACGATACAGCTGCTTCCAGCTATACAGAAAAACGAGTTCGAACAATGATTCCAACAATGGAATCTTCGATTAGAGAAGTATATTAAGTTAAATGGAGAATATATCGAAGGTTATTTTGTAAAAAAAAATAAAATAGAAGTTTTTACAGAGAAATTCCTGTTATTTTTGGGTACCCCCTCGTATAAATAAATAACAAATTCAAAATATTTGCAGTAACGAGTTACTTTTTATATTTGTGAATAATGTGAGTATCAATGAAAAGCAATAGTAGTATTAAGAAGTATTTTTCATTTACTATTATTACCGACGCATAATGGTCGATACTTCTAAATTGACTGTGACTGGAATGAATTTCATACTTAGTGTTTGTTATCCATGATATGTCACTTACGTCTACACTCAGGTGCAAAATAAAACTACTCTTTACATTTAAATTTAATAATTTCACTATTTCACATTGTTAGATTGTAGAAAAAGAGATATTTAAGCATAAAATTGAACATAGTAGTTGGAAATGATTTTCTTAAATCAACTTTAGTACCTCGTATTGCCTCTTACGCTAGTACCTGTTTTCGTGCCACATGGCATACAACGAAAAAAGTATAATCTTGCATAATAAGAATTTACGTTAAAAAATGTATTTATTCTTTTGCCAATTGCGGTTCAGTAATTTGATGAAATTGCACCCAATTTGTAAAAACTATAACCGATAAATGAAACACTAATGATTTGGTAATGATAAATATCAAATCAATATCAGATTTTAGTATGTTGTGTTTGAGAATTTTCTATGATTGGTGCATATTTATGTCAAATTCTGTCTTAAATGCGGTAAGATAGCCGTAGAAACACAAAATGTTAAAGAAAGTATTCGCGGTCGACGCTTTGGATTAAACACTAACTTCTGACTGGTTTAAACGTTTCAAGAATGGCAGTACATTGACGATAAACGTTCCGGACAACTATTAACCAGTATTACACCAGAATATGTCGTTGCTGTTCGGAATGCAGCTGAGACGATACAGAATTCTATCGTGACATCCTAAGCTGACCAAGGAAAGTTCAAGAGAAGAAGCGCAGGAACAAACGCAAAGCTACATACTGTAATGAATAATATCATATCTCCCTCTCTCGACCAATACATAAATGTATTGACCGACAAAGCAAGAACGCTTCTATCTTACAGATCGGAGACTATGTTTCCAGTGTATAATAGACAGAAACTTACATCTAGGCTTTATGCCAATTAAAGAATGTTAAAAAGGAATCATTCTATTATTAATAACACCCTATCAACTACATATGTAGTTGATAGGGTGTTATTATATATTATAGGGTGTTATTAATAATAGAATGATTCCTTTTTAACATTCTTTAATTGGCATAAAGCCTAGATGTAAGTTTCTGTCTATTATACACTGGAAACATAGTCTCCGATCTGTAAGATAGAAGCGTTCTTGCTTTGTCGGTCAATACATTTATGTATTGGTCGAGAGAGGGAGATATGATATTATTCATTATTTTCTGTATCGAAAGATATGATAATACTCTGAAGGAATCGTTCATTAATAACACAAATCAACCTGACGATTCGTGTATTCGATGAAACATATGTAGTTAATAGGGTGTTATTAATAATAGAATGATTCCTTTTTAACATTCTACATACTGTGTTTATCATTTCAGTATTTCTTGACGAAAAACGATATGGCCATTGTTCCATATTCAGCCTACTCACTTGACTTGGCCCCTTGCGACTTTTTCTCTAAAAGCGGAAACGTAAAGATTTGATCCAATAGAGAAGATTAGAACTGAATCGCAGACATTGCTAACATATCAACAAATCAAGGCTTCCGGAATGCATTCCTTTCTTGGCAAAGATGTTTATATTCTCAAGTGGACTACCTTGAAGATGAATGAAGTCCTGGTATTCTGTAATTATATTTATCGCTAAATTTCAAAAACTTTTGGCTACCACCTCCTAGTTCTATCTAAATCTCGAATGTACATTCTGATCATCATTTATGCGTTTGCTTCAGTCTTTTTTCTTCTCCTATTTAGTTAGCGCAAATTCAACAATAAAATGTAGAGTATTCGAGAGAATCATGTCACTACTGGGAGATGTACTAATTTCGATTCAGGTTCATGTAAATAAGTTTTTAAACCAAACCAACTTTAACTTCAAAAAACTCTGTTTACTTGTAAATTTCTTATTTATGCTACTTCTTTTAAATTAGATCACAATTTTTGAGTATCACCGACGAATATTTATACCAATTAAACCCGAAAAATTTCTGTCCTTCTTACTTCCTTCGTACATAAAATTATAAAAAATTTATAATAATAATATTTTCTCAAAAATGAAGAACATACTTTTATTAGTTCAAAAATGCCTTTATTAAAACTGTCTTTCTTATGACTTGACTGCATATGTGGACTTATTTTTTAGCCGTCATTTTCAGACAGTCTTTATGTTTCTCGTTGTACCTTGAAACGAACTGGTGTCAGCGTCTTGCGACGATTGCTGGGGCTTTTATTTTCGATAAATATTTTTCATAATTTATACGAAAAATTAAAAAATGTTTTTCTTTTATGTGTGGATACTTTTCTCTGAGATGAGTGGATGCTGTTTAAACTCTCGTAACCAACATTTATTAAGTTTATTTTTCAATTTTTTTTGAGTTTATGCAAGTGTTTTGAAGTTAATACAATTAACGAAACACCAGACAATTGCCAACTTTATATACACAGAAAATGTTACATATAGCAATAAAATTAGCTCTGTAATGTAAATGAAGTTTACTATTTTCGAACGAAATCAGTAGCGTATCTAAAGTCGCGCATATTAGGATCGACGGATAATTAAATTTGAATCATTTTAGCAGTTAAATTATTCCTTTTTCGTTGCTCTTCAACAATGCTATAAATATGTATTGTTCTTTACAAGCAATGGATAATAAAAAGGTATGTATTTTATAAATTCATGCTCGTTTACGCTACTGGTTTCAATTGCATAAACTTAATTCCGAATATGCAAAAGACTACTAGTAAAACGTGAAAAACGATCTCAGATAAAACGTAACATTTACATATAAAATATAAAATTAAATTAAGTACACAATGAAACGTTGAAGATAAAGCCCGTAATTTTGCTTACTTCTAAAACGTAGACTGATTAACAGTAACAGAGGTACATGTATATACAATCTAATCTAAATATATCTCCAAAAAGTATATACGAAAGACCAAATTCGCATAATACGATTGTATATTTAAAATTGTTGTTATTACAACCTTTGAAACATTCCTTAAATTCACCATTTCAATTTTTGAAATTCTCCTCATATAAATTAACAGACAGTTTTGGCTCCAGAAACCGGAAAAAAAATCAAATTGTCGACACTGTTAATCAGCATTTCAGACAACATTTAGCAGTAAATGTTGTCCAAAAGATGTGAATGAAAATCATTAACAAGGAGTAAGCGATCATAATCAACACCACAAAGAGGAGCTAGAAATCTTTATCAGCATTTACCTAACTTCCAAATGCTAGTACAAGTAGTAAATACTAAGATATAAAATGTTTTAATGTCTATGACCTATACGAACATCTAAAAATTTGTAAATTTATTGGCATGGATTGAATTAGCATGTCAAACATTTCATAGGGAGTCATATCTCATTCCTCCTTGACAGCAATTCGTGATACCTGAAGTGTTCTTGATGTTATATTTCGTGCAGCAACTCGTCTTTCCACAACATCTCAAGCGTATTCTTTTGGACTACCATCTGGGGAATTGGAATTGGGTTCGCCCAAAATCAGAATACCCCAATTATATGGCTGCAACGTAAATCTGGATTAGTAGCCTCGCAATGACGGCAACAAACTCACTTCGAATCTGAGTGCCATTAAGGGGGCGATTTCTGTATGACAATTGCGGCAGGTATCAATTGTCTCTTAGTGTTGCCCGACATTGCTATCTATTGCCTTTATCGATCACTTCCAGTTTTCAAAAAGCAATTCTAAAATCTAGAAATTACACTTTGACTAGTTACAACACCTCCAAGTTTCTACCTCTGACAGATGGTGATGTGTTTCCAAGAAGTAATGCTTCTTTCTAATCACAAAAATGAACTTTTTAATACTAATTGAGGAGCAGTGTTACCAGCAACATAAATTAAAAATAGTACAAATGTACGCTTTAACGCGTGCTTAAACATGTTAAGATACGTCTGTGTATATGTTATACTAACTGTCACTACTTTTTATTATCAATTATATATATTATATGTCCATTAATTATTTTTAGTTGTAGCGTTTTAGCGATAATTGGTGTGATCTAGAATAAGAAACTCAATTATTTTATTTTACTAGTCCAGTAGAAAATAATATCTAAATTGTGCACCAAATTTTGATGAGATAATAGTAGAAATATTTTTAGATCATCTGATGGTAGGCAAGTGATCGTAATGTATAATATTATACACACAAAATTCGTAATGGGCCAAACATTTTTACCTTATAAAACACCACGTAAAGCAATAAAACTGTTAGAGCTATAAGTATTTAAGTTCTATTGTATAAAAAGTATTCTATTAACTGAATAGTATAAATTAGATGTCTAATAAATAGAATATTAAATTTAATTTCTTATAATTGTATATCGATAAATGTCATATGCTGTCTTTTTCTATGAACTTATTTAGTCGTGATGTACCAAAACTAAAAAAATTTTCGAGAAGTTTGCGTATTTTGCACCTGAATGTAGTTGCTTATTGCTTAGTGTATATAATAAAATTAGCTTTACATTTACTATAATCTAAACTATTTAATAATTTTAAAACAATTTGTATATTATATGCACAAAATGGCGATTGATAAAATTATAGCAATGTATTTAAAAATTTACGCTTAAACACTTTAATAGGAATATATAGTAAATTATTAGCCAAAATTCAATTAATAAATCAGTCCTAGAATATCCCCATAAATGTAATTATGAATTTAAAATCTCACTTTATGGTATAAATACAAAATTACAATAAATAAATACATATTCGAATTTTCTTTTATTAATTATTATACGCGTGTATATAAATAATTTTAAACTGGTTATTTATTGTCAATCTTGTATTATATACAGTCTGGTCATGATATTTTATTAATGTCGCGCCGAAGTATTTTACATTCAATAAGCAATATACTGTGTTAAAACGTTAATGAGACGCAATATTTAAGTCTTTCAGGATGAAATACGTTATTTCAGAAACGCACTGTTTTATTTAAATTCATATAAGCATCGTTCGTATACAAAACGGTTGCACAAAAATGGTCAAGTTCCATGTTTCATAGAAAGTAGATGTTTTTTTAAGGGTTAATTTTTAGTAGTTACTTTTGTGATAGAACTTAATTATGCCGCAGTTCTTAACATATCATCAATTCTCTTTTACTTGTAATGTAGAAATACTCGTGATTAAGGAGTAATAGAATTACAATGCACAAAATTAAGATTTCTAGTAAAAAACATCTTTTTATGTTACCGTGTATGTTGAAATATTGTTTTGATTAAGTAATGATTAGGTCTGTCGGAGAGCTTTTTGCCTTTTTTTAAATAATGCTAATATTCTTTTATATTTGGTTTGAATTATTAATTTTGCCTATCGGTGGAATAATCACCAATCAATCTTTTTTCGCTCATTGATACTCTAAATCCATGCTTTCCTCGGTCTTTCGTGGTCAGGTGCAGCTACTGTACATCATATGCTACAATAATCGCGTTGTTAAAAGTGCTCAAGGAAATGAGAATAGGATTTGCTTTGCGTTTCCAGCTTAATTCTTCCGTATTTTCGAAGTTGCCAATACTCTTTTTAACATTTTTTCATAAAATGAGAAGCCATCGTCATAATTTCCAACTTAAAGAACCGGAAGGTTCCAGCAGGAGCTTTCCACATTAACAATTTAATAACGTTTCAGTTTTTAGAGATCTGAAAACTCGCTTTTCACTCCGTATCAGGATAAGGTGCAGGCAGCTACTGTACATCATATGCAACAATAATCGCGTGGCTAAAAGTGCTCAAGGAAATGAGAATAGGATTTCCTTTGCGTTTCCAGTTTAATTCTTCCATATTTTCGAAGTTGGCAATAGGCTTTTTTGGATTTTTTCATGAAATAAGAAGCCATCGTCATAATTTCCAACTTAAAGAACCGGAAGGTTCCAGCACGAGCTTTCCACATTAACCATTTAGTAACCTTTCAGTTTATAGAGATATGAAAACTCGCTTTTCATTCCGTATCGTTTGCAGAATTAGGTGCAGCTACTGTACATCGTACACGACAATAATCGCGTGGTTAAAAATGCTGAAGAAAATGAGAATAGGATTTGCTTTGCGTTTCCAGTTTAATTCTTCCGTATTTTCGAAGTTAGCAATAGGCTTTTTTAGATTTTTTCATAAATTGAGAAGCCATCGTCATAATTTCCAACTTAAGGAACGGGAAAGTTCCAGCAGGAGTTTTCCACGCGTGGTTAAAAGTACTCAAAGAAATGAGAATGCGATTTGCTGACAGATCTAAGGTTCGTTTTCAGTTTCGGTGCTCATTTCTTGAAATTTTATCGCCGTATAGACATATTACAATCTATACAGTCCTCACAACCCCTAACACTTATAGCCCTGTTAATACCTTTTTTAAGCAGTTTTTAAGGTTGAGAATCGCAATACAGCAGCTGTTTAAACATTATTCTTAATATTTTTCGGTGACACTATATTTAGAAATGCAGGACGTAGCAAAAATTTCTGATTTTCTATGTGTCACCTGAGGTTTAATGTCACCAATTTGGAACAAGTTCTTTTGAAGTTGCTACGTCCAGACATGCCAATTGTTACATATTTGAATTGCTGTGTTTTCTTCACCATCAAATGCACAGTACTTTTTAAATTTGCTGTTCTCAAATCAGAGCACGATTACTTTACATTAGTTAAGAGAAGTCTCCCATTTTCGCATTTGTTCATTTTTATGTTAAAATCAATACATGCAAATTATGTACGTATATATTTTTATATATGTATTTTGTTTTGACGAGTTATTAATACCATAATGAAAGTTTTAAATAAAAGCAATAATTGAAGGATTAACAAGTAATATATTACATAGTAAGCGAAATACTAAAACGAGAGTATTGTATAATTAATAAATATCTGTTAATATTTCAAATTTCCTATTTAATATACTTGAAAAAGAGCCTATATTTGTATGTACATATACCATGTGAACTAATTCTTGAATAGCTTCTAGGGTTGCTTTGTTATTTACGTTTCATATTCGAGGCTTATTTCTGCTGTACCTTGTACATACCATATATTGTATTATGAACACATTAATTCTATTTTCCTACGTTTCAGTATTCTGTTATTTAACTTTATTACTCCTTAATTATTGTAGTTGCGTTTTAAAAATAAAAAAAAAATTGTGTTCGCGGCATAAATATGGCTACCTTAAATCTAAAAAGAATCTTTGAATTATTTTATAATGCAAATAATAAAAATGTATAGTATTTTTCAAGATAATAAAATTTAACTTATGCCTTTACAGAGTCTTATTTATATCCTATTGAATGTTCGCAAATTTGTCTCAAATTAAAACTGTTTTGTTTGTTTCATTTAAAAAAAAATGTTTCAATAGAGATAACATATGTAAGGTGTATAAACAATATTTTATCGTACATACACCGTCATGGAACGTCGTGTTTAATTATAAAGTTATGTGAAAATGTGTACTCATCAACCTGATATTGTTTTTATATTCACTACATTACATGAAAAGATCTATCAAAGGCGGATTCTTATGAAAATGTATCTGGAATAATATAATTTGATAAGACAAGAGATATTGATGTGCTCATAAATAAGAAGATGCGACTATTTTTTAATGAAAATTATGCTGTTAGTAAAAAGTATCTGAGTTTCTATGATCTTTGGGAATTAACGTTGTAACATTTTGTTTTTCCTTAAAAATTCATGTAATGATAGCAAGTATCTAAAAATGTTCGCGAGATTATGTTCGATGTAAATGAGTCGTTTAATCTTGTTGGTACTTGTCATGTGTGTTTGTTTACGCGGAGTATTAAACACTTGCGTCAATTTATCGATAAATTTTGTGGCAACATAATCTTTTGATGTGATTATTTCATTTTTTAAAAATATCTTTTGAATTAAGTATAAACTGGATTCAGTTGCAGAAGTATATCGCAAGATACGCACAACGCTTTAAGAAGATAAGTTAAACGAACAGACTGCACAGAAGCAGTTTAAAAAATTTTCGGCTGGTGATGAATAACTTAAAAGTGTACAATAGTTGGACAGACTTTCCTTAATCTGTGATGAAGGTTTGCGAAATTGAGCAAAATTCCCAATTAATGCAATTGCATTTTCTTCAACTGGGAAAATAGTGATTGCTGAAGAAATGGATGCCGCGTACATTAACAGATGATAAAATTCAAAGACTAATAATTCTTTCTTTCTTTTTTTACGCTATAAAAACACACTCTTTTGGATCTGCAATTACTTAATCGCAAAAATGTTGTTTTTTTGGAAATATAATATACGACCGACTTAAGATTTTGCTTCATCTCCGTATTCTTCCAATAATTTAATACTTTTTTTTCACACTAGATAATCACAGAAATTCCACAGAAAAGTAGATGTCAGCGCAGAGGTGGTAGGTGTTTTGCTTCAAAAAGAAAACATTCTACAAAAACGGAATTTACAAACTCTCATAACGTTGAAATTTTGAACGTTGTTACATTGATAACTAAATTGTTTCTGGAAATTGCTTTTCTAGTTTAAATTTTAATATACAAAATCGCAACTGTTCATCTGATATAGTTCTATTGGTCAATAGCTATTGATAATCCGAAAGTAAACTGTCTATCACGTCTTAGATAGTTCTAAATCCATATCTAAGTCGTTAAACTCTATTGAGATGATTAAGTGTTTCTTGTCATAGTTTAACAATTATGCTATATCACCCTCGATTCATTCTACGTTCTGTGCATAAAGTTATAATTAGTTTATGGACTAGTAAAGCGATGATAAATTTAAGTAACTAATTTCTTATTATCTCATAAAAATTCATGTACGGTCAAGTAAAAGTTTCAACTCATCGAATAGTTTGCTAATCTCGTCAAATCATTGGATTTCCAAATAGCATATCGTTGTTCATTCTATTAAGCCAAGCTTTTAAAGTAATTGCCCAAGACTTGTTCTATGTTAACAAACTGTAAATTCAATATATACAGTACCGCTCACTGAAGTTTGGCCAACCAGAGATACATACGCAGAAAAACAAAGAAAATATAATTCCACCAAGATTTGAAGATAATGGAAGCACGGTATCGGGGTAGATGGAATGTACATATTATGGCTGACTAGTGTTGGACTATCAAGTGAGATTGTCCACAGATTGAACACCCCAGGAAAATCTACAAGTGAAAATTTTTACCTTAATATGTATGTTTGCTGTTTGGTAAAGGAACTTGTATGAACACAATTTTATTTACAGAAACTAAATATAGCCTTTGTATGAATAAAATTATTTTCTGTGAACAGTATATTTGATAATTTTTTCCTTGAGACAAAGAGAGTGTATCCCGTAACTTAAAAATTTAACGTGATAGACAAAAACTAAAGTCATTTTTGGATTTAGATGCCAAAAGTTAGTCAGAAACAAGTATCAAATCTAGGTCAACGAAATTTGTGTTTCCCAGTGTAATATACAATGCCTGACTAAGTAATCGTTCCGAAAATTTATCCCTTTGTTAAATAGAACCACAAAATCTCGAAAACAGGTAAAAGCCTTATACAGAATAATATTTAGTAGCACTGTTCTAACAACTGTGTAATTAGTTTGCAAGTGCTTTTACTTAACATTGGCTGTCTTAAAGTCTTAATAATAGTCATGGAAAATTGATTGGTGTTGAAAAACGACGTGCCATTATTGTATTGCACAAGGAAGGCTATGCAAGTCGGCAAGTTAGTGAAGGACTAAATATTTCAAAATCTACAGTCAATAATACTATTCGTCTGCATTAAGATACAGGGAGTGTTGTCTATCTCTAATTATTACGGAGGCTGATGATATGGTTGTTTACAAGAGGGTAATCTGCACAGACGTGCAGCTGTGCGTAAACCAAAAATGTTCTCTGGACTGACGAATCGAAATTTTTGCTATTCGGACATCGAGTTTTTGTTAGAAAGTCCCGCGATTGCATTGTATCAACTATAAAGCATGGTGATGGTTTCATTTTAGTCTGGTATCATCTGGTGTGCGCTTAATTTGAGAAAATTTTATATTTACGCATAACAGTGATCAGAAACATATTGCTAAAATATGTAAAGATTATTCGGTACAAAAGCAGATAGAAAACGTTTTGCAAATTATGACGTAACTGCCTCTAAGCCCGGATTTGAATTCCAACGAGTTGTTGTGGGACGAATTCGTTGGAGTGTCAGAAAAATTAGTCCTACTTCGAAGCAATACCTTTGGAATACACTACAAAGCGAATCGAATAATGGAATGAAACAATTGCATAACTAATCAGAAGAATGTCACATGTTGTTGGAAATATTTTTATCGTATTCACTGAGATTTTTTAGATTGTATAGCATTTAAAGATTGCTAGCTTATTCTGTCGTCTCTTTCTAGTAATTTTTTAAATAAAATGAATTTCGTGAAAAATGGAATTAACGCGCGGAAATTTTCGAACGAGTTTTTACAATTTTAAAGACGGTCTCACTCGATAAGAGTCTTCGCAATAAATAAGCGATTGTTTGGCGATGAAGCACCAACCTTGGCGACTGTTTCGCTCAAAAACGAGTATCGTGAGGCATGGCCTGCCACTGCAATCACTCCAGAAAATATCGACGCCGTGTACAACATGATAAAAACAGACAATCACTGCACATACAGAGATATTCGGGCATCATTGGGCATAGGTATGACCCAAATCACAACCATCCTGCATGATCATCTTGCCGTCAAAAAGCTTTGCGCTCGATGGATACCACACAGTTTAAAGCAAGCTCAAAAAAAGCACATGTGGATTGGTGCAAAAAAATGCTTAAAAATTCAACCGAGGTCGAGCAAAATCATTGTACGACAAAAGACAAAATGTGTGGATCTAAATTTGATACCCTGGAAGCGATTGTGGAAGCCTACGAAAACTTCGTATCTGAGGTGATTGAAGAACAAAGACGGTCTTACACAAGAGTGTTCGCAATAAATAAGCGATTGTTTGGCGATGAAGCACCAACCTTGGCGACTGTTGAGCGGTAGTACAACGAGTTCTAGTGTGGACGTGTGTCGCTCAAAAAAGAGTATCGTGAGGGACAGCCTGCCACTGCAGTCACTCCAGAAAACATCGACGCCGTGTACAACATGATAAAGACAGACAACCACTACACACATACAGAGATATTCGGGCATCATGGGGCATAAGAAAAACCCAAATCACAACTATCCTGCATGATCATCTTGCCTTTAGAAAGCTTTACGCTCGATGTATACCACACAATTTAACGGAAGCTCAAAAAATGCGCATGTGGATTGGTGCAAAAAATGCTTAAAAAATTCTACCGAAGTCGAGCAAAATGAGTGTACGACATAGGTAAAAGCAAAATGTGTGGATGGAAATTTAACACCCCGGAAGCGACTGTGGAAGCCTACGAAAATTTCGTATCTGAAGTGATTGAAGAACAATGAATACAATGTTTTGAGAACTGGTTCCATCGAATGCAGAAGTGCATAGATCATAAAGGTGAATATTTTGAGAAACAATTAAAAAAATGGTTAAAATAATTGATTTTTTGTGTATCATCCGCAAAATTTTCAAAGCAACGTACATACTCGTATTTAGGTTTATTCCAATTAATTTGCATTTTTATATATCTACGCGTAAATTTTTTTGACGGTTTGTTCAATTTGACTGGTTCTTCAAGAGAATTGTTATGAGCCTACAGACTGCACTTCATTAACAAACAGATGTCATATACAAACATATTGGAATTAACTCTTTTTTACAGATAGTGTGCAAATAATCTCAGGCTTTAGTATATAGCAGAGATATTCGTGGCACAGCTTAATTTCAGTATATTGCCAAAAACACTTTTTTACCGAAACATTCATTTACCTGTCCTTCAAAATACATTAGTATTTTTTCCAAATTGTTCAAAAGTTTGTTATTGCTAACAATTAAAATATTGATTCGTGTTTATTGTTAGTAACGTTTATTACATTAATAAAAATACAAAATCTTTAACTTTACGATATTCGTATGAGGAATTATGTGTTTTAAATTCATTTTAATACAAGGAAGGAATTCTGACTTATTTTTTTATGTCTGTTGAAGTGTATAGATCATATATGTACTTAAATTTCTGGGTATAAGCGATCACATGAGAGAAGTATGCGATGTACTTATTATAAATCGTATTAATGATTCCATATTATGATAAAAACAATATAACAACCAAATACCGATAAGATATACTATCAGTTAAGATAGAAAACGTTTTTATGTACTAGACAAAAAGATGATTTTGTATTGTTGGTGTCGGTGGATTAGATAATTTGCAAAATGTTTCCTTCTGACAGAAACGATCGTGATTTTCCAAGCAGTTTTATTGACGATAGCACAGGTAAATTCAGAAAATATCTTAAAATTACTACCAGGTTATATTAATAATTTGAAAAAAAAAATAAAGAAAAACACTGTCAACTTTCAAAAATTTTGCACAACTTGTGGCAATATTAAATCATTATTTAATACAATTTAACTTATCATTGTAACACGTTCCTAATTATTGTGTTTATAATTTATCTAAAATTCCTTTTTTTAGAATATTATTCTGCTTTTAGAATACATAGATTTGCCAGTATTCAATTCACCAACACCATCTTTGAATCATATTAGTCAAAGTAAGTTTTTTAATTTTCGTTATAACATTTCAATAAATAAAAACAAAACGGTACAAATGCAAGCGATTGCATACAAAAACAACTCTGCAAAGTAATAAATTACATAATAAATAACACTGGATAACAATTTACTATGCTTAATGTTATAGTGATACTACTAGTAGATAATGCAACAAATGTATATAAAGATAATGATTCATGCTTACCTGTTGTAGATTGTTTTTGTTGTGTTAATTAGTATAATAGTTTGTATTTACGAATCACAAAAAGTATTTCGCATTATTTGATTTTACGTTATGTTTATTCAGTGTTATATATACAGGATGTTTCTAAACTTCATGCCCTTTTATAAAATCAACTTTAAAATTTTATTTACAAAAGAAAAAAATTATATATTAATGTTTAATATGTTCCATCAAATATGACGTAAAATAGATCAATTTTATTTTAAGAAATGATAACAACAATCTCGTTCGTCATCTAGTTTCTATTATGTGTGGTAGACTTTGTTCATTAAAAAATAATATAAACCTTTTCTTGTAAATATTTACTACAATAATTTACACTTATGCACTTCCAGCGTTCCGCATATCTCCATATTGAAACCCTTATTATTTCTAATACTATTCTACGAGGGTAGTTTGACAAGTAGTGAGAATGGAAAAGAAAATCGAATTTTTTAAATACAAAATAATTTTTATTTTTCAATATATTCTCCTAAAAGAGCAATACATTTACTCCAACGGTGCCCCAATGCCCTTTACCATCTCTAAAATGCGATTCCGGAAGGCTGGCAAAATACTCATTTACGAAGATGATAAGTTCGTCGTTAGACGAAAATTTCTTTCCACCTAGTGCCGTTTTCAATTTTGGAAAAAGGTGGAAATCGGAAGGGGCTAGATCCGGCGAACAAGGCATGCGGTACTAATTGAAAATGCAACTCGTGGATTTTGGACATCGCAACTGTGCTGGTATGCGAGGGAGCGTTGCTTTGCTGAAACAGAATCTTTTTTTACCATTCCTGGCCGTTTAACGCGAATCTCAACATTTAGTTTTTGTAGAAGTTCTGCATAATATTGTCCGTTTATTGTGGCACCTTTCTGAAGGTAATCAATGAGCAAAATGCCCTTTGAATCCCAAAAAATTGATGCCATCACCTTGTTTGCCGATGAAGTGGTTTTCGCTTTCTTTGGAGGTGCAGAACCACGTTCTAACCATTGTTTCGACTGTTGTTTAGTTTCGGGTGTACTGTAGTGTATCCAAGTTTCATCGCAAGTAACAAATCGCCTACAAAAATCAACCGGATTCCGCTTATGAAGGTCCAAACACTCACTGGAAATGCGCGAACGAGTGAACTTTTGATCAGTTGTAAGCAATCGCGGCACCCATCTTGTCGAAAGCTTGAAAAGGCCCAATTCTTTAGTTAAAATGTGGTGTACGCGTTCTGTTGAAATGTTTAGCATGTCTGCTATCTCTCTCACTTTGAGTCGTCGATCTTGCGTAATAATATTATGGATTTTTATAATCATTTCCTTAGAAGTCACGATTTTGGGTGCTCCAGAGCGCGCTTCATCAACACAGCTTGTTCTACCACGTTTAAATACATTTACCCATCTACATATTGTGGCGGATGATGGAGCAGATTCACCTAATGTTTCCCGTACCTCATCTTTTATTTCGGTAGCTTTCATACCCTTAATTACGAAGTATTTAATCGCCGCACGATACTCTGCTTTTTCCATTTTAACAAAACGACGTGTTGCTTCTTTTTCAATCAGCTGTCAAAAATAAACTAATCAACCGATTTATCTAAATATCGGAATGTAAACATGTAAATATGCAACCTAAATTACAGTGCATTTGTTTTACCAGTTAGAGCGCCACCTGTGTGTTATTCTCACTACTTGTCAAACTTTCCTCGTAGTATCATTTTTGATATATTAATTTAATAAAAAGTTTCATTGAACATCTCCATATAATTTTATTTTTCCATTACAAGATTTCTGAACATTATTTTTTTCTCAACCCAACTCAAGGTTTGTTGTTCGTCGAGATATCTTTTTCTTCACTAATGCAGTGATTGTTAATAATACCTTTAAACGAAAACGACGTTTATAACGTGATTCAATACTTTGTGCTTTTTATGAGATTAAAGTATCATTATAATAATCGTCAATAAAATTGCAATATAGTAAAGTTAAGTATTCAATTTCTATTAATTTTTTAAAATTAAGATTTATGAAAGCATCCTGTAACATTATTATGGCACAAAATAAAAATATCCAGAAAATATTTTACCTGTACGAAACCATTTACCATCTTTACAGCTACACCATTATATGAACCCGATCCTCCAGTAACGTCGCAACCTCAAAATGTTCATGGTATAAATAACCACGTAATAATCATGAAAAAGTTTTTAAATTGCCTAAAACATTTTAGGTCCACCTGCTCCTAGAAGACCTATACCAGTTTCAACAATTGATTGGCAAAGTACAAGGGAAAATCAGTTTGTGCCGAGAAACGGTCTAGATTTTCTAGACGGGGTTGAAAAGCTATACATACAACAAACTGTAGAATTAACAGAGCGTAAGATGATGCAATATTCCTGCTTTAAAATACTAGAACTCATCTCGTTTTCTTCTAGTACTAGCCAACGTTGACTCGGAAAATAGATATACTATAAAAGTGCCCATGGGCGAAACATTATATTACGCTAGTGAATCTTCGACAAATTTTCAAAGATTTTGCTTTGGCCCTAATAGGTCATTCGTAATGAGACTGTACGATCAGACTCAACAAGAAGCGTTGCAATTCAGAAGAAGGCTGGCTTTTGGTAACTGTTCTTGTTGGTGTTATCTTCAGGTACATTAACTTAAAATACTTAGAGATATTCAAAAACATTATCAATTACAAGCCGCCCTCTCTCATTACCTTATATTACATAATATAATATGAGCCGTAATAAATCATATTACATCATATGTATTCCATCCTTACGGGTTTCATTTTTATGGATTCAGTTCAAACTTATTTACAGGATGATTTAAATAGATGGACATAATTTTAATGGACTATATTTTCTGAAGTATGTGCTGTATATGAATTCTGTAAATTACATTTAATTATATATACGACTGCACGGATAACATCTAGACGGTAGCTCAATTCGTCTCAGACTCGGAGATCAGGAGACCTTGGCGACGCTGCTATGCGTTTGTTGGAGTGCTCTACTGGTAATATTTGAAATATTACGGTATCGTCTTTCAAAACGTAATTAACAGAATTCAAGTATACTATCGTACAGTGCGAGAAGTGTAGCTCCATATTTTTGAATCATATTGTATATTTGTGCCTAGCGAAAATGCTATGTTGTTTACCAAATAGTGCTTTAAAATAGTTTCATTTTCAAATAAGAGAAAAACTGTGGAAGATGGAAAAAGATCTACACCTTTATATTTTTTAACATCGTCACTGTTGGCTTCCATACTCTTTTAATATTGCACCACATTTTCTAATCTCATTATCAGAAAGTTCGCCAAGATTTTAAATTATTCATCAATAATATTCACCCTAACGTCACGACTGTTGTAATTAATAACAGAAACAAACAAAGAAACAGATAGTACACAGTTCACGTCTTTTGTTTCAAATATTCCGTCTGGGTTCATTCAAAATATGATAATACGAATAAAATTTGTGCTAGAAAAGAATGAATAATTGCGACCATGTCAAATATATTTCGGGCATTACCTGTTCTATTATTTATTAACTTATTGTGCTTGTTGACGTACTGGAATAGTGGAATTGTATACAAAATGATTATAAACATCCTGTAGTTTTTTCGATGCAAAATATCTTGAGTTAAGTTATAGGTTCCCAAACTTTTTAAAGTCATGGCGCCTTTAACGTTCAGATTATTTCCGGCGGCGCCCTTTATATGAAGCAAAACTGGAAACCTAATAATTTTAACTGCTTCTGGGCTTCCGGGCTGGAACCGCGTCACTGTTATAACTGCCGACGTTCCGTACCCACTCGTATGGGACATCTTCAGGGCTCAACTACTGCTACTGTCTGTCGCACTGAAACTGACAGTTTCAGTGCGAAGCCCAGAAGCAGATAGTATGGACCACGACCGCGGAAGTCTACGTACCAGACTAATAATTTTAAGTCTAAAATCTTAAATTTAAATTCTATGCTGACCTCTAAATTTAGCTTTTAGATTTTTATAAGACTTTAATTTTGTTTAAATGCTTTGCGAATAGTTGTTGGTAAATTTGTTTTTTATAGTAATTGTAACAAGGAGGAGAAGGAAAACGTAAACAAATCGAAAAATTAAGAAAATCACAATTGAATAGTATTTATTTTGAGCAAATCATTGTTCATTATATTTACATAAATTCATTTTTATAAAATTATATTTTTCAATTTTTTTCGTTTTGGCGACGCTGTCGCGGCGCCGCCGGGCGCTGCAGCTCATACTTTGGGGACCCCTGGGTTAAGTGATTAGCCTTTGCTAAATCATTTCACAATATTATGAACTTGCCTAGTTGCTACCATTATTAAATTATATCTAGATATTTAATACGAAGCTTCCTAACAAGTCGACAAAAACTAAATACGTATGTATACCTATTATTACATTACCTAGGCACAAATGTGATTCCAAAATGAATTTTTAAAGCGTTATGGTATAAAACAACATGAATTTCAAATGAACAGTTGTGTAACAGCCGCGTCTTCCAAAGTTTAAAATCGTCGAGTTTGACAAAAACAATATTTTCAATGACAATCACTTTAATTTCACGGCATATAATCGATGTACATATTTCTCTTACGGCTTCTAAAATGTATTTTAGACATTAGAGATTTGGTTACCACCTGGTGAAATGATTGGTTTCGTGCGACAACAAATGAGCTTGTCTAAACCGATATTATTCGTGTATAGTGAACATGGCGATCTTATATATTGTATTGAAGGTCCAGAATCAGCCTGTTGCTGTATAAATAATGGAAAAGATAAGCATTTTAAAGTACGGACCTTTAAAACGATAATTTTATAAGAATATTTTTTCTATCCACATTATTTTAGATATACAATGCTGAAGCAACAACTCAGTTGGGAAGTATAAATCACCAATGGGATCAAGTTCAAGTAGATTATATTTTGTGTTTGCAATTTCCTAACCGGAATATTGATACCAAAACTAAGGCGATTCTTTTGGGCACTGCATTTTTATTGGTAAATTTCATATGTAATTTACCACATTTTTCTATTCTAATAAACTTACTTTTTTAGGAATATATGTACTTTGAAAGATCGAAAATGACCGGATTTTTAAGATGCAGCTGTTAATCGATGATACTGTAAACGATATTGATAAAGATAATTATATTTCTATCTATTCCTTTTCCGAAAATCTTATTGTGTATTATAATTGTCATTGATACAATATACTTATAATTATTGCTAAGTACTTTATTGTTAGCTACATGTCAAAGTTAAAAAATATAATCTCATATATTTTCTGCGGTTTTATTGTAGACATGTTGTCCTTTAATGTATATATAAAGAGCCTTTCAATTTCAACACCATAATCAAAAATCTAAATAGTAACTTGGTATAGCGTTAGTATTCCAATTTCTGACGGACAGAAAATAAATAATAAGTCTTTATTTAGAATATCTAGAAATAAGTAGTAGGTATATATAATTTAAATCTTCGGATAAAGATAATACGAGCATCTACTTTATGCTATCATACTTGTGGAAAAACGTCTTGTACGAAGGTAGCCGAGGATAGCAAACAAAAAAAATTTTGATTACCTAAAATAGTTTTATTGCTTTTCAAAATATTATCCTTGAAAATCAATGCACTGCATTCGTTTAAACCAATCCAAAAAGCATTGCTGCCACTGTGAAGGCGGTATCTCCAAAATATGAGCTTTGAATGCCTCAACTACATCTTCCGGCGTGGAAAACCGTTGACCACGAAGTTTATTCTTCACGTGTGGGAACAAAGAGAAATCACAGGGTGCTAAATCAGGGCTGTACGGCGGATGGCTCATCAATTCAATGTTTTGCCCAGTCAAATATTCAATTGTTTGAACCGACCTGTGAGAGATCGCATTGTCATGGTGGAGAATAATTTGTCGTTTTCGGTTTGTTTTCCCTATTTTTTCAAAAACTTTTGGCAAACAAATAATTATGTACCATTCGGAATTGATCGTTCTACAACTCTCTAAAGGCACGGTTGCAACATCACCGGTTTTTCCGAAAAAACAGGTGACCATTTATTTTGATGTGCTTCGAGCGCGAACAACTTTTGTTTGGTTTGGCTCATCTTGAAATACCCACGCAGTCGACTGCTGTTTACTATCGGGCTCATACGTATAGATCCAAGGTTCATCAGCTGTGACGACTTTATAAATGTTCTTTGAAGCACGGCCATTGTATTTTTCGTGCATTTTTCGGCACCAATCGACGCGAGTCCTTTTTTGAGCGGTTGTCAAATTATGTGGTACCCAACGTGAACATAGCTCCTTAACGGCTAAATGTTCATGCAGGATCTTATGCACGCTGGTGTTACTAATACCTAGAGATGCCTCGATCTCACGGTATGTCACATGAGGGTCTTGCATTATCAATTCAGACACTGAATTACTGTTTTCCGACACTACATTTGTGGGACGACCTTCACGAAATTCATCGTCCAAAGAACGCCGTCCTAGTTTAAATTCACTATACCAACGATATGCTGTAATTTTCGATGGTGCTTTATCACCATATGAACAATTCTGCTCGTCGATGCATTCTTGTTGAGCTAATCCACGACGAAAATTATGAAAAGTAATTGCGCAAAAATATTTGCGAGTTAATTCCATAAAATTTTCAAGTTACTGTCAACAATAGAAATAGGAACCGGATAATAAAACTGTCAAGGTAAACATATTGTCAAGAATGAAAAACTTCACGATGCAATCATCAGATCGGAGGCAGCGCTAACAGTGTTGCCAGTTCCCGAAATATAATCGGCTACCCTCGTATATATTATGTTATTTTTATCGTTTATACTTTGGTCCTATTATCGAAACCCATTGTAATTGGCATCAATATATTCAGGCAAGTCCAAATTAAGCTTGCTTACAATATCGCTACGTGCCATGCGCAAATATCAGAATGTACATATATGTATATGCATATGTGATATCTGAAAAAAAATATTTTTAAAACAGTATTAATCTCCATATTGTTTAATAAGTTTATTTGTTTAATTTTTAAAATTGCAAAGTTATCTTCATCAACTTGGTACCACATGGTACGAATCTCTTTTAGTTGCTCATAATTGATAACTTAACAATACCTTTTCATGAAATTATCTCTTTTGTACGTTGTCAGTATAATTTTTCAAATTTTTATGAAATGAGCAAAGCTCTATCGCTAAAATTTTAACTAATAACAATGCTTCTTGTAATTCGCATTTTGATAACATTCATTTTCATTTTCTTTTAAAATGATTATTAGTCAGAAAACAATTGCTATTGTAACATTTCTGCGATAGATATGGATTAATCATGTACCAGTGGCCTATATAAATAGTCGGTTCGTTAAAAAAATACATCAGTTTGTAGGTACAAGTGTTTCGGAAATGAAGTATCACTAGTGTTTACTTCTTCTATGATTGGTTTTGGTTTCTGCCAAAAATGAAGCCATACAACGCAGCTTTGTTTGATGATACAAACGTTCTGCCGTAAGTACATCTTTTATTCAATATTATTTAATTTTTGAAAATTATCATACGGATAATACGGAAGTGAAGTGTTACATAATATTATGTTATATATAAATATTTTTTTAGTTGGTATCATGGTTGTATATCAAATAGCAAAGCAGATAATCTTCTAAGTGCCAGAACAGATGGATTATTTTTAGTAAGAGATTCATTGTCAATCCAAGACAATTTTATTTTAATGGTGTGTTACAATCAAGAAATCTGTCACTATAAAGTTTTGACGCAAAATAACGCATTCACTATAGACAAAATAAACTTCCACGATACTCTGGATGATTTAATTAATTATTACATAGATAATTCAGCCGGAAACGTTTTAAAAACCTCCCTAAAATCCTATATTGTTAAAAAGTGCGACACCGACTTAGTGCCATGGAATCAAATCAAGGTTAATGCATTACCATATATGAAATTTAAAATAGTTACTGTTTGAATGTAACCAATATGTATTATTTTAGATCGAAAAAATTTATAGCGGCATGTTCGGAGGTGTTATCCTCGCAGCATGCCAAAACAAAAAGATCACGTTAACCACCTTGAGACACCCTGATGATGGAAAATTAATGATAGACAGGTATGTCGTTGAACAGTTTATAAAATATAATATTACACTACCGTTTTTCTTTTTTTTTTTATTTTAAAGATGTAAGTTATTAAAAAAAAGCACCAAAAATTTATTACGCAGTGAAAATCAAATAATTTAAAATTTATTCTCGTCAATATCGTCCACCCGCATTTGTTATCGTCTTACACAATTTCAACATTTTTCTACTACCCCAAATGGGAAACTCACGAGCTTTATAACTTTATCTCAAAATAAAAAGGAGTGATTCAAATATTGCGCCAAAATAGTACATATTATTAAGAGCTTTCATTAGTTCTTGAACAGGCAAGTTTAATATAGACAAATGAATGATATCCGCCATTTTTCATAACCTGCAAATGTTTAATTACACTTTTGCATTGTTTTGTTTTAATAATATTTAATTTTAATTTTGGATAGGTTGTACATATTAATCCAAAACTAAACGTTTGTACAATCATACTTCTATTAAAATGAATTTTTTATCATTTATTTTTATATAATAAAAAAGATTTGTTGACAAACTACTACATTCACAACTGTTTATGTTTCATTTTTAAGCTAAGTGTTCCGCGTTTTAGCTGGATATTTGAATCACTCCTTATTCTGAGACAAGGTAGTCGACAAAAAATGCAAACTGAGCTTCATTAAATACGAAATAAGTTTATAAATTCAATCTCCAAATAGAAAAATTATAATTTATTTCTTTGGTATTAACATTTGCTATCGTGAATAAGAAAAAACGAATGTAATAAATTCAAGCAATAAGTATAGCTGGCCGATATAGATTACTTGATTTTTCTGTAATGAATTGATAGATACATTACTTGCCACATAACATATGATGTGGATAACTAAAATGTGTTTAATTCCAGGTGTCTCTGCCATGAGAATCTTTTAAATGTATTGGGAATGACTTATTTTAATCACACTTATTACCTCATTACGGAGTATCCAAGATATGGCAACCTCTTAGAACTGTTAAGATTATCTGATCCGAGATCCATAACATATGAAAACAAAATTACATTCGCTTATGACATTAGTTCTGGCATGGAATACCTGGAGAAAATGCAAATCCAGCATAAGTTACTATCTGCAGTTAATGTCTTAATATCGAATTCAGGTATAGCAAAATTAACAAACTTTGGGTTATCTGAAGAGTTATCCGAAACTTTGACTAAACATTTTGTCAAGTGGAAAGCTCCAGAATCGATAATGATTAGCGAATACACCAATAAATCGGACGTCTGGAGCTATGGTGTTTGTTTATGGGAAATATTCACTTTTGGAAAGACGCCATATGAGGAAACTGTATAATAAATTCATAATGTAATTTTGTTAAAATAAGTTATTTTTATTTGGTTTTAGGCTCATACAGACGTATATTCCATTCTTGAAACTGGTGTTAGGTTAGAAATCGCCAACGATTGGCCTTACGAATTTATTAATATTATGAGTTCGGTAAGTTAATACAACGTTGGCCATATTTGAATTTTGGACTGAGAATTTTACCAAATAAGGCAACAAATATTCTTTATTCTACTTTATGTGATCACCTATCACTGTAATTATTGTTTATATTTTGTTAAGACACATTTTAAACCAATGAAACACACTTAACAGAGTCAAATTTTTTCCTTTCTTTATATTCTAACCTTCAATTCGGTTTTAGGATACCTTTTCTTTTAATAGCTTTCACGAATACTCCCCTTGAATTAGGCCAGCGTTAAAACTTAAAATTCCTTTTCCACAAACTACTTAATCGGTTTCTTTACTATGCGATAGAACAGTGATTCCGCTGAAATATCTAGATGAATTGTACTCAAATAAAGATTAAAAAACATATTTCTACATGAAAGTATAGTTTTTGCTGTACTTTCCTTACGCCTATAAGGTTGAACGGAATTTAACGGATGTGGGGATATCTTCTTTCAAATGAGGTACCGTGAATGCTCGTAATGGTACTAGCTAGATCACTTTTCAAAATTATGTTGGGGACGATTATGAACCCAAATTTCTATGTATCATCAATGATTTTGTTCTTATTTGCAGTGTTGGAAATGGAATCCCGAAAATAGACCGACATTTTATGCGTTAAAGAAAATTTTGTACGAGAAAAAACGACAAAGACATATTTAGTATATAAATGGAGTTGATGGACAAAAGAATTTAAACAAGACGAATTAAACTGTGATAAATATTTTTTAATTGTAAATAATTTTGATAATTTTTTATACATGTTCTTAAATATTTAATAAAATATTTGATATATTTATTTTGATTCACTACTCTAAAGTAAAATTATAAATTTTCCTCCACGCCCTATGCAAAACACCAACTTTTCTAAATAAAATATAAGTTCAGAGATTTAATTATAAATATGTCTGTTCTAAATACTTAAAAATAGGATTAGACTGCTTATTATAGTAATTGTGGTTCAGTATTCTTACATTCACGTGTTATTCAATGTAATTACAAATACTTCCAAACCATCGGCAAATTTGCACCGAAATACATATCTTTAAAAACGATTCTGGATATAACGTGGCTAATAATGATAAATCTACTAACGTTATACCTAATATCAAAATATATAATTAACTGCAACGGATGGCAATGTTATCATCTTCTTTCTACATTATTTTATTTATCAGTTGGTAAAAAACTAAATCGGAATGATGGGCTTTCTCTTTCTTCGATATTTGAAATACTGTAAAGAATAAACTATACAAATTCTTGTAATAATTTCGTGACTTGTAAAACAAAGTTGATAACGTCACTAAGAAATAGATTATGAGTGAGACCATGATTTAATTTTAAATATGTACATAGTTTGCAAAATTCTATTAAATGCAAAACAACTACGTCATCTTAATCACTGAAGGTTGATATATAACTCCTCTCCACATTAATTTTCAAACCAAAGCCAAAACGCACACTGTGTGCGGAATTTGTTCTCGTATGGGTATTTTTACCGTAGTTTTCCAGGTGCGACACTGATTAATTATCTGCGGATGACAACTTAGTTATCGAAATCGTATACATAACACGAAAATTAATGTGGAAAGAGGTTATATATCAATCTTCAGTGAATAAGTTAATCAACCACAGGCTCCATCAAAATTAACTACGTCATCGACGAAATCGAAAATTTGTGCGTTGTTAATTGTTGCTCGACATTAAAAAATATATTACAAGAATAACGAAATTTAAACACAATTGAAAATCGAACAAGGATAAAATTCCATTTTAAAAAATGATTTTTCGTTCTCCCGCGGTTGGTTAAAACATATACCATGAAAGTAACGCTTAAAAAGTGAACGATGCTTTCTTTTATATACAATACAAAACACAATATTTTAAATTCAACATGTTTTATTTATAATCATTTTGATAACAAATCAAAAAAAGTAAATTACAAAAAGATAATAAAGTATTACTTGTTTTGCTTTGTTTTCAGTTTTTCTTATTTTTAACTCGGAGGACTTAAATACAAACGTAATATAAAAATGATATGAAATTACATTTCTGTATTACATATTTCTTGGTGGATCGAAACAATACATTTCTTTTGGTTGGTATCCATATGACGCATGTATGTGTATGTTTTATATATGATAAAAGAGTTAAAAGTTAAAAAGGAATATGAAACACTGTCGGTACTATTGCCTTGCGTACACATACGTATATACTACATGTCTTTAAGTTCCGCAGGCACTTCATTTTTAGGATGCTTATTTTCGAAGTGTTGCTTATATGTTTTCGGATCTGGCATTTGGGCCTAAAACAAAAATAAATCATTAAAATAACTTTTTGCAAAAAAAGATATATACAATATTTTAAACTAATGAAAGATTTTAATTAACAAAGTTTTAAATAAATGCATTGTATCTTTAATTTCGTTATAAAAAAATACATTTTCTTAGAAAATGAAGCAGTTCCACATATTACTAATTCTCTTTTCTCTTCTTTTTCTTTTCTATCATGTAATTTGCTTTTCCAGTCCGTGATCATAAATTGTAGGCCTTTTGTTCGTCAGTCGCCAATCTGTTTTAAGTCATCCCCTAAGTTTGCTTTCTAATAATATTCATTATATTATGTCTTTATCGTCACCTTTCTCTCACTTCCAGATCTCAGCACACTACTTCAGTGGTCAACCACTTCTCATCGTCATCCTCTATTTGCTACTGTTACCAAATCATCTAATTGTTTAAATTTGCTGTATTTATTATCTTCCTTAACAAATGCTTTTTAATTATTGAATCTTTTAAATCTATTATTTACTTTGTTAGTTCTTTGTATGTTACTGATAATTTAGCTTTAAAATATGTTCTTATTTTGCTTTTAGATTTATTATTTCGACAGAATAAGTTTCCATATGTATAATTATTGTTTATAGATTAAATTTTCATATTACTGTTACTTTTTATCTTACATAGTTACTAGCTTGTCTTTGATGTTGAAGTATATGTACATTATTTTCTTATTCTTAATCTTTAGCCCTCTCCGCTTTTTGTTCGAGTATTTGGTATGCTTTCTCCAAGTCTCTTCTTTTTCTTACAATAACAGTCGTGTCATTTGGATATACTATAAATTGAATCAATTTATTTAACAATTCTATTTGTATTTGTATGTTTATTGAATTTTGATTGCAGACAAAAATGATTTTGCCATTAAATGATAACAATTGAGTGCACGCAGAACTTTTTAAATATATATATATATATATATATATATTTATTTATATATATATATATATATAAATATATAAATATATAAATATATAAATATATATATATATATATATATAATATATAAATATATATATATGTTTGAACGAAGATTCTTCCGGTTGTAAGTATGGGCAATATTAGAAGAAGATGATTGAGATGTCATCGAAACGTTGAGACGTCGATTTTTTTGAGAATTTCTGTCCAACATCGCGGAGAGCCCAAGAATCTAATATTACCCATATATAAAGTAATATTAAGGAAAAAGATACGAATTAAAGATTATAAGCTATACGAAATATTAAAGGAATATAAATTATTAGAACAAATCTGTGTAATGCATATTGTCACTAGAGTGGTTTCTTTTCAAAAAATTGGCGTTCAATTTAAAGATACGAAAAGTGTTAGATGATCAAATGAATCTAGAAGGAACGGCAGCGTGTCCATTTAGTTGTAGCTGAATTAAGACTGGTATATTGCACGTCTTTATGTTCAGCTAAATGCTATAACGTGTACTTTTCTAAAAATATAATCGATTGGCATTTCTAGATGAATATAGAGAATAGATATAAGATTCTTAAGAATGTGATTATGTACTCTTTCCAGAGTAATTTTGTGATACAAATAGAATATGTGCCACATAAGAGAATGAATACTTTGAAAGATATTTACTGCAAAGATTTCAGATTTAGAGCATTCTTAAAACACTTGCGCCTCCATAAAAGAAGGTGACGACGATGGTAGTATGTCACCTAAATCCTTACATTTACTTTTCCTCGTGTTAAAACGTTGTTATTCAGGGCATATTAAACATTATTTCATTACGTTATTTATAATAAGACACAACTGAATATTTTTAAAAAATATTTGGAATAGTTTTTCTACCAACATACTAAATTATTGACACTACATACACTATTTTTTTGTCAAAGTAATTCTCTAAGCTAGATATTTAAAAAATACATATCTTTAGATCACCTAGATAATATAGTAAATTATAGTTTGTAAAACCAGAGGTCCTTAATAAAAATAATAAATAGCAAATATACATCATCATTAGGACAATATCATCAACAGCTTAATAAAATGTTTAATAAACAATAACTAATCATTAGATGATAAGAAAGTACATACAAATGGTGTTCATGTTTTGTACTGCAATTTATTTGTAATTGTGAATAATACTCAGATCCTACTAAATTTGTAATCAAGGTTTATTAGTCATGTAATAATTAAATTAACATTAACAACAGTCTTATAATAAAACAATTAACAAGTTTATTTATTGAAAATGAAAATTTATTGAAAATACTTAAATTTTTAAAGATTTTCTTCATATCAATTTTGTAAAAAGTATTCAATAATAAATATAAGTAATAGTAATTGGATATACTTATATGGATGGAATTATTTCTGGTAACTTTACAAAGCACAATTGCAACTTTCACTTGTTATTTCTAATTTTTTACATTGATTAGACAAAACAATTTTCATCATTCCCTGCTAAATTTACTTATTGTGAAAGTACTTAGAAGTGGTGGTGTTTGAATTAAAACCAAAGATGCTGCCCATACTTAAAAAGAAACATATACATGCTGTACTTTCTCTCTGATGTATATACTAGATTGTTCAATAAGGAGATTAAATTAAAAGTATGGCCTTTGGATATAATAAATAAATGGATTTAATTTAAAGGTATCTTACCTTACAAACAGCACAAACAAATACTAAGGCTTTTTGGGCAGCTTTTTTCTGATCATTAGCACTATGGCCCTGTTGTTTTTTCACTTTTGCTGCTTTTTCAGCAGCTTTAGCTTGTGACTGAATTTTTTGTTGTCCTCTGGCCATACTTATGGATCTGTAAACTACAAAAAACTATCATATTATTAGAATATATCCGAAAATTTACAGTTATTCAATTTAACCTTTGTTATAAACGCGTGTCAATATGTAAAAGCTATATTATAAAAAGAATTATATATATTAAACTTACTTAGATAATTAAGATTAATGCTGAGGCTATTCTTTATGACTTAAATATATCTCAAATGTAAATGCTTTTGTTATTACTTTGGCTAGCAGTGAGCTGCCATGCAGCACCACCTCACTCATAAACATACAATCATGGAATACAATAAGCTGTTGAACGATCGACATCCTGTCACTGAATTCTCAATAAACAGTTCAAATCATCTAATACGTCTAAAGTATTCATTCTTTTATTATAAATAAACTGTACAATAATAAAAAAATTGTTACATGATATTCTATTCTGAAATATAAATTGCAAAAACGCAATGATTCTTCGCCAACTTTGCGTATTTGAAGAAAATTAATCTTTGATTGGTTCAAAATTTCACTAGACCATTTATTCGCGAAACTATTATTTGAATTAAAACTTTTATAGACAGCAATATTTATTTGTATTTATAACTTTATTTCAATATTTGTGATCAAAAAAAGTTACTTAAATTGAATTTAATAACTGTATTGTTTCATTTGTCTCTTTATATGGGAAAAGACCATAGAAATAGTATTATATATCTCAAGTGGTATAATAACAGTAATAAGGCTGGTAACGCCAAAACAATTTTGTATTATATGAAAAATCAAAATTTAAAATATAAACTTTCACAATGTTTTCCTTTCTATATAAATATTAATTATAATATAACTTATATAAACACAACGTAGCGTAGTTTAAGACAAATACCAGAAATAACAAGGGAAAAAATATAATCATTCTTATTCCTAAAATTTAGTTTTTACTATTAATATTACTCCATTCCTTTTTTTTATAGGCGTATAATCTCAAATAACATACAAAACTGAATAACATAAAGACTATATTTTTAGAATTTATTTTAAATTTTATTAGTCTGAATTATAATTGTGTGTTTGTTCTTTAGTTTTTCTTTTTTATTGATATGTTACTCATTAAAAATTAATTTAGGGACAACGTAGAAGGCTACTTTATTTTCAAAGTTAATTAACAATCTCTACTATCTTTATAAATAATGAATGCATAGTAAAATTGTAATATTTTTCATTTAATTGTGAATTTATAGTAAAGATAAAATAATAAAATGTCGCAAGTGACTATAGTTTCAACGACTTAAGAAAACTGCCATATAATTATTGCCTCAAATGTATCTCTTTAAATCAATTTAAATATTTACCATAACACCTTGAATAATATTAACTTCTCTAAATTTTATGCAGTTGAAGCACCTGAGTTGATAGCAATTTTATACGCCATGTAAGCAAAAGAAGTCTGTTCAATTTACATAATACGAATCTGTATATTTTAAAATTGAAATTTAAAAACATGATAAGAACTCTTTTCTGACATATGTCACCCGCATAATTTAAGCATATGTGAATCTCAGTAATTCCACGCAGGGATTTTTTTAAAACGAAAATATATTTGTCTGTCACTGGCTGCACTGTACAAAGAAGTAAGAAGATAGCAAATGTATAAACAAAAGGTGTCCGATCTTCTTTGGATTTATCCTTGCCACATTATGTTTAATTCATTTTCTTTTCGTTTATGTTTATTTATTAATCATAAATATTAATCACGATCATTGGACGCGTAGTGTCAAAATTTATTTTTACAAGTCCTTTTGAATATAAAAGAATTGTGAATAAGACTGAAAATTTTCACACATGGAAGGTTTTGATGCAATTTATTATGAGGATGAAGAAGATACTTCTGAAGAAGCCGAGAGCACACTCGGTACAGATGTTACAACAGTTCCAGATCCTGTTGTAATTCGGGGTGCAGGAAATATGACTGTGTAAGTAATATATTTTCATATATTTTATACAGCTAATATTTTATTTTTTTGCAGTTTTGGTTTAAGCAATAGATTTAGTACTGAATTCCCAAGTGGTCTGGTATCACGAGTTGCCCCAGAAGAATTCCAAGAAACAGTAATGCGAATCAACAGTGTTTTAAAGAAGACTTTACCCGTTAACGTTAAGTGGTTATTCTGTGGATGTCTGTGCTGTTGTTGCACATTAGGATGTTCATTGTGGCCTGTTATATGTTTAAGTAAAAGGGTATGTTGCATACACATTTTAAAAGAATATTTTAATTGTACATTTTTAACATTGTAACACTTCTTTTAGACACAACATTCCCTAAATAAATTACTTGAATGGGAGAATAGTTATTTGTATCATAAATTAGGACTGCACTGGCGATTATCGAAACAACATTGTGATTCATCATCGATGATGGAATATGTCATTTTAATAGAATTTTTACCAAAAATTCCCATATATAGGCCTGATTAGCCCACATTATGTATAATAATCGATTTTGAATATTGCACATCTGTACATAGTGGCCATTATTATAAGTATTTCTTCATTATTTCTTTTTAAGTGCTTGAAAATTCGAGATCTTCAAAATTTATTTACAAATTTATTGTAAATATATGAAATAAATGTGATAATTATTAGCAGTGTAGTGCTCCACTAGATTATGTATTATTATAGAGTTAATTTGCTTTGCCAAATATTATTCATTATCTTAGTTTTATCAGTTCTTTTTTTAATATTTTTCTTTTTAAGTTCGATTTAAATAATATATCCTAAACACTTTCAATATACTGGGAATCTTATTATCAAATTTTAGATTAGATTTTTTGTTATTTCGAATTTAAGGCAAAGCTTTCTATAAAAATATGTAATGCACCAACATTACTGATGTTCAAATTTTCCTTATATTTATCATTAATCATTATATATGTATATATTTGGAAATATATAATTACATATATAATATATATATGTATATATACATATATATTATATAATATATAATTTTTTTTAATAATTTAAGATATTACATAACAAAGCATTCTGTACAAATAATATACATTTGTAGATATACAATTATTTTAGTACATAAATTGTATTTTATTAATTGGTAATTTATATACAAAAATTATACATAATTCCGAGGAGCATACGTATATGAAGAACTCACAAAATAGAGTAAGTTGGCGATAAAATATGTTAGCAAGCAAGTGACGATTCTGTTCAATGCAAGATATAATGTTAACTTACCTAGTCGCAATGTACACTATTGAAGAGACAAATTAATTCTTCGTAAATAGACGTTACACATAGCAGTATGAGTTCACATGCACGTACAAATATTTGTATAAATATACATCAAAGAAGGAATTTTAAATAAATGCAAGCATGGATACGCAATATGAGTATATTAAAAATTATAGAAATGTATTTTTTTCAACATATACAACTAAAACCAAAAAATTTTTATGTCAATATTACCAATGACCTGTGCCTAGTTGCGTATGTATTTATATTTAAAAATAAGTACTTTATATTTATGAGTATTCTAATTTTTGACCGTAAGCGGAATGAAAATAATATACAAATTCCTTAAATGTATTTGAATCTATTATATATATATTTGAAATTGTGTTTTAATATTTTTGTAAGAACTATTATTATTATTTTGTTAGTCTTTATTCAATTATATTAAACTGTTAATCGTTTAAAATCGTTACAAAAACTAAGAAATAATTCATATATATTGCTATTTAGCTATTTATCCTTTATGCATTCTTTTTCATTTAATAACTCCCTACTTTCAAAAATGTGTTTTTTTTTTTAATATATATATTAAAAATCTATCAAATTTGAATAAATGTAATTAAAAAAACACAAGCTTTTGAAAGAGGAACCTATCAACGATATAAATTACTTCATACTAGAGCTCGAGTTTTAAATTTTTAATTACCTAGCCAGCAAGATATACAACATACTCTTTCAGCGGCAATTAGAACAACTGTTCATACTCATGGTGCGCCTGAAGTTCTAGAAGTATAGAGAACAATCTCAAGTGTATATTGCTTATTTCATCCAGCACAATTTATATTAAACTATTCAATTTCGACAACGATATATAACGATAATTTAGTGACACCAATGATGAAGACAATAAGCGGTTTAACGAGTTAAAGAAACTCAATGGCATGAATTATAAAAATTTTATGGAACCAGGTAAAGAAAATAAACAGTCAAGAGGATTTCTGAAAATATGAATAAGAAAGAAAAATGAGAAACTTTAAACAAGCAGGAAGTAGGGAAGGAGACATACTTCTGAGAATACAAAACTGACATACCCTTAAGTTGTACCAACAGGCAAATTGATATTTGCTTTAAATCAATTTACAGCGTAAGATTTTTAGAATAAAGAGGTGCAACTGCATCGATAAATGGAATGTCCATAAAATGTTGGAGCACTGTTAATAAAATGGATTTGCTTGCTATTAGAGTTCAAAGGCTAAGCGAAACCAGATCGTTTGGTAAAGGAGAGAAGAAAAATAGTAATAAATAATTCTATTCTGGAAAAATTGAGTTGAGAACAAGTATTGCCACGTAATCTCATAAACTCTTCTTGGTCCAGTGTCACTGCTGAAAATGGCAACACCGTTGTTACAATTACATACAATTTAGTATTTATATGTGCGTCGTCAAGTGCTAAGTTATTAATGTACTAGTAAGATGCCGCAGTTTCAAGATTAGGCCTACGACGTTCACACATATATTATAATAAGATCCACGAGCTATGTATCTACGTAGAAATTGTCGAAAAATAGTAAATATGATTCTAATTTCCAATTCATTTTTATAGTTATTGCTAATTTTATGGAAAAGCCTGAAATTTTTTGTACTCGAAAAAAAGTCGTTTCAAAGTGATTGATTTCACGTGAGCACCTTTCAGAATGACAGCTTCTCTTTATATTTACAATAAACAACAAATTTTTTAAATATTTACTTTATGTTTAACTAATGTATTTGAGTTAGTGTAATGGCTAAAGCTATGTGAAATTATATCTTTCAAGAATTTGATTTTAAACACGAATTGTCATTTTACGTATTAAATAATATAAACAAAAATAAATTAATCGTCTGAAATTACGAACTGTTCAAAACAATCCAAAAACATATACTTATGTAAATTTAAAATAAGAAGACAGTGGTATGGCAAATTAGCAAATTATAAAGTGCCTAGAAACAAAGTTTTTGCCATCTCTGTAATTATTTAAATTTTATTCGATACGGACCCGTTGTTAGTTATTTTGCAGTAGTATAATCTGATGCCACTAAGAGACTTCAGGGCCAGAGCAAGTTTCGTAGTAGCATCGACATTTTTTTTATTACCATATCAACATGCGCATATATTCATAGTAAAATTACCCCCTCCAATTTTTATATTTTGTCACTTTATTTTAAGAATATCTGTGTATGCGTCCGTTTACATAAAAATAATTCAATATACATTTTAGTAGGGAGTTATTACGACTTATTTAATAATCTTGGTCTTGTTGCATAACTATATATTTCTTGCCTGTTAGTACCCAACATATATTTTGTTTTATAAATGATCTGGATAATTTACAATTCACTTATGTATAAGTAGTTTATTAACTTTTATATATTAAATATGTACATACAAAAAGGAAATTTCAAGTATCTATAAAGGCTGAGAACAATCACTGTTTTTGTGTCTTCCACGGTCTATAATCAATATTATTTCCAAAATTAAACATTTAGCGTGATTATAATTATTTAATGAGCATTGTAAATTGTTATATTTAAGTTTGGTGTGTTTAATTTGTTGAAATTGTAACGATTTTATTAATTATAGTGTAATATACTGACATCTTTCGCTAATATCAGATAAAAAAAAAGTACAAATGGATGCAAATGTTACGAATATACTACCTACGTATAATTAATTATGGAATTTTTAAAAACTTAAAATTTGCTTGAGATGGTTTAAAGTATAACTTTCTTATTGAAATGCATATATTCAGAACGATATTGTATTAAGTGTGTTTGAATTTTTTAGATTAATTAGAACTATTATTATAAATAAAAAGTTAAAATTTCAACCAACATCTTAAAAATTACAAAATTAATTTAGAAAATGTTCTATATTAATAGTTGCTTAGCTACTGCATTTGCACGATTTTTCTGATATAAATATACTTATTGTTAATCTATTTATTATTATAAATTTCAAAGAGGATATTTTACATTGTTTCGATTTTTGTGTAAGTAAGTTTAACACCATCGATGTATGTATACCTTCATGAGTTGTATTTCTCCAATGGTAAAACTAGAAAGAAACTATTTTTTAAATAATTTATATTGTATATTGCCATAGAGTAGAACGTTTAGTAAATCTTTCACTTTTCGTATTTCTTCTTTACCTCATCCTCCTTTTTTTGGTGTTTAATCGTTTAGATTGTAAATAATACATTTTTTCAAATAAAATATTTCGATATTAATAATTGTTTTTGTATACTAGACGTATTCATTATTTAATTTCGTTCCAAATCTCTCGACATTGTGATCGTATATTCTGCAGTTTACTAAAAATTTATTAACGTACTTATACAAAAATGTTTATCATAAAGTCCGGGTAAAGTCTAGAGACCGACCTGAACACTATACGATGCGATTCGCTACAGATCAATGGGAAAACGTTTGGGATTAAAATTTAAGTTTTTAAAACAAAAAAATATAGCATTTTAGTATTTCAGAAAATGTATTTTCTTTGTATTTGCTTAACAATAAACAAAGGATTTTTTATATAATTTTCGATGAAAATTTAAAATGTAATCTGAAAATGATTATTTATATTCTCCAAGACCACGAGAAACATAGGAAAAAATCTGGAGGTTGCTGTTGTTCTGGAATAATTTTCAAAATTCATTTCTTCATTGTAATCACAATTTTTCTGTCTAAACTTGAAAGATAACGTGTTTTCTATAAATACAGTCTCACTATCTAAACAAATATATTTATTAACCCTTACAATTCATGTAAGTTAGGCTCATCACAGTCTTGGATTAGTACAACTCGAACAGTGCACTAAGCACACCATTTATTACAAAATGTAACACCGATTTTATAGGCTTACCTGCGAATATTTTGCGTTGTATAGGGTCAATGTTGTAGATAAGACTGATGGTGATAGTTATGTTGAAATTAGACTTGTTGGTCTAAATCAGGTATGGGCAACCTTTGACATGGTGTGGGCCAAACTTTAATGTGTAAATACATTCGCGGGCCGCGTTTAAAAGTAGTGCATTTTAAAGTAGTGTTCATAATTTTTAGCGATAGATATCAGACATGTAATAATACGATGTCTCCCGGGCCGAATCAAATCTTACAGCGGGCTGGATCCGGCCCGCGGACCGGTTGTTGCCCACATATGGTCTAAATCATAAACGAAAATTAAACTATTTATGTGATAATGATGAAATAACACCATAAACGAATCTGACCACTTCGGAAAACTGGAACATTATTACTAGTAATAATATACCTTATACATGCCCATATACCTCAGGTAGTAAACGTTCTAGGCCACAAATTCTTGCGAACTGTATAGAGCCAATTGACTATTTTCAACTATTTATACTGATACCATAATGAATAAAATCATTGAATTATAGAAACAAATAAATATGTGAACAGAAAAATTCTTAATATGATATTAATTTCATGGTAAATATGGAATAATTGGACAGATGTTTCTTATGATGAGATAAAAGCATTTGTTGACATAATTTTGAATATAGGTTGGTGACTATTCGTCATAATTGAATTTCAATTTTTCTCATAGTTAACACCTTGTTTACTATACAGGTAGCTCTAACTGGAAAGGGTTTTAATATTTGTAAATAATAAACTATTTACACAAGTATGTATAACATCGGTCGGTATGATGATTTACCTTTAGGTATACAAAATATTGGCAGTTGTTAACAAAACCTACTTTATGTAAGCGCACCGCAATTATACATACGTGGAAATCATTAGTTTTTTATATTATATCAAATCCTGATTTCTCCAACGTTTTAAAAGATCCTTTTTCTGCCTGCAAATCAATGGAATCATCTCCTAATTCTGCTTAAAATAGCTTTTACTCCGTTTCTCAGAAGTATGGAAATTGTATATAATTTGTCGAAATATTTGTTCAGCTAAATCGTGAACAAATCTCTTTCATCAGAAGTATTTTGTCGGTCCCCATACTGGCAATTCTATACAAAAACACCCAGTATCTGTATATATACACATGTTAGTGCAGCTCTTATATGAAATTAGAAAGAAGAATGATGTTTAGTACACTACCGTTCTTAAGCGATAAGATAAGTGATCTATCTGTTCGGAAGAATTTAAGCATCAACCTGCTTTTTATAAATATAGATGGTAGTTTTTATCGGCACATAATTGCGCACTCGGTACGTCTTCGGCTGGGGTCGATTTTAATTAAAGCTATATCACGCAGTAGTATATTAATCCATTTAAGCCGCTTCTAGAACGTATACCATTAGTACAACCGAAGAGAGCTGACGGAAAATGTAAATGAAAACACAGATTATAACTGTATCTCGTTTTTCGAAAATAGTCCTGCTAGACTCTAAGCACGATACTGTGCTCCAGCAAACTCTACTGTTTCTAATTATACAGTATGAAATGTTCTTCAGATTTGCATAAAATCGCAAATTGTTAACACCTAATTTATTAGCGTGAAATGGAGAAAGGTAATTAATTAGAATTTTATAAAAATCTCCATCGTACATTGAGAAGGGAATAAGTTTCCCAAGAAAGAACTTTCAGTTACTATTAAAGTTTAAAAATTAGAAAAAAAGTCATAAGTAATACATAAATTTTAAAATATTTACCTAAAACAAATTCAGGTTAATGATTAAATCTTTTTAAATGAATTAGTAGTAGTATGTAGATGGTAACTTGAAAAATCTACCCAGTCATTACAGGAACAGGTATTATAAACGTTCAATAGGGACACTTTCTTACTTATTTGTCAAATTTAACTGTAATTCGTTTATTTTATATTTTAAAAAGTATTTCACAACAAAAAATATATTTTGTGATGCTGTAGCATTATAAAATTTTTGACAGAACAGAATTGTGTTAAAACTATTCACGAAAGAACTGCAGGCAGGTATGGGGACGAGGCTTGACCATATTGTAAAGTGAAATACTGGTCAAAACAGTTTCGATGGACTCGTGAATCCATTGAAAATGGCCACTATCTTTGAACCAACTAGGAATTACTCTTGTGAGACACGTAGCAAAAGGAACTAAAATCACAGCAGTGATACGGCTACTGACCAAAAACGTTCAAGTTTGCCTCACAAAGTTCTCAATCTTTACGACAGTGCGCGAATTTACAAGGCAACCAAAGTACAATCCATCCTCACTGAGTCACCCCATCATATAGTCCGGATTTGACTACGTCCGACTTCGTTTTACACCTCTGAAGGCACCATTTTTCAGACGGTAACCAATTGAAAGAGAACAAAGTTGTTGCAGGTGGCGCAAATTTGTTGAAATTTAGAGATTACGATGCTAAATAAAATTATTAAAGAAAAACAAATGTGAATATATATAGTACAAAACTATAAGTTTTCTTGTTAATATCTTTTATTTACATTACAAAAATACGAATACAAAGATAAAATGCAAATTGGAATATTACTAAAATTTAGATCTAATTGACATGTAAATTGGTACATTCTTTTGTGTATACATTTTACATAAAATAATACCTTAAAGAAATACATAATTACATAGATATCACACTTTTAAATAGAACTACTACATACATAAAACAATTACAATTACTACATTGCTTCCATACATATAATGTATTATTTACAAAAAAAAATATATTAGAACTAGATAACAAAAAGTTAATTTAACCAATATTTTGTACAAGTTGAAAAGAGAATTGCTACAAAATAATATTATGCTATCTAAAAGAGAATAATTGAATTTAATATATTCCATATCTGCAAAATAGTATCAAATAGTTTCTTTTTGGTTAAATCAGGGGTATGCATATGTATATAAAAGATATAAATTGATTAACAAGTTAATCATATAAATTTGCATGTCTAAATTATATACACAGTTCTAAATGTTTTTCTATTTCAGAATACACAAGAAAAACATGTTATAAATTTCAAACATTTATTGATATTTATTTTAGAAATTTCTATTGCCTCATGTAAGATTTGAATTTAATTAATGACAATAGATATAGGTATGATGAATAAAAAAGAAAATTTTGAATTCTTTTGTTAAAAATCATTGTACCAATTCGTAAATTGAAATATGTAGTACTAAAAGTAATAAAATTAACCTCTCATATATAACTAAATAAACGCTTTTGTTCAAAATGTGTAGTCTAATAGTAGCAAAAACTTTTGAATACCCCTGTATTAGTTATTACATATGTACATACAGGTTTTAAATATATTATAACACAGCTAACAATTAGAACAAAGAGGCTCACAAATCAGTAACATAATTAGCAGGGAATTGTCCTTTTTGTCCATTAGATTCACCTATGAGCCATTCATCTGATACTTTTTGTAATACTTTAACAATTTGTCCAGGTATTAAAGCTAAATCTCCAGATATTTGAGGACGAAATTCGTATAGTGCTTTAACTAATTTATCTTCCTCGGGTAAAGGTATCTGTATATCAATAAAGCTCGCTGGAAACATACCTTCTCTATCATCGATTTTACCATAAAACCATTCTTTATTTATTTTTCTTAATAATAAAACTATGTCATTCTCCTATAAAAATCAATTTATATTAATATATAAAAAATAGAACTAATAAATATTATACCTGTAATGGCAAATCTCCATTTTGTGTACCTGGAAAATCATATAAAGCTATACCAAATGGCACTACAGTTTCGTCAACTTCCTTTGGTGGGCTTGGAGGTGGTACAAGAGGCATAGGTGGTGAATTATCTCTAGATATGTTTGGCATTGGTGTTGGAGGTATATAAAACTGAGGCACTGGTTTGATATTAGGTTTAACAGGTTTTCGTGGTGGTTGAGCTCTTATTATTGTAGGCACTGATATTTGAGGCACGACGGGTGTTGTTGACACCAAATTTGCTTGTGTAACATTGTTCGTTATGTTCCATGGTGTTACGTTAAATGGAGATGTGTCATACTCAAAACTTTTCTTACTAGATGCTAAACTACTAGTGCTACTGCTAAAAGAACTAGATATACTCCCTCCGAAGTTACGTGTTGTGCTTTTTGGTGAACTGGGGGGGCTCCATTCGAATAAACATATATTATTATCACCAGGTTGATTCAAATTCCAAGCCGATTTACTTTTCATTTTGGAGAAATCAGGTGGCGGAGGTCGAGGAGGCGGTTTCTTCTTGACCACTTGATTAGAAACATTTCTAAAAATAATGTTTTCTGATGTTTTAAATTTTCCTGTTTTTGACATTTAAACGGATTAATTTTAAATTCCTGTACTTACTTGTTGTGTTTCCGACGAGCCTCCTCTAAAGTAGGGGCTGGTCTTGTAGGTATTCGCATATTTTTCATGTAAATATATTCATCACAATACACCCTTCACTTTAAATATTATTTTACAATGACATCATTGCTCCTACAAAACACATTGAATTAAAAACATGACGTCTTTTATGCAACAACCAATGCTGCCAATTGTTACTCAATTATCTATATCCGTTATTTTACAATTATGTTTATATAATATTTTTTAAATATGTATCAAAACAACGATTAACGATAAATAATCGTTATCTATATATACTTAAATATTAAATGATATTTATTGAAACTATTTAGTAAAGATAGAAAAAAGTTCCTTTTATAATTAAAATTAGAAAACGTTATTTACCTTTTATTATTATTTTTATAAAAATAATGCCTAATCTCAAATTATAATATAAGAAACATTTGGTTTGAAAATGTTAATATTTAACAGAAATAGGCGATTTAGGAAATTTTATTTTTTGTAAGTGCATGAAGTTGTGAAAATTTGAAATTGGTTTTTTGCTTTTAGGTGCCATCTTTAAATCTCGCTTGTGCCAGTTTTATTATTAAAAGGTAAGATTTATTTTAATAAAAACTTTTATTTATTATAATTAATAGTTTCAATGTATCTTTCCGATTAAACGATATACTATTTATGCTTGTGTGTAATTACCGAGAATTCAATGTGCGTCCTATGCAGATATTAAATTGAATGTCTCGCGCATAGATTTTTGAATATAAATACATAATGTATAGTAATATTTGCTTATATTAGATAGAATATAAGAAATATTTGGTTTGGAAATGTTAATATTTAACTGAAATAAGCGATTTAGTAAATTTTATTTTTCGTAAGTGCATGAATTTGTGAAAATTTGAAATTCATTTTTTGTAGATGCCATCTTAAAATCTCGCTTGTGCCAGTTTTGTTATTAAAAGGTAAGATTGATTTTAATAAATACCTTTATTTACTATAATTAATAGCCTTAATGTATCTTTCCGATTAAACGATTTACTATTTATTAGTATTTATGCTTGTCGTCTGTAATTACTGAGAATTCAATGCGCCTTATGCAGATACCGAATTGAGTGTCTTGTGCATAGATTTTTGAATATAAATACATAATGTATGATAATATTTGCTCATATATATATAAGGATATATATATATATATATATAAAATAGGCAACCAATTCTTTTGTGTAAGTACACATGAGATCAGACTATGCACCATGCACCATGACTTAACATATTATATTAGATAAAAATGTAAACATATTTACAAAAAGAATAAAATATTTGTGCATTTAAGCATGAAGTCAATTAATGATTTAGTAATATACATGGAGAAGTATCGGTTGAAACCTAATAGTTATGCCGTTTGTGCATTTTACATGTGTAACATTATACATATTACATAAACTAAAGGAAAAATTCAAATGTAAGAATTTGGAATTTTTTAAAAAAAAATTCGCGTTTACGATGGAAGTAAAATTAGTATCTCTGGATCAGATAGGCGTTGTATTGTGAAAACTAAATATTTAACGCTATGATTTACTTGAAATTGATGAATTATATTTTATTGACAATAGATTAAATCGTAAAATATATTTAAACATTTCTATTTCTAATAGAACCTTTTTAAAAAAATACATTCTTGGGGCCTGAAATAAATTTTTGTCTAATATTAGACATTTTTTACGTTGCTTTAAATGCTCGTGACTTGAATTCAAATACTAACCATGTTAAATGAACATATTGTAAAATATTCTGAACTCATTGAAGGCAGCCTTTCATACGTAGGTATTTTTTGAAAAAATTGCTGTGTTTTTGATTTTAATAATTTTAATAAAACTGCAAGTTAATTATTTTGATTTTTATTAATGTATATGGGACGGTAACGTAATAATATCAAGGAAGCAATTCCTAAAATTGACGCTGAACTGCAGGCATACGCTAGGACATGTTGGTAATAATTTGGACAGAGTTCCTTAGGAACGCATTGCCTAAAAATTAAAGCACCCAGAAAATAAGTCTGTATTAAAGATAAACGTAAAATAAAATAAAAACTTACAAATACTGTATTAAAAATACCACAGCTCCAGAAACTATTTTGTCTGTAAATGTTACAATGCTATAAACAGAAGCACTTTGGCAATTGTTAGTTTTAACAAATTGCGCGGTTAAACACAAACTACTAACCATTGTTGCAGAACTTCCAATTCCTAAAATTTATATTTTGATATTTTAGCAATTTTTAATGAATTTTTGATTAAAACTGTACCTGTTAAACATACAACTGCATACATTAAATAATAAGACCCCAGTGGTATACCTAATCCAACCCAAATTGATCCAGAAAGGGAAATTGTTGCACCAATTAGGTAAACGACCTACATATTAAGTAACTTTAAAATTTTCTAGTGAAAAGATTTAAAATATGTATTACCTTATCACCAACATATGTTGATTTGTAATTTAGAAATATAGATGCCAAAAATGATGCACAGAAACTCACAAGAGGTACAACAGCTATAGCCTTTCTAATAGTCGACGTTTCCCTAACGTCAGCATCTGTTCTTTCTTCTAGATATAACGGAATATAGACCAAATTAAGTACAGTATATAATCTTGATGACATGTACCTGTATAATAAAAAAATTACTAAAAATAAAAAATTTTGAATAAAGACGCACATTAGTGATACCAAATATATTGAAGATGATTTTAAAAAATTTTTATTCAAAATATTTCCATTCTGAGATGAATTTTCTTTACGAATCCCATTTTCGGATGGATTTTCATCAATAATTTGTCTTTTCCATTTTACACCAATGTAAAATATGGTTGAAGAAATTAAACCTATTACGGCTGTTATGAGTACAAGTTTCTAAAATACATAATTTAGAGGAATTTAGAATGAGATCAATACAACACATCCATATACCCTAAATTTTGAAAAATCTTCTGGTCCAACATTCATTGGTGTTTCACTATAATCAAGTATTATCCAAGCAATTAAATATACTGTTATATTACTCAGTACTGTTGCAGTATACCTAGAATTTTGTATTTATTAAAGAGAACATTATATATATATATATATATATATATATATATGTATATATATATACATATATAATAAACAAGGAACTAGTAGGTAATTCGGTCTGTGAACTGAAAGACTTGATACTTTTTTCTTTAGACTCTCTATATTTCGCCACTGCTTGGTGGCTTCTTCAGGAGAACCAAGCTACAAGGTACAAAATAGTTACAAAATTATCAAAGCCACACACTAACTAGATATGACAATACACAACATATACCGTCACGATCGAAGAACATTATATGTTGTCTCATCTAACCTTAACACCTATTAAATCAAATAGGTTTAGAGTCGCGATAAATTGATTTAATAGGTGTTAAGGTTAGATGAGACAACATATAATGTTCTTCGATCGTGACGGTATATGTTGTGTATTGTCATGTCTAGCTAGTGTGTGGCTTTGATAATTTTCTTGGTTCTCCTGAAGAAGCCACCAAGCAGTGGCGAAATATAGAGAGTCTAAAGAAAAAAGTAACAAGTTTTTCAGTTCACAGACCGAATTACCTACTAGTTCCTTGTTTATTATCATTAGTACGGTCGTTAAACCTTCCTTCATATATATATATTGGGTCTGGGAAAAAGTTCGTGGCGTTTTTTCAGTAAAATTCAACTGGTCCCCGCATGGCGCGTGGACGAATTCATTTAAACCGAATATGCTCCATTATTATCGACAATGTTTCGCCATTTTTTTTGGTAGATCCATGATCCCATCGGTGAAAAACTTCTGTGGTTTCTGGTCGAAAAACTGAATCAAGTAGTTTTCACAGGCTTCTTTTGAAACCAACTTAATTCCATTGAGAGAGTTCTGCAGAGATCGAAACAGATGATAGTCAGAGGGTGCTATATCCGGACTGTAAGGTGGGTGCATCAAAACTTCCCAACCAAACTCTCTCAATTTTTGACGGGTCATCAAAGAAGTGTGTGGTCGGGCGTTGTCATGATGGAAGACAACACCTTTCCTATTAATCAATTCGGGCCGTTTTCTTTCAATCGCCTGGCGTAATCTCTCTAGTTGTGCACAGTAGAGTTGAGAATCAATCGTCTGACCAGTTGGAAGTAGCTCGTAGTGGACGATTCCCCTCCAGTCCCACCATACACACAGCATCACTTTTTTTGGCGTCAATGTTGGCTTAGCGAACGCTTGTGACGGCTCACCATCCTTTATCCACGATCTTTTACGCTTCCGATTATCGTACGTAATCCATTTTTCATCTCCGGTTATTAAACGTTTCAGAAACGGCTCGATTTCATTCCGTTTCAGCAGCGCATCGCAGATGTTAATTCGGTCCATCATGTTTTTCACGCTCAACTCATGAGGAACCCATACGTAAAGCTTTTTTTTGTAACCAGCTTTGTGTAAATGGTTCAAAACAGTTTTGTGGTCAATGCCTAGCTCCATGCCAATATCGACACTGCTGATATGCTTATCTTGTTGGACTTTTTCAAGAATTTCATCAGATTTTTCAGTGATTGGACGACCGGAGCGTGACTCATCTTTCACATTGAAATTTCCAGAACGAAAGCGAGCGAACCATTTCCGCGCAACAGATTTCGATAAAGTACCTTCACCGTACACAGCACAAATTTTATCACAAGCCTGCGCAGCGTTCTTCCCCTTATAATAATATTGCAGAATATAGCGAAATTTCTCATTATTCTTCTCCATTTTTAAGTGCGAATAACTTTCCAACCTCTGCACCGATTACAATGTTTCTACGCTCAAACTAACGTTCGGAAGGTCATCTAAAAAACGAGCCGTCGGTAGTGTCGCTGTGACTTGTTGTTCTTTAGTTATCGGCAACCAATGCCATCTATCGGGAAAAACGCCACGAACTTTTTCCCAGACCCAATATATATATATATATATACCATATATGTGTATATTTTTAAGTAAGAACTATCTTTGCTTAAATGAAAAGAAAAATAATTCAAAATTATTAATAATTTAATCTCCTTTCTTTTTTAAATACATTTTATTATACATAGGTTGCTTTAACAATTTTGCAGATGATACAGAAAAGAAATATGATGCTATATATGCACTTCTGCAAGTTTTCGTAGGCTTTCGCAGTCGCTTTCGAGATATTAAATTTTAATATACTTATTTTGTCTTTTATTTATGGGAATGAAAAGAGGTCAGAAGGTGCCAGGCCGAGACTATAAGGCGGATGAGTCATCAATTCGGTTCGCGAAATGGCTAAAAACTATGATGTTTGAGATGCCTTGTGTGATGGTGTATTGCCTCGATGCCGAATGTCCTCTTGGTCGTTTTTTGCGCAATTTTCGGAACATGCTTGGTAAATAAGTGGTTGTATACCATTCAGCATTGACTGTGCGACGATCCTCTAGCGGAATAGTAGCAAGATGACTGGTACCTCCGAAAAAAGAAGCCACCATTTTCTTGCAAGAGCTTCGTCCACGTCTCACTTTTGTGGGTTTCTCTTCGTCATCGAAGACCCATTGTCGCTTACTTTATCGCTCGTAACAATAAATCCAACATTCGTCATCTGTAACGATGTCGCATACTGATTTTGCTCAACCACGGTTGAATTTTTTAACCATTTTTTTGCACCAATCTCTACGCGCTTTTTTGGGCTTCCATTAAGTTCTGTGGTATATCCATCGAGCGTAAAATTTTCTAACGGCGAGATGATCATGCAGGATAATTGCAATTTGAGTCATACCTATATCCAATGATGTTCGAATATGTCTGTATGCGCAGTGGTTATCTGTCTTTATCATGTTGTACACGGCGTTGACGTCTTTGAGAGTGACTGCAATGGCAGGCCGTCCATGACAATGCTCGTCTTTAAGCGAAACACATCCACGCTAGATCTCGTTGTACCACCGTTCAAGAGTCCTCAAGGATGGTGCTTCATCGCAAAACAATCGCTTGATTTTCTGCGAACACTCTTGTCGAGTGAGACCGTCTTTAAAATCGTGGAAAATCATGGCTCGAAAATTTTCGCGCGTAATTCCATTTTTCACAAAACTGACTTTATTTAAAAAATTACCAGAAAGAGACAACAGCATATGCTAGCAATCTGTAAATGCTTTTCGGATTAAAAAATCTCGACGAAAATATTTCCGACAGCGCCACTTTACTAGAAGTAGCTAAACCGCAAAACTTTTAAAGCAACCTTCGTAGTAGTGATTTAAAAAAACATTTTGACCGCAGTCTTTTATATCATTCTTTAAGTCATCACCTTTTTCATATATTATTATTTTATTTATATATCAGGTATAAAGCTTCCCTTATTCCGTTATTTTATCTGCGAAAGCAGTAGATCACTTTGCAACAGTAGGGATTAATAATCGGTCATCAAATGCCGTCTAACACGACTTTTGCTAATAACACGGCCAAAACTTTATTGAATGTCAAATAGTTCTTACTTAACTAATGACTTTTAAACATTGTGCGAATATGTAATATTACCCATAATAATCCTAAATTACCTAATTGAAGTTAAATCAGAGCTATAAGCGTAAGTGTTCGATAAGGTTGGAATTACCGATAAATGAGATATTTGAACGATGGCCCAACCAATTTGGAAAAAAATTACTAATGATCCGAAGTATATAAAATACCACCAAAGATTTGGACTTGCGTTGATTGAAAATATCAAAGAAAATCCAAACAGTACAAATATTGTTCCTGAAACATATTAAGAATATATAATAAAAATGTGTTAAATTTCTGTATATGTATAAGTATATGTTAGAGGTATGTATAACTCGTAATTCTAAAGGTTTCTCTTCACAACATACCAGGTGTATCGGAAAGTCATTATCGGTTTTTCTAATAGATATCGATAGGTTTAAGTATACAATGTTATGATTTGACATACATGTTATTTTATTCTACTGACATCAAGCTTCAAAGCCATACACGTTATATTTTGCGACATTAACACCGTGATAGATTTATACCTCTTTGAAAATGTAAAATTTCCTGCCTGAAAAAGTGCATTAGTGGCACGCATTATTCTTCCTATTTAATCAAAAATCGCCGAAAGTTATCGTTTGCTGGTAGAAACTTACGGTGGGCCTGTTCCAACAATAAAAACATGTGAGGCGTGGTTTCGACAAGCCAAACGTGGTGATTTCGATGTGTAAGACAAAGAACGTTCTGCTAGACCGAAAAAGTTTGAAGACGCGAAAGTGCAGGAGTTATTGGATGGAGGCCTAACCCAAACTGAAAAATAATTGGTAGAAGCGTTAAATGTGGCTCAAGAAATGATTAGCGACTGATTACGAGCAATGGGAAAAACCCAAAGGATTGGAAAATGGGTACCACATCAATTGAATGACAATGGCAAATGAAAAATCGAAAACTCGTCTGCGTCAAAGGTATGATCGAAAGTCATTTCTGCATCGAATAGTGACGGGCGATGAAAAAACTAAAACACAAAAACACAAAAAACCATGGTTATCACTTGAATGTCTATAATAAAATATGTACAATAATTGCGGATATTTACAAATCACATAAGACATGGTAATTTTGATGGAGCCTGTGGTTGATATATAACCCCTTTCCACATTAATTTTCGCATTCCATATACGTATTTCGACAACTAAGTTGTCATCATCAGCAGATAATTAAAGAGTGTCGCACCTAGAAAACTACGGCGAAACGCCCGTACGAAGCAAATTCCGCACACGAGCGGTACCGTCGAAAGCCAAAACGCACACAGTATGTACGTTTTGGCTTTTGACGGCTTTTAGAATTTGTTTCGTACTGGTGTTTTTCCGCAGTTTTCCAGGTGCGATACTGTTTGATTATCTGCTGATGATGACAACTTAATTGTCGAAATCGTATACAGAATACGAAAATTAATGTGGATATATATATCAACCTTCAGTGGTTAAACACATAAAACATAAATAAATTAAAACTACGTGAAGTTGTCGAACAATATAGAATTACAGCGGATATGACGAAATATGTGTAGAAGTTATTACATGAGACAATATTAAGAAAAGAAATATCTAAAGACTGGAACAGAGGTGTGGCTTCATAATATCAGAAGAGGAAGATATACACAGAATCTATAGGCAGTCTCTATAGTTACATACAATAAAAAAGTAAAGAAAAATGTGAGAATATGATAAATGAAAATTAAGTGTTTCGACGTTTCCATGCAATGAGAGAAAATAAACAAATTAGTGAATGAGAAAATGAGATGGAATAAGGTCAGAAGATTGGTTGGGGACAAGAGCTTTTGGAAAATAAGAACATATAAAGTTTCTCTAGTACGAAATGTAAAAATCCACAGCCCAATACATAATAGTGTAATGGACTTTTAGATTTAATAAATAAAATGCCCATTCTTTAAAAAGTTATTTTTAAATACTTTAAATAATCTTTCTGAAGGCCTTATCTTTCCTAATACCTGTTCTATTTTATCTTTTCCTAAAATAATCATTTCTTTTTTACGTTTCCTGCTTACTGCGGACCCTCTTGAATATATTGATGCATTCTAATTACGTTTCCTCTGAATTAAAAAAAAATCGTTGTCTTTGATATTGATAAAACCAGCAAATACAAAGCATCACCTCAGTGAATCATCACAATTAGCATATTACCAATTACTTTCTGAACGAATTGAATTAGCGTGATCTGTGCTTTTCCATTCTAAATAAGAGCACGCCAAAATGTATGTGTATATTGTGTATGTGTCGTTATTGTTTTAAGTTAGAAAGATACATGGGAGTATATTGGGAGTTACAAAGCTAAAACGTAGGTGCCTTTTAGAGGCAGAAGTGTACGCACCTGCCAAGTGCCACGCCTTAGGGTGTCCAATCCGGTCTATTGCCCAGCCTGTCGCTGGTGTCGCCAGTGAGTCTGCAACTTGGCCTGAAGTATAATGTATGTATTTATAAGATTTAGATGCTAAACAACTAAAAATAATGATTCACAAGCACAGTTAAAACCCACAATGGTCTACAACGTTATAAATGATGTATTGTGGCATTACTTATATGGTGTACTTAATATATATTAGACATTGTTCCATATAATACTATTGTAATGTATTTCGAAATAAATTTATATTAAAATGAAATGAAATAAGTTTGTGTATCCTTATATGGTCTTGCACGTACATATTATATTTCGTAGAACATTAAAAAAAAGACAACATAAAGAAAGGTGTTTTAAAGTTTTAAATTCTGTAATTAGAATATAATATCTTTACCAATCATAATTAGGGAACCTGCTACAGTAGACTCCATTTGTAAGACTATTTGGAAATAAAAAAGCGTATAAGAAAACCATATTGCAGCACACAAGTCATTATACACATGTCCAAACCCATAGCAAATCTTCTGTAGACAAGCATCTCTTCTTAAGTTTGTGTTTATTTGTATTAATTTTACATTATCATCTTGTTCCATGTTTTGATTGTTTAGAATCTAAAAATGAAATATATCTTTTAATCTATTGCAATATTTACTATAGCTAACTAAGTACATACTAAGTTTGAGTAATTACCAACTTTCTTGTTTATTTAGCAATGTAAATTGATAATAATTATCAGAACTTACACCTAAGCATAAATAAATTTAAACGAAGTCAATAATAAATTTGATTAAAACAATGCGCTTCGAAATTTAGCAAGCGTCATATGGATATGTCAAGAGATGTACTCAATAAGCGCCATAAATTCTCGTGTTTATGTGTTTGAATAGTATTATGTAGTTACAACATATTACTCATGTGTTGATAGTGTGTTATCCTTTACTGCATAGGTTCCCAAACTTTTTAAAGCCATGGTGCCCTTAACGCTCAGATTATTTCCGGTGGCGCCCTTCATATGAAGCAAAACTGGAGAACTGATAATTTTAAGTCTAAAATCTTACATTTTTCAATTTTTTTTAGTTTTGGCGCATACTTTGGGAGCCCCTGCTTTCTGTCTTAGAATGTGCTATATGCGCAACGTTATCTATTCCTTCTTTTTTTTCTATTCGAGTTCTTTTAGCCTTTTCTTTTCCGCTTGCTATTCTGTTGTTTTTATCATTGGTATCTTTGCATTTCTTCTAGAGATGTTTTTATATCATCTTATCCCTACAGCTGTAAATACTGTTACGATATTTTCCCTTCTTAGAAGTTATTCTATTTCATTGTTCATGAGTAGAGATGGTTGTGACGGTGCATTGAATGGCGTCGGATAGGGTAAGTTTGTTTATAGTTATATCGTGTAATTGTGTATTAGTTCACTCGAGTAGCTTCTACCAACCAACCGTACACATGTTACATAAGCACAAGTTAAAAGCTTATGTATTGTTTTCTAAATTTCTTCTGTGCCGTTTGCAATCTCGTGCTTCGCAAACCATTGCCAACACCCATTTTTCGAAACTGTCACGATGGATTAAATCAAGATGCCGATGTATATTTAATAAATTGATGTATCCCCTTATAACCTGTTTTTTCGTTTACGTAACATTTTCAGTCACATGTGTACGGTTGGTTGAACCAGCGAGTGAACTAGTATAAAGTAGTATACAATTTAACGATGTAGCTATAAATAAAGCAAAATGGACCACTCGTATTAATGAGAAACCTATAATCTTATCTATTCTTTTCGATCACATTATGTTTTCTATTATTTCTGTTTTAAATATTTTTAGTTTTGTTTTTTGTTTATTCACAAAACTTAATTGTTTCCATTGCATATACAATAACTGATTTTTTTCTTTGGAATTTATATATTCTCGTTTCGTTAGTTTACTTAGTGTTTTGTTTTCAAGTGTTCCCTTGTTTGTAAACAAACGCCTTATATTATAACTGTTTCTTTCATTTGCATTTTCGTTTCATTGTTTTTATATGGCGTCATTTCAAAATACTTTCATTTCATCAAATTTATTAATTTTTTAAATTTTTTATTGGTGCCATTTTTCTTTTTTCTATTGTAATGCACACGTATATTTTGTTGTGTACTCATTCACCTCCTATTCTCTGTCTTTTACTGCTTTTTGTATTGTTCTAGATATATTGCTGTCTTAGTTCTTATTTTGTATTTATTTTGAACCGTGTTGATAATAGCTTCAAGTGCTGTTGTAAATATTAGTGAAAATTAGGAAAAACATTGTTAGATTGTTATTTTTTCGTAGTTCAGTTGGATATATACGAGGCCCGTTGAATATATATACAGTACTGTGCAAAAGAAAGAAGCACCTTCTTGAATTTTACAAGAAATATAATAATATAATAGCATAAATAATAATCTCACATAAGTTGAAATTTTTGTATAATAAATTTGTATAAAAACTAACACATATCGACAT